>BMAU01019385.1:0-584790 GCA_019973935.1 Trichonephila clavipes | reverse complement strand
GGTCATCACAACTGAATACATTTCTTTTTAGATCCGGCCAGGTTTAGAATTACTTTCCTGTGGAAAAATTCAGTTATTTAAATTAGACATGGCAAAAAAAATATTCTGGTTGTATAACTTTATTTTACATTTAAACATATAACAGGGTCGACTCGAGAAATTTTGCTACCTGGGACAAAAATGCATAATGCCACCCCTCTTATCAAAATAAAAAAATATTATTAAAAAAGATAAATTGTTCACATACACACATAGATAAACGCGTACAAAATCTGATTAGTTCGCGCTAACAGAAAGACAGCATGACAATATTATATATATTACAATTTTTAAAGAATTTGATGAGACTTTTCAAAATCCTATCGTAAATTTAAATCAAAGAATAAGAGGCCCGTATTTTTTACTTTCATTGAAACATTGTATTTACATATACTTAATATATTTGGAAATGGTAATAACATGGCAGTACATTCTATCAAAATAGGATTTTCAAACAAAAATTATGCCGTCTGAGAATATAACATTTAACTTTTTTTTCAACAAACCCACATATAAAAATGTATACAGCGTGCACAAAAAATTGCTTGAAATTACATAAATTTTAATTTAAAAAAGATGTTTTACTTCTACAATAGTAATCAATCTTAAAAAAACTAACACTAATAAAAAAATATTCAAAAAGTAGACTGTGATACTTAAATAATAATAATAAATGCATTATATTTCTCAGTCCAATAAAGTTCTGTTTTTTAGCTTCCTAAAAAAATATTTTGTCATTTTGAAATATTTTTAATACTAAAAGCGAAATTTTTTAATCATAACACATGTAATCATTAAAAAATATATTTGAAATAATAACAAAATAATATTGCTAAATTTATCTATCTTTAAAGTAAAAAAAAGAAAACATTGAAATAACATATTAATTACACTGATCTTCAAACTTTGAATGTTCAGAAAGAATTTTTTAAAAAAATGCTTTTCGGATACTTTAATAAACGATAACACAATGACTTATAAAAATGTACTAATAATAACAATATGATTACAAGATTTTTCTCTTGGTGTATTTAAATGAGAAAAAAATCTGCAAATATATATTTTACATTGATTTCAGATTTGATGATTCAGATGGGAAAAAACCGAAATTTACTAAAAGGAATTGCAATTTTTTTTAATACTGAAAACGGTAATGATGGCTGTGCAACGTCTCGTTCCAAAAGTGAAAGTTCTTTTACAAGAAAGGATTCATGTCAACAATATTATTTCAATGAAATCCAAAGAAAAGATTTTACAATCCATATACTGTTAAGTATAACTTGATACATATATGCAAAATAATTTTATTGACAATAAAATAGTCTAGATTTCATTTAACTCAGTATCGTCGCTATTCATTTATTTGAAATTATTTTGATTTTTTTCATAAACACGAATACAATAAGACATTCCTTCACACTTATCTTAATATGGTAAAAATACAGTAGTACCCCCCCATTAAAGGACTTAGTGTTTGACACAATATGTCCTAATGCAGGAAATCTAACCTAACCAACCTAATGAAGGACAACCACCAGATCAGACATTGCATATTTTGTCCTTTAACACTAAGAAATGTAATTTAATTAGAAATTCAAACTGCATAAGGCCTTAAACAAATTATATATAAGTAATTACCTTAGTCACAAGTATTTTTTTTAAATTTGAAGCTATGTAAAATAAAAATTCTTAATTGAAAAAGTTTAATCATCTCATGTTTGAAACAATCGAATTTTGTACTTACAGGAATTTATTGAAAATAATTAGTTGTACAGAGTTTTTTTTGAAAGCCTGTGTATTGTGTCAGCTTTAACCCGTATTTATTTGATTTATTTAAAGAGAAACACAAACTTATCTTTGAAATCTTAAAACATACAAATATTAAAGAATATTAAAAAATACAAAATAATTAAAAACATAATTACCTGTGGTTATTTCAAGCGCGTAAAATGTAAAAGATGGAATTGTGTGTTTATTTTCAAAGAAATTGGCCAACTGAAATAAGTCTTTTGATTCTAGAAATCACAACCGTTTGTCTTAAAGTAACCCTTAAAAGTAAAGTAAAACATCTACTGTGTGGGTCCTTGCTTCCAAAAGCTCCCCCATCCCTTTTTAGTTACTTTTATGACACAGGACATTCTGTGAGCGTTAGGGATGTCCATTGCGACCCCACTCTAGGAATGAGAGAAAGTTGCAAAAAAAGTGTAAACACGTAAATCAGAAATATTTCAATGTCCATGTAAATACAAAAAAAAAGAATTCCTGAAGATGCTCTCGTAGACCCCTATTTACCCTTCATGGACCCCCAATTTATTTTTTCCCTGCCGTAGACCCCTTGTGAGTCGTCATCGACCCCTGGGGGTCTATATAGACCACTTTGGGAATCACTACGGTAGAGTGACGCTGACTGCGGTTCCGTAGAGCCTGGGTTCGGCTCCCAGAAGGCATGGATGTTTGTAAATGTATAGTGCCTTCGCTGCATGGGGATGATCTAAATAGCCGTCGAGCCACAAGTCCCCTCGTGAGATTGGTATTGTCACCTGCATGGTGCTCAATGTTAAAGCAAACAACAGGAGTAAAAATCTAGCCCTTAGCTCGGATGAATTTCGTGGGCCTTGATCTGATGTTACTGTCGATCAGGTGGCATAAGTAACAACAACACTCCCTTGAGTTGAGTGGTAGTGGGCTATTTGACAGCAATATTTAAATAAAGAGAATAAAATGTTACGGCAAAAAATGTAATTGAAATTTAAAGAAAACACGCGCGTAAAAAGTTTTCAATCCAAAACTAAGCAGGCGTCACCAAACCAAGCACGATTGATGCCGACCGGAGCCGAGTAAACCCGTTTTAGCGTTACGCAGTCGAGCGTGACGCTTCATTTACATTCACTGTTCAGTAAAAACACGCCTTAAGAAGTTATCACTTCGAAAAAATTTGTTTTCTAAATATTTTCCGCCCTCACATCGCGCTTAAAGTTTTGAAAACTAGAAAAGTCTCTCTATCTTTTGTTAATTTTTTATGATTATTCAACTTACCAATGTCGTAATGTTATTGTTCTAATTGTTAAGTTAGTAGTATGAGGAGCTGGGCAAAAGTTAAAACTTGTGCATTCAAAATAATTATTGTTCATTCTTGAAAACGTAAATATGCAGTTGGTAAAATGTTTATTTGTACACTTAAAATTTTGTATGTTCTTCAAAAATAAATTAAGTAATATAACTAAAAGTTATTAAGATACATTTAAATTGTTTTTAAAAATAAGATTCTTTCACAATAAAAAATAAAATAAGCCTTTATTTCAATTAAGTGAATTTTTTTTAAAAAAAATTATACACAAAAGATTATTTGTACACTTTCTTAGTAAACACTAACAAAACATACAACAATGTAATGAAATTTCATTACTTTGTAAACAGTCCATTGGCTTTTATAACTGCTTCAAAGCGCCTTGGCATTGACTCAATTAATTTCTTTGTGATTTCATCATCAATAGAGTTCCAAACTTCTTGAAATTTTTCTTTTAAGTTCTCTTTACTTGTAACATTTCCCCCAATTTCAGTGTCCAAATGCATCCATAAATTTTCTATAGGAATAAGATCTGGAGATTTTGGAGGTGTTTCAAGTCGCCTTGGAGCATGATAAAGCAACCAGGTTTTAGTAACTATAGCGGTGTGCTTCGGGTCATTGTCTTGTTGGAATATAAAAGTGTTCTCCATGCTCAATTTCTTAGCACTGTCTAACAAATTATGTCGCAATACATCGATATAATCTAAAGCACATTCATTTTATTATCAATAAATGCTAAATTACCCACTCCATTATGAGCTACACATCCCTACACCGTAACATTTCCGCCGCCGTGTTTTAAAGTGGGTTGATTGATTGATTGAATATTAACGTCGCACTGTTCAGCTACACGAGGACTTTTGGCGACGGACCACGTAATTTTGAACCATGGTCAAGTGACGTGGACGACACCTGAGCTGGCACCCCCTCTCCTAACTACCACACCACACCAACGGGAGGATGTTTCAGCTCTCGACAGATTTAACGTGCATCGCTGCCCTACACGGCGGGTCTTTAGTGGTACTGGGCTCGAACTCGTGACAAAGCCAGCCACGATCCGATGCCTATACCACTCGGCTACCGCGGCCACGTTTTAAAGTGGGAAGTATATTTTTGGGTTCAAGAGCTGTTTTATTTTTTCTCCAAATTTTTCGAATACTTGGTGGTGTAAAAATCTCAAACTTGCTCTCATCAGAAAAAAATAACCTTTTTCCAAAAATCCATGGGCTTATTTTTGTACTTCATGGTAAACTAGACGTCTTTTCTTGTTTACTTTACTAATATAAGGTTTCTTCCTGGGAGTTCTGGCTTTCAGACCAGCGCTGTGCAGTACATTTCTGACTGTCTGAGCAGACACTGAAACGTTACATGATGACAGAAGTTCATTGGAGCTGATGTCATTGGTTTATTTGTTGCTGACCTTACAATCATTCGTTTTGCTCTTGAAGTCAATTTACTCGGACCACCAAGTCTGGGCTTATTTTCAACACTGCCGGTTTCTAAATACTTTTTACGATGTAACCAACGATTGTAAATGAAAGTTTTAAAATTTTTCCTATTTCCCGGAAAGATTTTCCCTCTTTATCGAGCTATGTAATATTTTCTCATATCTAAAGAAATTTCTTTGGTTTTAGGAACCATTTTCACAAGATTATATCTCTGTAAATTTAATTATAATCTGAAACTATTTGAATATATTATTGATAAACTAAGAAAAACGTATGAAAAACTAAGTTGAATCTAAAAAGTTCAATTAAAACTTTTGCCTTATTTACACCAAAGGAATTCTGTACAAATACTCTTTTTGCAACGATTTTTCACACTTTTTCTGATTACAATTTACTTTTACACTTTAAAAGAAAAATAATTTGCATACAACAATTAGGCGCATTAAAGAAATGTGTGATTAATTCGCAACTAAAATATGGGTACTTATTTCATCAAAAACGAAGAAAAAAGTGGTGTACAAATAATCATTTTGTCAACTGTATTTTTTGTGAAATTTGCAGCATTTTATGATTCTGCTCTCTTTTAAGGTAACTTTATTTTTCACCTTAGCAAAACTTAATAAACGGTAAACATATTATTCAATCCGAATGTTTTTACGCTCTACTTGGACACACATAATTTAAAAAATCACTCAATATTTGGATTCAAATAGTTTACTTTAAATTCAGATTTTCGAAAAAATTCGGGTATTGATCTCGATGAAAAAGAATCGTCCCAATAATGTTATTGCTACGACATCACACACTTTTCGAAACGCTCGCGGAGACAATGTTCCATCGCTTCTCGATGTATCAGACGCGCGAAATCTGTCTACATTGCCTTGAAAACACGATTGCAGGATCAGAGACCCCATAGCGACCGACGATGTTTTCTTCTTAGGATGTGTTTACCTGGGATAATGGAAAATAATTTCAACTTGTTAGTATCAAAATATTAACTGTTCGTGTAAAAAGCTTTAGAGGGACCCGAAAAAAATATTAGTTTTATTGCGTGCATTTTTGTTTAATGTGCCTGTAATAAATAAACCCGAACAAATTGAAATCATATTTTTCCTGTCCACTTCTTTTAAACTTAAAAGAATGGTCTGAGAAAAAATTCGGAGGTAATGGGGATTGAAAGCACCGCTTGAATTTATTTTACATCATTAATTATACTAACATGTTGGATTCTAGGGGATTGGAAACTTTCCTCGCCAGTGCATCAAATTATTCGTAATGAAACGCCAATAGATGGTGACAGAACAACTCATGTTTCAGCAAATCTTTTTATTTTTACTTTCCTATACTTGTTCTTTTTAATGTTGAGTGTTAATGCCAGAAAAGAGTTTGAAGTATTATAACATCGTTACCAGGAATGTCTGAAGGCACGAGCCTATGTCACAGTAGACGCTTCGTCTCGTTCTCGACTATGCCTTGATAAGATCATAATTGGAATAATTTCAATGGTCAAATGTGAATTCCGGTTGTATTCTCCGAAAAACTGGGAATTTCGGACGATATGTCAACTGGGTATATGTGATGACCGTCATGATTTTCTATGATTTTAAAGCTATATTGAATCAAGAGGAATGCTTTCAACGGCTGCAGTTAGCATTTGGTGATGAATCTCCCTGTCGTGCTACTGTATACAGATGGTTTACACATGTAGTGGACGCTATTCTCTTCAGGATGAAGAACTCACAGGAAAGTCGTAGTCGGCAGTAATCCCGGATAATGTGTCTGTCATACGAAAAATGTTAATGGATGATAATCTCTGTACATATCAAATGTTACAGAAGGAACTTAACATTGGATCCACAGCCATGCACAAAATTATTCATGAAGAATTACATATGAAAAAAGTAGCTTGCCTTTTTGAGTTCCCCATAATATAACTGAGCACCAAAAAGAGGAGCGTGTCAGAATCAGTAAAGAAACCCTTAAATTGCTAAATGACGGTGGCCACCACATCATTTCTAAAATTGTAACGGGTGATGAAACGTACATACCGTTTTTTGGCGTTCCAACACATCAAGAAAGCAAAATATGGCTCTTTGAAGATGATCCCACGCCAACAATGGTGAAAAGACAACGAACAATGAAAAAAGTAATGTATGGCGTTTCCTTCAAAAGTACGGGATTTGTCAAAGCCATCAGATCGGGAGGATAGAAGACAGTAACAGCAAACTGGTATACTATTAAATGTCTTCCAGAAATTCTCCAAGAAGCTAATGTTAGGGGACTAATACTTCACCATGACATTGCATCTTCCCACACTGCCAGATTAACAGTTGAGTTTCTTAAACAAAGACAAATTGAAGTGATAGAACACCCACCTTATTTTACGGATCTAGCTATTGGTTATTCATTAATCTAAAAAAAGAGCTTACGGGGACGTTTTTTTCATTAAAAAAAAAGATATTGGTGTGGCTATATAAATGCATTATTTTCAACAATTCCGAGAAATGAATGGTTTGAGGCATTTAATCTGTGGAAAATTCGTCTACAAGAGTGCATTGATGCTAGAGAAGACTCCTTTGAATTTTGTAAGTATAACTTTAAGGCCTTCTTTGGTAAAAGTACGAGAGCTTGAACTAAACGCGAAGCATATTTTTTCAGACAGAAAAAATGCCTCAATTTCTATGGAAATTTGCAATATTATAACTCATACCTCTGTTAACAATATAGTAATTTTAAAAATTTTCAAAATATTTCATGAATACTTTCTTTTTTGTTATATTACGTGAAGGCATATATAGCCCGTTTAACATTACGGTATAGGAGAAAAAGCGCGAAACTCATTTTATACTAGAAAAATGAATAAACTCGGTTAAAAATGGGGAGTGTAATAAAAAAATTCTGCTCTCTAAAGGACAGTGAAGCCAAAATATCACATATTAATGTTTCATTTCTTTTATATCTGAAAAAATGTTCCAAATTCGGGTCCTATTCTTTAACATTAACCGAAGACAGCCTTAAAAGCCTAGGAGTATCTCAAAAATTTCAGAGTGATCCTTGTATTCTATTGTTGGTGACTGCATCTGTTAAAACAACTGAAACTTGTGTGAATACATGATTACAATGTTATTGTAATAAAGTGAATATCAAATTAGTAGTTTAACCCTCTGGCCGGAATATCAATTTTTTTGCCGCTCTTAGAAACATCTGTCTGACAGACGGGTACGCAAATTTTTTTTGAATTTTATTACCTTAAGGACTGTTTTAAATGTCCTTATCGCTCATAAAATTGAGTAGAATTTTTAATACTTAAGTCTTTATGAGGCCCATTATATTAATATATTTTTATCACAACAATTGTGATTAGTATTTTTTTATAAAAACTAATTACAAATAATTTATATTCATGTAAAAATAGTTAAAAATAATAATACCAAAAACGAAAAACTATAGGAATATCCGTATGATAGATGGTGATAGATAGAGAAAATCGCCCATATCGTGAGTTGAAGTATCACCTCGTGATCCTCTCACTGGGTAGAGTCCAACTGAAGTGTGAAGGCAGTCCACCCCCAAAATCATAGCATAGTGTTATGTACAGGCATCAAAGCAAATCATCCCCGTTTGAGAGACGGATGCTCCAATCAGAGGGTTATGTTTCTAGAAATAAAGAATGAGTTTGAAATTTTGGATTTGCAGAAACCGATTACGTATGTTAGCAAAGAGGGTTGAAATAAAAACAAAGAGCACAAATCCATCAAAATATGTAGAGTGAAACTCGGGAGAGAGAGAGACTTGCAAACTACTCACACTGAGCAAATAAAAATGTATGGTTATCAGATTATAATTACGATCCAAGCCTCTAATATGACACCAATAAGAAAAAAAAAAACACGAGGTAAATGAGAATTATCCTAAACATAACATCATAAATCAGTGAGGGCTATGGATTCTGTGACAGAGCAACAATCGCGTCTGTGCATTTGCGTCAACTGTCCTTCAACGCAATGCTAAAAGAAATGACACAGACACAGATCTATAAGACTTATCTTATAACATATCGAAGCGAAAGATTGCGTGCAATTTAAGGCATTTCGAAAAGTGTATGATGGCGTCGCTAGACGATTATTGGGACGATTCTTTTTCATCAAGATCCGAATTTTCTCAAAAATCTGAATTTAAAGTAAATTCTTTGATTATACAAATATTGAGTTATATTTGTATAGTAGTATTTGTACGTTCTCGTATAAAGTGTAAACATATTAAGAGTGAAAAATATGTTTACTCTTTATTCAGTTTGTTTATTAAAGGTGAAAAGAAAAAGTTGAATGTTATGAAATGCTGCTAATATTTTACAACAAAATTGTATTCGAATTTTTTCACAAACAGTAAACATTTTGAGTTTACGAGTTTAAATTTTTTGCTGATCTTCTCTTAGAATAAACTTCATATTTAGAATAACAGCGTTTTTTAAATTAAATAATTATATGAAATTAACAAAATACTGGGAAATTAAGCAATCGAAAAAGAAGAAAAATGACCCAATTTAAAGTATGTATCTCGTTTGACACTTTTCTTCCTCTTAAAATTGGATTGATTGCGTATTGATATCGCAGCTGTAGGAACCACGTTCCATTTGTCAAGGTCCAAAGTCCTCACGTCGGTGCGGTGTAAAAGTTTGGAGAATGGGTGCAAATTCAAGTTTCGTCCTCTTCACTTGACCTCGGTTAAAAATTACGAAATTCAATCAAATTCGTTTTAAGACAAAGTAAGTTTGTTTATTTCACACGTACTATTTTGTGCTGTTATTCTGAGTCTGCTAAGTTAAATGTACAGGAAAATAAATGTATTGATTTTTTTTAAATTAAAACTTTTATTTATTTCTACTTATTCATTTTTAGACTCGTATTTAATATATCTGTATCAGTGGGTTGTTTTTGTTATTATTTGCGGTGAGATAAAAAATAAGACTATCTATGTGATTAAAAACCATCCTTCACAACATAAAAATTCCTAACCGAATCTCAAGGAACAAAAATTAATCAAGAAAAGGAAAGCTGTGCATGCAGTAAAGTCCTCCTAGTTTTTATTTGTTAGAATTTCGCCCCCCTTCGCACGAACCTTTTCTCTCTCTCTCAGTTCTCTTCAAACAGAAATTCTTATATTACTTTTTTGTTCTGATTATATATGTATATTATTTAAGAAACATCTGTTATTTCAAATTTAAGCATGTAATTGTTTCTTACTGGGTAGATAATATATTGGCTTTCTTTTCTTTTATTTTTGTCAAATTAATGATGAAGAAAGGCAACAAAACTCTTTAATGATATATATATAAATGATATATGTCTATATATATAAAGGAGAAAAGCGACTCACTCACTCACTCACTGACTGACTCACTGACTAATCACGATATCTCCGGAACTATTAAACCTACAGAATTGAAATTTGGTAGGTAGGTTCCCTTCATGGAGTAGACATCAGCTAAGAACGGATTTTGTAAAGATCGAACCCCAAGGGGCGTTCAAGATAATTAGTTTCATTATTAAACTATTAGATGCACAGTCTTGAAAAAAACTTGGTACACAGATTTCTTTCATAAAGTAGAGATTCCCTACATAATGATTTTTACGAAAATCGACCTCAAGGGCGTTCAGGGCGCTTAAGGGGCGTTATGCATAATTATTTCCATTTTTAAACTATTAGACGTACAGTCTTGAAATTTGGTAAGCGGATTCTTTTCATAGAGTAGAGATCCGCTACAAAATGGGTTTTGTCAAAATCGAAACCCATGAGGCGTTGTAAATAATTAAGGGGCGTTATAGACAATGAAATCCTTTTTAAAATTATTAGACGTAAGATCTTGAAATTGAGTAAGTAGATTCCATTCATTTAGTAGATATCCGATATAAGATGGGTTTTGTGAAAATCGCTTCCTAAGTGGCGTTGCGGGAGCTTAAGGGACGTTATAGACAATTATTTCCATTTTTAAACTATTAGACTTACAGTCTTAAAATTTGGTAAGCGGATTCCTTTCATGGCGTAGAGATCCGCTGAAAATAGTTTGGGGGTTGATTGATTGAATATTAACGTCGCACTGTTCAGCTACACGAGGGCTTTTGGCGACGGACCACGTAATTTTGAACCATGGTCAAGTGACGTGGACGACACCTGAGCTGGCACCCCCCTCTCCTAACTACCACACCACACCAACGGGAGGACGTTTCAGCTCTCGACAGATTTAACGTGCATCGCTGCCCTACACGGCGGGTCTTTAGTGGTACTGGGCTCGAACCTGTGACAAAGCAAGCCACAGTCCGATACCTATACCACTCGGCTACCGCGGCCACAATAGTTTGGGGGAAAATTGATCTTAAGTGTCACTGAGGGGAATTAAGGGGCGTAGTAGATAAATATTTCCACTTTTCAACTAATAGAAACACCTGCTTGAAAATTAGGAGGTATTTTCCGTTCATGGAATAAAGTTCCTTTTACAAAGATTTTTGCGAAAACGGAGCCCCAAAGGAGTGGGGTTGCGAGGGATTAAGGTGTGTTATAGAAAAATTCCTGTTTTTGAATTTAACTCATTTACTTGAAATTTGTTGAGCACTTTTCTTTAATTGAATAGAGTTTCACTAAGAATGGATTTTACGGAAATCAACTCCAGGGGGAAGCGGGGAGAGTTATTGGGGCGTATTGATTGACAAAATTCCCGTTTTCGAACTGCTAAGACTACAATAATAAAATTTGGTTTGCATGCTTCCTTTGTTGAATTGGAATCCGCTAAGAGTACTCTCAACGAGGTATTGATGATAAAAATTCCGTTTTTGCTCTGTTAGATTCAGACTTGAAATTTAGCACGCATGTTTATTTTAGGGAGTAAAGATCCACTGAAACTTGCTTTGGTGGAAATCCACTTGATTATTAGGTTGAGTGATAGCAAAAAATCTTTCTACTTCTATTTTAGATATAAATAGAAATTAGATATTTTAATTTAAGTCAAGATTAGATATTTTAATTTTATATCAAGAGGTCAGAGTTACAGCTATAAATTTATTTTTCAATACAATAAAGAGTGAATTCTTAATGCTAGATATCAATAATTCATATTCATGTAAACAGTATATATTTATTCAACATCGTTAAATACCCAGTGAAGTGGGTGGGTAACGGCTAGTATAAATATACAGAAAAAAATTCTCGTATTCATTCGACCATTTAATTTTTTGCTGCATTGAATAAAACGTTCGTCCTTAAATCCCCCCCCCCATGGAGCCTTTTTTTTCCTACGTAAATTTTCCTGTGCGTATCGTGTTACTTTTGTTCGAATATAATTTCCAAGTAGTTTCTTATATCAATGTATTCAATTTCTACCTTAACGTTTGAGATACAAATCACAATTAGCACTTATTTCATTGTTAATAGTCACGTCTTACAACACAAAAAGTTGCAAAGAAAAGAATCATTAAAGTCACTACAAGTGTTTCGTGATCAGTTCCCCCTATAATTTCCTGCCTTGCTCTATCTAATGATATTATTTTCAAATCTTATGAAAAATTTAAAAAATATAAACTTTTGTCAACTGAAGAATAATATCTACTAAAATAGGTTCCGTCCTTTATTCCTGCTGTTTCATCGGCTATTCATTTTACAAAAACTAGAAAAGATGACCGTTTTCAGTACATTTGAGATATGTGTAGTCAATGTTTACTTTTCAATTTTTTTTTTCTGTTCAGCTCCATGCTGCTTAAAAGATGGTTGCTCGTGATCAGAAAAGTTTTTGGCTCCTTGTCGGAAGATTTTTAATGTGTCTACTATGGAGTCTACAAGTAGTAGTGCGGCCGCCTTTAGGCCTCTTGATGGCTTGTTGAATCATAAATTCCAAAATTTCTGGGATTAGAAAGTTTCTATTTTTCCGTCCATTTACTTCCAGAAGTAGCAATTAAACCTAATAGATTTAGAGTGCCAGAAGAGCAGACATATTTGAGCGCCCATTAAAAGTATATTCCACGCTTATGTGAAATGGATTCAACCAGAAGTTCTTTGGCCGGTCTTAGTTCAATTCCAAAGGCACTGCGTAACCAGCTCCAAATCTCGAAGAGAATGAGATTTGGGTCTTCGTAAGCTTCTGCGATAACAATAAGCTCAAATCCGAGCGAAAATCTGGATCCATTACCAAGCATATCCTGATTTTTGTAGTGGATTCATGCCGGAGGAACATCATTTGGACCAAGAGATGAGTGCTTCCAGTATTTTCGACCCAACATTCAAACATTATTTTCATCGCACCCTCCTCCCTACCTAACAATACATTGAATCCAGTAACGCTACAACACGACTTGAGTGCCGCCGTCGCTTATTAGCAGCTCACTCCACCAAAGCGTTCAATTCTCCGGATGTATCAATACGTGTTTCTGAACTACTCTGTGCGCTGCTCTCCATGAAATTATTCCGAATGTAATAAAAGGACAGTGTTTGCGAAGGATTTACTTATTTCAGAGAAGTTTTTATTTATTCCTCCCGCCCAATAGATCCCCTACGTGGAAAACGAGGGAAGCGAATTCCGTCACTTTGAATCGGCAGTTTCAGGATTAATTATAAACCGTACAAGTTATCAAGATAAGTGGTGATTTTTGTAAAATTTCTATGCACGACAAGCCCACTGGTAAGTATTAAACTTGTTCCTAACTTAGTATTGTTAAATGAATGATCAAATACATTGTGTGTGCGTATATACATCTGAGATATACATTTACGATAAGTGATTATGAGTGCAAATGTGTATTTTTATATTTTATTATGTCAGAATATATTTTGTTTGTTTACTTTCAGTAAATTAATAATTTTTGTTTTCGACTTTTTGATATACTCGCGCCCCACATTTTGAGAAACGCTGCAATAGAGCCATTCCGAGAAAAAAAACTTGTGTCTCTAATTATTTGACCAGTATCTCATACGGATATTCGATTAGGGTCGCTATTCCTGTATATCTTTTTGAAATACTTTTACCTGCTTCTCAAATTTAAGATATAAAATCAGATCAAGGGGCTACCTCACATACCAGTAATATTCCCCTCTCCTACCAATCGACTCAGGGCAGCGAGATGTTGTTCTTGGACAAATATTTTGGTGCTCTTGGTACCTGAGACGTCAAAACGCAGCGTAAGTCCATCATTCTTCCAGCCCAATCAATCATTTTGCCTTTGAAAGCTGTATCTTTATCGCAAGCTATTCTCCCACAACCATCTTTGGTCTCTTCCTTTTTTTGTTATCTTGGTATCCATTAAAAATTACACAGCTGCAGTAATTAAGTTCCACTGGACATGACAGAGGGAAAGTTGACCCTTTGGGAACTCCTTAATTTGGGGGAAAGATCGAATGGGCCAACTCAGAGATAAAGTATCGCTTCCTCTTTTTTGTTGCTTAGGATAAGAATGAACTGAATTCCTTTTCCGGGAAAAGAGAATCAGAAAAATAAACAGTTTGCTTCCGGATAAGGGACTTTTATATTTACTTAGAAACATCTGTGAATCCTTTTATCCCATCTTTTGTTTTTATGATGCCTGAAAAATGTTTGCTTATGCCAACCAACGATGAATGATTTCTCGTTTAGTTTACTTCGTTACGAAGTTTTCAGTTTACTTTCTCTTAGTTCAAAATGTGTGTTAATGTAAATTCAGATAATTTTTGATGTGTAATATCTTTCCTCATGATTGCTGAATTTTGTCAGATTGATTTCGTCAAAAGGGACGGAAATTTGTAACAGGAAGTGACGTAAGCGCGCGCTATTTGATTTGACCAATGAGAGCGCGTGGTCGCTACCCTTGTTTCGGGGTCCAAGACTAGTCGCTTTTTTATATTGTTAAAGTTAGTATTTTTCAAAAGATTCGAATTCTTATTCAGGATAAACCTACGACAGTGCTTCTCAAACTTTCAATACTGGCGCCCTCCTTTTCGATCACAATTTTTTTCGCGCCCTCCTTATACATTAATAATGTACTAAATGCAATAATAATGCACTTTGACGCTAAAGCTACAATAGGCGATCTTAATTATAAGCCATACAAATTAGTAACATAAGTATTAAATTTTGTATACTACTTTTAAGCAAAATAAATAAATAAATAAAATAATACGATAATTATTATGTTATTTTTCCTTTCTCTAATTTTTAAATTGAACATATTGCAAAATGAGGTAGCTGCTTAGAAGACAAAATATAGATATCTGCTAAATATAGAAAAAGAACTCAGAGAGTCAATTTCTAATCATAAGCATTCCTTATAAAAACTTTGCTTTCCAAGACAAGCTCATGGAAGTCATTAATACTTACTAAACTTGTTCTTAATTTAGTATTAATTAATTAGTTATAAAATATTCTGTGCAGCACTGATACATTAAAAGTATACCGGCTGAAGTGCCCGCTCTTTGCACGAGTTCATTTATAAGAAAATAAAACATTATTGATATAATAGCTGAATTGTAAGGGAAGCAAAGCCAAGAGTGCTCGACAATGTTTACAAAAAGGTAAAATGATTTTTTTAAAATGGTTGCTCAAATTATAATTAGTTTTAAGCGAATTGTAATTTTAAGCCTCACAGAATTAGCATTTAAAATTGATGTTTAACAGTAGCGCACACAGGAATTTTTCAAAGGGGGGTCCGGGGTCGAAAGTTCACCAATCTTGTATCAGGTTCCTTTCGATTTTGTCGATCTTCGGGAACAAAACACAATAAAAAACTAATTCTTGAATAAATAATTAGCATTAATTAATAAAATTAATCATTAATAACAAATACTTAATTAAATTTTGCGTACTATAAACTTAGAATTATAATCAATCGGAAATAAATCAAGGGCTTTGGGGGGTCCAGATCCCCCCCGTGTGTGCGTCACTGATGTTAAATAATGATCAATAATATAAAATATCGATGAAGAATAATTGTATTATTTTTAATATTTAAAGCGAAAAGACTTCAACATGTCTTAACCCGGGAGCAGGCGCGCACTTCGTAATCTGTGTGTCCTGCGCGACCACTTCCGGGTAAAAAATATATTCATTATGATAATATGTATGTTACTGCTAAAAAAATTGTGTGAAACGTTTTTCGTTATGCTTTATATGTTGAGAATATTTATAAAAATATGTCTTGGTCAAGTAATCCTTCATGTGCTTGTGTGTGTGTGTGCTCTCCGTGGTTTTCCAAATATCATAAAACTCTTTTGCATGGAAAAAAGCGCAACAGAGAACACATAAGAGAGGGGTCATAACTAACTGTACCAATAACTTAGAAGGTCAAACAGATTACAGCTATAATGTGCAGTATTTCAAAAATAATGACAGTGATGAATTTTTTATGTTCCTAAATTTTTTCCATTCTGGGTCTGGGATCTGTTTTTTCTCTGAAAGAGTAGTATGTTAGGTTATAAAAAGAAGCGTAATAAAAAAATCTCTCATCATGGAATTACAGCAAATCAAATAAATGTTTTTTTATTTGGTTATAGGATCAAAGATAGCTAATTAGGTATTGAAGAAGTTTTTATTTTTGCTGACTTAATATCGCATGCGCGCCTATAAATTATATCAGAGTAAAAGTGCATTTTTTATTATGTCTGAAAGTATTTTGTTTTAATTCATTCCAGTAAGCTAATTATTTTTTAAATCTTTTATTTTCGATATGCTCGCGCCCCCCTCGTAAGGTCATCGCGCCCCACAGGGGGCGCGCCCCACAGTTTGAGAAACACTGACCTACGATAAAGTCTCAGGTTGATTGATTTAATATTAACGTCGCACTGTTCAGCAACACGAGGGCTTTTGGCGACGGACCACGTAATTTTGAACCATGGTTAAGTGACGTGGACGACACCTGAGCTGGCACCCCCCTCTCCTAACTACCACACCACACCAACGGGAGGACGTTTCAGCTCTCGACAGATTTAACGTGCATCGCTGCCCTACACGGCGGGTCTTTAGTGGTACTGGGCTCGAACCCGTGACAAAGTAGGCCACGGTCCGATACCCATACCACTCGGCTACCGCGGCCACGATAAAGTCTCAGGACTCGTTGTGTAAGAAATATGAGGTTAACTTATATGTGTAAACTATATTAATAATTATATTTACTGTTAAGCGTGTCTGATGAAGTTCAACATTCTTAAGAAAATACGAGTAAGTAATAAGGAATTATTCGAATTAAATATTTTAGTGCGTATCTTTTTCATACTTTGAGGTTAATTCCTGTCGCTGTCAATAAAATATTTTTAATTGTGATCAAAAAAAAGTTTTCTCGATTAAAAAAAACTATCTAATTACATGGGTAATTTTGATTTTCTCTAATATTTCTAATTTTTAAAAAATTACCAAGCTAATTAAATTTTCATGATTTTGTGATTAGCAGAGATGGGTAAATCCAGAGCAGAATATATGCGAAATCCAACTCTAGTAGTTTTTTTTTTTTATCTTGTTAAAAGTTTGCATTTCAAAAGAGTCGAATTCTAAAACTGGATTTTGTTTTCTTTCTCCACTTCGCAAATACCAACAAGTCTTATTCAGGATAAACTTAGATCCTTACGCTCAATTGTCAAAGTCTCTGGGCTCGTTGTGTATGAAATCTGAGGTTATATTTATCTGTGTAAACTATATTAATAATTATACTTACTGTTAAGCATCTGACAAAGTTCAACATTCTTAAGAAAATACAAGTAAGTTATATGGAATTATTCGAATAAATATTTTAGTGCGTACCTCTTTCATACTTTGAGGTTAATTCCCGTCGCTGTCAATGTAATATTTTTAATTGTGATTAAAAACGTTTTCTCGGCTATTAAAACTCCTAAATAAAATTTTCATTAGATATAATTATTCGATTGAAAATTATTTCCAATCCTACTCGATTCAAGGATCAATTCAATCAATCTCACTCAAAATCATGGGAAGCAAATGATAGTTTGTTTTTAAAATAGCAGAACCATCTTCGGTATATGGTAAAAATACGAAATGGAAGAAATCTCTTTAATTTTTTGAATTATTTGATTCGGAGAAATTTATACCGAAATCCCTGTTTGTCCATTTTCAAGTCTACTGTATCCACTGTTCCCCAACTTGAACGTGGCCGCGGTAGCCGAGTGGTATAGGTATCGGACCGTGGCTTGCTTTGTCCCGAGTTCGAGCCCAGTACCACTAAAGACCCGCCGTGTAGGGCAGCGATGCACGTTAAATCTGTCGAGAGCTGAAACGTCCTGCCGTTGGTGTGGTGTGGTAGTTAGGAGAGGGGGGTGCCAGCTCAGGTGTCGTCCACGTCACTTGACCATGACTCAAAATTACGTGGTCCGTCGCCAAAAGCCCTCGTGTTGCTGAACATTGCGACGTTAATATTAAATCAATCAATCAATTCCCAACTTGAACAAGAAAAAATATTTTTGGTAAAAAAATTGCATTAGTCCTTGTGTTAAATAAATAAATTTTCATTAAAGATATAACTATTCGATAGAAAATTATTTCCAATCATACTCGATTCATTTTTTTTCAGATTTAAGTTACTATTTCGTATTTACCTCGATAACATGTCAGATGTTACACATCATATGCGACTACTGTAAGGCTCGTTTCTTTTTTTTTTTATTTCAACATCATTATATAGAGATCAGATTGAATCAATAAACTTTTTATAGTCTTAGAACAATACTTATATACAATAGCACATACAATCGAGAGTACACCTTACATTCACTTGATATATAAAACCTTAAAAAAAAAAATGTGTGTGTGTGTGTACTTATGTACACACGTAATAAGTTATACTTCTTTGGCGTAACAAGGTTAAAATATTTGTAAAATTCTTCAGCAGGCCAAGCAGGACCAAGGACGAAAGGCGTCCATGAGCAGAGTTGAACGATACTAACCTTAAGTCAATCAGACCAGCCAAAGCCGAGATAATCACAATTTAAATAAATTTAAACACCCCCGCACAGAAACAATAGAACCAATAACATGGGGGTTTTCGGCAGACTGTATCTGGAGATGAGGTGAACCGAATGTGACACCTGAGACCTCATATTGAATATCTCGGCGGGAAGAATCGTTCCTCAGAAAATTAAGACATCCGCCCGAAGAACCCCCGAGTTATGGTTATTTTAAAATAATTAAAACATTTAAAACAATCAAATAAAATAGAAGCATGGCACCCAGCAACTCGAAACTCGGCCCGGTTGTGAGGAAACAAGAGGAATCCATTCGAATCGATCCGGAGTCTGTAGTTGCCAATGGGGCGGTGCTAGCTCGGGGAAGGAAAACGAAACTCCCCCGGGGGGGAGCAACTATGACGGAGATGGTCCCGTACATCCCAACGTTACACAGAGTAGTAGGTGATTCCAAAGTTTCATCCTTCTATCTCTGTAATATCGTGACGTCATCAAAAGATCGAACCCCATAGGAATAACATGGTGATTCTAATTTTAATGATGACGCTCCTCAAGGACCACTATCTACACACGAATTATAACAAATGAAAGAGCTCAACGAGGAGAACCTATGGTCTGAGTTTCATTAACGAAGCTCAAAAATTCTCGGAGCTATGCGGGATTTAAAAAAATTTAAAGCTTTAAAATAATTTTAAAATGTGTTAAATATGGAGGAAGAAATGGGGCTATGGTCCTGAAAAAAATATATCTAGGATGCTCATAGGGAGAACAATCGAATCCAGCCGGTGCGGTCGACCGAAGTGGCATAGGATTCGAATTATTACTAGGGAAGCCCTGTAGGGGAGGAGCACCGGAGGGGACCAATTTCACGTAAAGCTCGCGCAAATACCAAAATAGGGCGGACCTCCAAAAATCAAGTCCCAAGCCCAATTTCTTAGGGGGTGAAATTTTTCCATAGGATTAAGATGGGAGCAGGATATTTTAGTGCTTAAGCCCTCCCCATGCCTATGCAATGGGAATGAAGTAGATGACTGGATGGGTCTGGACGAGTGAAACAGCTGGTTCAAATCTCAAGTCCGAGACTCAAACAAGATATTGTGAATTTAAGCAAATTTAAAAAGTTCATAACAAAAACTTATGGAATAAATAGCTTTATGAGTTTATGAGCAAATGGTTTAATTTAAAGTAAAAATAAAGAGCAATCAACGAAAAACTTCTAAATTGAAAATTTTCCGAAGCATTTTAAATAAACATACGCAGATTTTTGCCTCAAAAAACTGAGAATACTCGTATGAAAAATATATTTAACTACCACTAAATATTTGCTGCTTGACTGCTGTTCTAATTTAAATATAACAATAATAATTTTGCACAATCTTATCTTAAATCTTTTCAACAATCTTCTTCGTGTGGTTGAGTAGAGCTCTTGAATTGGAACGAGGCATCTCGAGGAGAAACCAATATTGATCCAAGAAAATTCGTATTAAAATTATTTAAAAAATTAAAATCTTATCACGAAGTAGCTGATATTGTTGGCAGAAGCCACACTTGTGTGCAGAAAATCATTATAAAATTTTTAAATGATGGATTGATTGAAAATAAATATGGAAGAGGATGGAAAGGTGATGTCGTAAAAAGGAAAATTTTGAAAGAAATCAAGATGCAGTCAAACTTGCTGCATTGACTTCTCAAATCAAAGGCATAAGTATAAGTGCTGAAAATATGTGAATTGTAATTAGACAAGCTGAATTTAAAAGTCGAGTTATTAGAAATAAACCGTTCATCAGCTTGCAAAATCAGAAAAAACTTTGGGAGAGAGTTTTCAAAAACTTATCAATTGAAGACCAATCTAATAAGTGGCCGCGGTAGTCGAGTGGTATAGGTATCGGACCGTGGCTTGCTTTGTCACGGGTTCGAGCCCAGTACCACTAAAGACCCGCCTTGTAGGGCAGCGATGCACGTTAAATCTGTCGAGAGCTGAAACGTCCTCCCGTTGGTGTGGTGTGGTAGTTAGGAGAGGGGGTGCCAGCTCAGGTGTCGTCCACGTCACTTGACCATGGTTCAAAATTACGTGGTCCGTTGCCCAAAGCCCTCGTGTAGATGAACGGTGCGACGTTCATATTCAATCAATCAATCAACCAATCTAATAAAGTTATATTTAGTGATGAAAGTAAATTCAACATGTTTAGCAACCGTCCCACCTTAAGGAGAAAGCCCAGTACCGCTTCGGATCCAAAAGTTTGCGTCCTGCAGTTAAACATAGTGGTGGCTCCGTCATGGCTTGAGGTTGTATGGCTCCGTCCGAGGTAGGAAATTTAGTTTTTATATAGTTGTCATTATAAATCATATGGTTTACTTGGATATATTTCACAACAATCTAAACGAAAGTACTCAAAAATTGGGTTTAGATCAACGTTTCTCAAACTATGGGGCTTTCCTTCCCTAGTAGGGCAGGATAATCCTACCAGGGGGGCGCGAGCATGTTGAAAATTAAAGATTATTTACGAAAAATTATTAATTTACTGAAAAGAAGTAAAGCTAAATACATTCTAGCATAATAAAAAATAAAATACAAATTTTTGCTCTGAAATAATATACTTATAAATTATCAGTACTGCACAATGTATTTGATCATCATAAGTTAAAAACAAGTTTAATAATTACTAGTGACCTTATATAGTCATTACAGTGAACACAAAAGTTAATACGCATCTGGGTAATTTGTACGGTTCATAATTAAAGTCGTATTACATTATTATTGAATTAAATCTATTGTATGGAGAGAGACGCGATGAAAATTATGGTTGAAAATTGGATCACAAGTATTGAAAGTTTGAGAAGCACTGGTTTAGACAAAAATTTCATTTCCCAGCCCTCAATCACACAGCAAATAGGCACGGTGTCTTTTTCATTGTATAAACGGCAGTTATACATACCACCCTAATCCCTCGACGTCATTGAAAATCTATGGACATAATCAAGCGAGTGAGTGAGTATTAACATCGCACTGTTCAGCTATTCGCAAAGTCTTTTGGCTATGATCCTCGTAATTTTGAATGATGGTCAAATGACAAGGAGCTCTGGCACCCTCCTCTCCTGACTACCACACCGCACCTACGAGAGGAAGTTTGAGCTCTCTATATATTTAACGTGCATCGCTCCCCTACAAGGTAGGTCTTCAGTGGTACTGGGCTCGAACTCATGACACGCCGGCCACGAGATCGTTCCCTTGTTTACTGAGTTATCACAGCCACCGGGGCATATATAATCGAAGTAGCGGTTCAAAAACACGCATTGTCAAAAAAGTAGAATATTACACAATAATTCTTGACTCTACACCAGATACCAGTCACACAGAACAAATAAAATAGAAACGAATCTTACAGTAGTCGCATATGATGCGTAACATCTGACATGTTATCGTGGTAAATACGCATTAGTAACTTATATCCTGAAAAAAATGAATCGAGTATGATTGGAAATAATTTTTTTATCGAAAAACTACATCTTTAATGAAAACTTTATTTAATTAACAAAAGGAGTAAAAAATGCAATTTTTTATCAAAAATAATTATTCTTGTTCAATTTAAGGAAGAGCGGAGACAATAGACTTATGATAACTAAAATATGACACATATACTTGTGATTTCAAATTATTTAAAAACCGTTGAAAAATAACATCAATAACAGTACCACTGTTATTAATCGAAACATTTTGATTTTTGTGTTCTTTTCGTGCTTAAGTTCATCATTCCAAAAAGCTATGGGTGGCTCAGCTTTTGTCAAACTGATGTTGAAGTAAAAATCAGCACTCAAAATCATGGGAAGTGAGTTTTTTAAAGAGCAGTACCACCTTCGGTATATCCCTTTAAGACCCGAATTATTTTTTATCTTTAAATATTAAATTCTTCTGGTTATTAATACTCTATGGACCCCATTGACACTGGGAAAAATGCTAACCCCCCGGAGCATAAACGGTACCTGCACGATCGTGCGGGTTGGGCGTTATCTGTGAAACAGGTCACCTATGTAATTTTACGAGTTATACACTTTTAGCTCTTAGTTGATAGAAGAAACAATCTTAACTCTCAACTAAACTTGTTACAAATAAAGAAATTATTGATGTATATTTAACTCTTTTATTAATTCATTATTTATTTATTGTAAAAATCTTTTGTTTTGTTTTTGGCAAGTATAAATAACCATTGCATTTTTCACAACATGTTTTCGAACTGCTTTCGTAGTTTTCATATCTGCACTTGCGAGGCCTTGAAATGTCATCAACACATCGAAAATGGCTATACATGTCAAGCCTTTTATCCTGGAATGGCCAGGATAAAAGCCGTGACATGTATAACAGGTGGATTATAACGTTTCGATCTTTTTGCGAGTGGAATTACAACACTGTTGTCTTCATTATCAGATGGCTGCGGTAGCCGAGTGGTATAGGTATCGGATCGTGGCTTGTTTTGTCATGAGTTCGATCCCAGTACCACTAAAGATCCGCCGTGTAGGGCAGCGATGACGTTAAATCTGTCGAGAGCTGAAACGTCCTCCCGTTGGTGTGGTGTGGTAGTTAGGAGAGGGGGAGCAAGCTCAGCTGTCGTCCACGTCACTTGACCATGGTTCAAAATTACGTGGTCCGTCGCCAAAAGCCCTCGTGTAACTGAACAGTGCGACGTTAATATTCAATCAATCAATCAAGTCTTCATCATCAGTTAAAATACTTTTGTTAGTAGGTGGAGAGGCTCATAATGCTTCAACTATCTCCAACATAAATTTTAAGCCATCCATTTTGATTTTTTGAGGAATTTTATTTAATATTGCATCTTGTTTGCACAGAAGCCAAGAATTTGCAACAGCTGAATCAATGTTTTAAATGTGCTAATAAAAAATAAAGTGCAAAAAGAAAAAACAGGAAATAACGTGGAAATTTAAATTTGATCAAGAGAAATAATTTTCGAAGCAAATTAAAGTGATTTAAAGCAAATTTGAAAGTAGCAAGCTCCCGGGAATAGAACCAAGGACAATTCAACTCAAGTCAGCTTCTATAACCACTAGGCGACGAGGGCTCGTAGAAAGATGTAAGGTAAGCTTTTACCATGGGTAAGAAGAATGCGAGGGTAGCGAAGAGACAACATCACGCGCTCGCATTGGTCAAATCAAATAGCGCGCTTACGTCACTTCCTGTAACCCACATCCATCCCTTTTCACGAAATCACTCCAACAAATATCCAGCAACCGAGAGGAAAGATGTTACACATCAATAACGCTGGACAAGAGGCAGGGCCGTTTTTAATTTCCCTGGCGCCCTATGTACTGAAATTTTGTCGCCTCCCACTATTTCTTGAGCGACCCCACCTTCAGTTCTTACCAGTTTGGGTTCGAGAGAGATTTTTCCTTAACTCTCTTATTCTTTTTCCTTTCTTTGTTTTTGCTTTTTAGACAGTCTTTCTATTATCCATCCACTGAGAACCCTGTGTTCCGGGCTGGTAACCGGCAGCATAAGGAAAGGATAGTGGCATGGTTTGGACACTCTTGCTCATTTCTTTCTTTATGGCACCCCGGACCGCATCCTTTTGTGAATTAACACAATAAATAAATGAAATCGTTAGCAATTATGGTATAAAGTATACATTATTGTGTGAACTCCTATCAACTTGTTAATTATCATCACTTATGGCTTTATATCTATTATTTTTAATATTCTAATCCTTTGTTGAGCAGTGGCGTAGCTAGGTATACAAAGGCCCTGGTGCAAAAATTTAAAAAAATAAGGGTCCTGTTTTGGTTGGTTTTATCAAGTGAAAAAATAAAATTACATGAATATTTTGAATGTACAAAGCTACTTTAACATCGGCTCTTTATCGTGCTCTGAAGTACATAGGAAAGCAAAGGTACATACTACCTACATGTATGCATACGAGTTTTCTTGCGTGAGGAGCTTTAGTGACAGCTGGGAAGAAACTGCCGCGACGAGAAGTAACGTAACAAAATTAAACAATGACGATCAAGATTACAAATAATAACACAGGAAATAAAACGATGTTGATAAAGAATAAAAGTTTTTTTTTTTATAAGAAGAGGGGTCGTGGACTGACTTATTAACAAATTAACAATTGGATTTACAATCTTTTCCTAGCTTTAGTCTTCACAAAAGTTTCAAAAACTTGGGTTACGTTCAGGTTGGATGTGAATTGGTTTTCAATTGCGATAAATCTGGAGTCGAGTTTGACCCGCACCGTTTCTTAAATATTTTTTAATTTTCTAAATTATATTATTGTGGCTGCAGAAGTGAGACAGGAATTGTAAGGATTAATAGCGTTGCTGTAAATACTGTTAGATTTCATTCTAGGAATCCATATTCTCTCATTATTTCTTTAAATAATTGGTAAATAGTTCATGTCTAAGTTAATTTAGGGTGAACTAGGTAGTAAATATTAAGAGAAAAGTTTGGGTCTATTATATATCAGAAGACTTATTTTGGAGGTGGTCACACTTTTGCAACAAAATGAATTCATCTACATCTAGTAAAAATGTTAGTCTTCGAAAATTGAATGTTTGACCGAGTGCCCTCACACTAGTAAAACGTGTATTTGCTTCAACTAATAGTGTGTCTAGTATTGAAAATAGTAATTTTAAATATTTCTTTCCGGTTTTAGAAATCGATGATCAGAAGCTAATTTATCAAAATGTTTTTTATAACTTTATTCTAGAAAATGGGGCTCTATACCATATTTTCTTGGAGTTTCACTGTTAAAAGATTCAAGGTCGTTTCTATAAATTCGCATCTTCAACAACGTTATCTTTACTTGTAATAACTATCGAATTTCCTTCAGTAGGCTTCTCAAGCAACGCTGTAGTGACCACATTATTTATATGAATCACTATTAACAGAATTACTTATACTATTTCAGAATTAATGCACTCGTAGAAAGCTGAATAAGAATTGTCAATTTGGGAGAATTTTTGTTTATTATCTTCTCTTCCTTGGCGTTGTTTGCACTTAAACGCGCCACTGGGTTTCTTTTTTTTTTATCCATAATTTTAGGTTTCTTATTTATGCATTAGAATTCGTATGGGCTCGAGTACTTACTACGTTAAAAGGAAGGAGAAATATAATGCTACGCTACAAATGTCATTGAGGAATCTATTTATTTATTCGGGAGGATCCAACTCACCCATCAGAGGGTTCAGAGCAGGGGTGTCCAACACGCGGGCCGCCAGAACGTAAGTTGCGGCCCACCGACTCTTTTTTACAAAATTTTGAAATATAAGGTTTTTAAATTTTTTATATTTTGAAATTTATTTGAGGGGAACTTATATATATATATATACATTATATAATTTATATAATTATATTTATATAATATCTGTATTTGCCTGTTACCTGTTCTTGTTTTAAAATAAGTCCTTTTTGATAATAGAAGTGTCCTTTACATTAAAATAGATTTATATTTTATCAAACAGTTACATTTGATTTTACTATAATAAATTACTTTTTTAAAAAATTCCGAATTGCATTATGCATATCCTTTACTATGGATGGTACATGATTCTCTGTGTGTACGACTTTCATTTCTCCTCCTCATTTTCTGTTTGGAGTACCCAAAAAGCAAGAGGCAATCAGAGATGTTTTTTAAAGTTAAAAAAAAACATTCAAGACGGCTAAGATAAAGAGCAATGTATACTTAATCATTTGAGAATGACAGCACAATCAAATTTAGACAATGCGTAACGAAAGATCAATTCAGATGAAACATCGTAATTTTCAAGAAAATGGCAACACACACAATATTTTAAACATTATTTGATCATTGCATTATTATATTATATAAACATTATTACATTATCTATGTCTGTGTATACGTGAAAAATAATGAAAACAATAATAATAACTCATTCTATTTTAAATTTTCACTCCAATAAATGTCTTTTTGTTTCC
The DNA here is from genome assembly GCA_019973935.1 of Trichonephila clavipes. Lineage (NCBI taxonomy): Eukaryota > Metazoa > Arthropoda > Arachnida > Araneae > Nephilidae > Trichonephila > Trichonephila clavipes. The sequence goes on along the minus strand of BMAU01019385.1, from coordinate 558,371 downwards.
AAATCTGATATAAATGTACATATTTTTATGTGCGGCCCGCGAGATTATAATATTTTTCCGAAGTGGCCCTCAAGGTCATTTGGGTTGGATACCCCTGGTTTATAGCATAGGATCCCAACCTTTTCTGAACCCCCTTTTCTAGTGATATTTCGATATCGCCCCCCCTTTCACTCCAGAGAAATAAGAGCGTACATAATCCATGGTGAAAACACGAGTTAAATTTTTTTTAAATATTCTATTACTAATAGAATACATATTTTTTGAATTTAGTTTTTTTCTAAAACCCCAATTTTTTTTATTTGCGAATCTGAAATGGCTATTGCCACGAATATACAATTTTAAACACTTAGTCAACATAGGTAGCCAAAATTAAAAGTTTACTTTTGTTAGTACATAACCAGCGTGTTTTTTTAGTCTTTTTTAGACTAATCTGCCCATGCCCCTCCCTACCATCTCAAAACTCCCTAACTCATTCTGGGTCTCTCACTATTCCCTTGAAAGCCTCCAACGCCCACGTTGAAAACCCATGGTTTAGATCAGTGCTCCGCAACCTTTTCATCGCCGCGGACCGGTCAACGTTTGAAAATTTTACCACGGCCCGCTGAGGGTAGGACACGTTGATTGTTTTGATTTAACAATTTTAATTTAGTTCCATTTAAATTTGCCTTCAGAATAAAATATAGTTACACTAAAAATAAATAAAAGTGATTTCCGTGACGCAAATCCGAGGGAAATGCACCACTTTAAATAAGCCGGCACCATTTGATCCGCGGACCGGTATAACCGGGGGTTGCGGCTCACTGGTTGAGAGCAGGGGTGGGTAGACTATGGGCGACTTCTAATTTTTCAAGGTGTTGCGGTTCACCCAGTGTGAGTGGCGAGGGGGGAGACGAGTACGGACCCTCCCCTATAAACCTGGATTTACTTAACCGATTGATCACAATCCCATGTATATAGCACGTAAAACTTAATGAAGTATTTGTAAAAATTTTTTATTAATTAATGCTGATTATTTATTCAGCAATTTATTTTTTACTGTTTTTTGTTCCTGGCAATCCACAAAAGCCGAAAAATATGTATGATATGAGAATGGTAGACTTTCGATCTCCCCTTCCTATTTGAAAAATTCTTGTGTGCACCAATTTCCAATGTCGTAGGTGTGGTGAGGTAGAAAAAGGTCTACAATATTTTAATAATAAAAACGGAATATGTACTAACCTGCACAACTAAAAAAAGTAACACTTTTAAAACCGTGTTTAAAGCAAAACGCAAGATACAGACATAATCATAACAGCCACAAAAATAATAATTTCAAATGATGCATTTATTATCAAATCATTCAAAAACATAAAACATTTTTATCTAAAGTTAGTTTGTGTTGTTATGGTCAGTAGAAAACTTTGTCTGCACACTTCAGTCAATCTTGAATATTTTTCCGTATATAATTACTAAATGCTAAAATTTTCAGGTCTTGGCGGTCCACCGGTCGGTCGCGCTCGACGTAATGCTAACCTTGGTTTTAGAGCTACAAAATGGTTCATCGAGCTAGACAGGAATTGATACATAAAATATACATGAACACAAGAAAATACAATACAATATTATTATAATTATTAAAAAAAGAAAAAGAAAACACACACCCCTCTGCAAAAGAGCAGAAGAAGGAAGGGGCAAAATAGACATCAGTCTATTGCAGATACGAGTAGACTACGAAATATTGAGAAAGGAAACTAGCTTATTATGAATCCTATTGTTATTAAATTAGAATAGAATGTCACCAGGAAGGAATTACTTCGTCTGTAGGCAGGGCCGATCTTAGGGTGTCAGCCGCCCGCGTGCCTATTGAGTCGAGAGAATTTTTCATACTTTGACTAATACTTATATATTTAATTACTTATATTTAATACTTATATATGTAATTACTTATTATATAATACTTACATATTTAATTATTTATTACAATACTTATATACACTCAGGGACATTGAAAATAGCGACCCAAGAAGGAAGCTAAGTACAATCGCGAAACTTTGCAAATAAGTACAGCGTAATGTGATATGCAAATGTCCAAGTTTTGTGCCAATACGCATGCTCATACACGCCGAGGTGGCGCTACAATCCGGAAGAAGGTGCTATATAAGCCAGAGCAAATTCGAAGATTCATAAACGTGACGATTACCCGCCGATTGTAGGAAGACTGTGGTAAGCGAAACATGCCAGGCAAACGTGCTAGAAGACATTTCTCACTGTTAAGCGAGTTTGAGAGAGGCCTGATCATCGGGATGAAAACTGCAGGCTGGTCGACGCACCGTGTTGCTGGCCAGGTGTATCGTTCGGAGTATGCCGTTAGAAAGTGTTGAGAGCAGTGGACACGAGAAGGTACCCACGCGTGGAAAACCGGGTCTGGAGCGACCAGGAAGACCACGAGGAGAGAGGATCGAAGGATCGTGCGGCAAGCACTTGTGGACCCCACAGTGACTCGTTCAACGATACGGGCAGACGTAGGCGTAGCAATTGTTCCACAAACAACTTCCAGACACCTTGCAGAAGCAAATCCAAGCGCCCTTTCCGTGCACTCCCTTTAATACCGAAAAATCAGCAACTGCGTCTACAGTGGTGCCAAGCCAGATCAATGTGGAATGTCACAGATTGGCAAAAGGTTGTGTTTAGTGATGAATCCCGGTTTGTTTTGGGGACAAATGATAACCGTGTACGGTTGTGGAGGCGCCCTGGTGAGCGGTACAATTCCCCCACACTGTTCTACGTCACACTGCCCGCACAACTGGTGCAATGGTCTGGGGGCCATAGCCTATGATAGCCGGTCCACTTTAATTGTTATGCGCGGAAGCTTAACGGGCCAACGTTACGTTGATGATATTCTTCGACCCCATGTAGGACTATTCCTAAATGGTCTCCCAAGGGCAATTTTCTAGCAAGATAATACTCGTCCGCAAACAGCAAGAGTTGCTCAAGACTTTCTACGTCATTTTCAGAATCTTTCATGGCCGGCCCACTCCCCCGATTTGTCCCCTGCAGAGCACGTGTGGGATCAGCTAAAACGGCAGATGCCATCGTGTCACTCTGTACATGATTTAGAGATGGCTGTTCAAGATTTGTGGGCCCATCTGCCTCAGGACAACATAAGGTGTCTAATCAACTCAATGGTGGACCGTGTTGCGGCATGTATTGCAGCGTCCAACGCGCTATTGAAGTTGCCCAGTATTTGTGTCGTTGCACACCCTGTATCCGTTTAATTGTCTTGTTTTTGAGATCAAGTGAATCTCTCATGTGTGTCATTATGTGTATTAAATTTCATTTCAATCCGATGCTTTCTTCTTGGGTCACTATTTTCAATGTTCCTGAGTGTATTTAATTATTTATTGCAATACTTATATATTTAACGATTTTTTAAATACTTATATACTTTATTACTTATTGCAATACTTATATATTTAATTACTTATTACAATACTTATACACTCATGTCCATAAATTAAGGATGATTCAGAATCAAACAGAAATTGAACTTAAAATAAAAATTTCATCCGTAGAATTATCACACACATCTTGAAGAAGAATATGCAAATTACAGGAAATCACCAGATGGCGCGGATAGTACGTCACAATGACGAGAGTGTAAGAGAGGGGTATGTAAGGAATGGTGGCAAAGAAGTAAAATTGTTCACAAGTGCTTTAAAAGCCTTTTAGTGCAATAACCGCATAGTTATGGCACAAAGGAAGCATTTGGATGATTTTTTACGTGCTAGAACTATTGGATGACTGGAATGTAAACGTACCCAGCTGGAAGTATCCGAGGAACATGGAATCGCCCAGAGTATCATCTCCAGGCTTTGGCAACGATTCCAAGATGATGGTAATGTGAGTAGATGTTACAGCACAGGTCGCCCCCAAGTTACAAAGCCGAACGAGGACCGGTATACTTGGCAGTTACTGCCAAAAGAAACAGACGGAGCACAGCATCAGACCTGTCTCGTCAGCTCTCTTCAGCTACCCGTACGACAGTTTCAAGGCAGACCGTGTACAGACACTTAGGGCACATTGGTGTATATGCTCGTAGGCCTGTCAGATGTGTTCCACTTACCGCAGCTCACTGTCGCTTGCGATAAACCTGGAGTAGAGAGCATGCATTGTGAACACCACAACAGTGGTCTTGTGTGATGTTTTCCGTCGATTCCAGGTTTAGTTTGCAGTCTGATTCTCGCCGGATTTTAATATGGAGAGCGCCTAGTACCCGTTACCACCAAGAGAACACCATGGAACGACACCGTTACGGTGTGCAGGATGGCTCTTTTGGGTAGAAATTATTCTTGGTTCCAGAACTGACCTGCATGTTCAGAGTGTAACGGTGACAGGCCACATCTATCGCATGTCATTCTGGAACAACATGTAAGTTTGTTTCGGGGCGCCATGGGTGCTGAATTTCTGTTTATGGATGACAACGCCCGTCCTCACCGTGCAAACATTGTAGACGAATCTCTTCAATCGGAGGATATCACCCGTATGGATTGGCCAGCGTACTCACCGGACTTGAATCCAATAGAGCATGTGTGGGATATGCTTGGCCGACGAATTGCAGCCCGTCAACCCCCTCCCACCTGTCTACCGGAACTTCGGAGGGCATTGCTTGATGAGTGGGGTAATATTCCCCAAGATCAGATTGATGATTTGATGCTCAGCATACCTAGGCGTTGTAAGGCCTGTATTGCATCATCCGGGAGACATACTCCTTATTAACCATCATACTAACCATGTTATACTGTTTTTTGTAAATGGGTTCTCTTTTAAAATTTTCTCTAGGGAGTAAAAATCGCAATTTTTATTAATTATGTAAAACATATAGCACTTTTTTGCTCTTTAACTTTTGTTTAATAAATAGACTTTACAAATAAGTCAAATTTGTTTTGCTTCTGTCTCTTTCCTTGCCTGGACTTCATTATCCTTAATTTATGGTTATGAATGTATATTGAAGTTATAAAAACTCATCTACTTGTATAAGAGTAAAAAGTAAAACACATTAATAAAAATGCAAATAAAGTTTCAAGTGCAAAACTTTGCTTTTTGGTCAGCTAATGGGTTATGATCGCGTCAAAACATTTTAACAAAATAATAAATAAGCAAAATTATTACCTTTCACATAAAAATAGACATTTTATAATTAGAAAAGTAAAACAACAGTTTTTACTCAGAAAATATATGATTGTAACACACGGTTTAATTCTAAGACCGAAAAGTAGATGGCGGTAATTGTAACAGAAGTGTTACCGAGCGAAGCAGTGTACTACCGTCAGAGACAGTTTGGAGTTGAATGAGTGAACTTACTCGTTTCGCTGTCCAATCCTGGACTATGTAATATATTTATAATTTCCCCTTATTTCCTCTAAATGTTTAACCTGTATTGTGTCTACATGTCTGTCCATTGTAACTGTGTTATTTTATGTCATTAAAATATTTTAATTACCCCGAGATTCTGTCAAAAATACTTTGGTTTACCCAGTAATGACGTAAGAAACCGTTACAATTCTGGCGCCAAACGTCGAGCCGATCCAACCACAATTCCCAACTTTCTCACTTTTTCCACTTAGGTCGAGGCGTTGTCAGCCGGCAACAAATAGAGGATTCGCAACCCTGCGAATAAATAATGTTTTCACCCAGAAAACCTGTGAACAGATATAAGTGTTGTTTATTCTAAATAATCTTGCTTTGTTATTCTGTATAAGAACAGTGATTATATATACACTTGTGTGCAAAAATTAAGGACGAGACGGTTTTTTCAATATAACTTTCTACAAAAGCTTTTCAAATCAACACATTTAATACCGTAAGATCCCCAATACGTAAGGACATGTGTAATGTAAGCAACACTTACTAAAAGAGAAATCAGAGGGATAAAAAGAAGCTTGATTGAAAAAATAGCATGGAGCGCAATGCGACTGAAGGCCGAAACATCCCTGTGATGGGTGTCCAGCAAGAAACATCCAGTCTTTAGTAGGGGATATGATCTCCCCTGACTGCTAGGCAGGTTTCACAGCGTCTGCCCATGCTGAGAATGAGGGTGTCAATGAGTTGTTGAGGCATTGCTGCCCATTTGTCTTGCAGCGCCAATCGAAGCTCCCGAATCATTACTGGTGGTAAGGTACGAGCTGCCAAGCGTCTGCCTAGAAAACCCATACATGCTCGAGGGGATTGAGATCCGGAGATCCTGCCGGCCAATCCATACGTTCAATATCCTCACTCTCTAAGAGTTGTTCGGCAGCTACTGTGCGATGACATGGTGCATTGTCGTCCATGAAAAGGAACTGCAGACCCATAGCGCCTCTAAAAAGACCCACATATGGAAGAAGAATCTCGTTACAATAACGGGTCCCGTTGATTGAATCTGCGTCGAAGATGTGAATGTCTGTACGACTACCAAGCATGATGCCTCCCCAAACGAGAACACCGCGACCTCCATACCTGTCCCTTTCAATGATGTTCGAGGGATGATTGCGGCTTCCCCGCTCTCTCCAGATGAGTATGCGATGAGAATCGCTACTCAAACTGAATCTGCTCTCATCTGTAAAGAGTACTCGTTCCCATTCATTGTCTCTCCAATTCCGGTGTTCCCGGCACCACAGAGAACGCCTTCTCCGATGGGCAGGCGTTAAAGGTACACACCGTACAGGGCGTCGTGCATACAGACCACCACCGTGCAGTCTTCTGGCCACGGTAAAACGCGATGTCGGTCGTCCAGTCGCCTGTGTCGTGTGTCTAGCGATTTCTCCCGCTGTCTGCCGCCTGTTTCTTCTGGCCTGTAAGACAATGTACCGGTCATCTGCGGGTGTGGTTCCTCGTGGACGACCACTACTGAACCCCCGGATAGCTGTTCCTGTAGTTTGAAATTGTCTCCAAAGTCGTGAAACGATGCTGTGTGCAATTCCGAACTCTGCAGCCACACTTGTCACACTGCGGCCTTCCTCCAACTTCTCTCCCAATGATTCGACCTCTGGTAAAAGCATCCAGATGTCGTCTAACAGATTGATTATTCGCCATTTCTCGCTGAGGCAGCAACTCGGTGTGATTTTAACTGCTATACGGCGTGCAATCTCTTTGCCAGAAATACTGATCTTACACCGACAACATGCTTTATACTACTCAGACACTCCCCCATTACGTCTACCTGCATATCTGCGCATGTGCTACCGTACATCACCTTACTTAATCTCCTGATTGGTCTTTCTGTCCGCTCTGCCTCTTCGTTCAGTTGATATGCTAATGTTTCCACTTCGTCCTTAATTTTTGCACACCAGTGTATATTATTACTCTTAGCATCTATTGTGTGTTACAGTATATAGTGACGTAGTTGAATTTTAAGTGACGTTTTCACTCGTTGATACTTTCACTTATTCATTAGTCAATATTCTTGATCTTAATAATTTTTTGAAAACGAAACTTGCATTCTATTGTTTGTTCTGATTGAAGCTAATTGAAGGTTATTTATGAATGTATATTTTCTTACTTATTAAGAATTTTATGCCATTAATATATATATATTTATACTTTTATTTTTAAGAAATTATTGCGATTGGTATTTATTCAAATAATTTCACGTTGATTCTTGTTTGATTACTAAACTTTTAATTAAGTTTTAAATTGAATGCAATTTTATCATAATAATTTTTTTCTTTTTTTTATGTCTAATATAAAAATAATTCTTTTGTGAAGTATATGATTGATTGCGAAGTATTACTATAACATTTGGAAACTTGTATATGTTTTGATAAAGTATAAACATTTATGCTTTTTATTAAAAACTTTTTTTGGAAAAATAATTTCAAGTTCTACTAAATGTAAACAAGTTTGTAATATTGGTAACTCCAGAGTGAATGAAATTTTGATTAAAAACATTTTAATTGATTTAATTTAACGAAAACGAAATTTTTCTTTGATTTAATTTAAACGATTTCATGTTAATTGATTTCGAAGAATTTGTTTCATTTTTTTAATGTCATTAATATTGATGTGGAAATTAATTAGCACATTTTGAAGTTAGAGAATTATATTGTCATTCAGGAAGAGTGTATTATAGTATAGAGTATTTTTTGTATGTATCGGAAACTTTAAGTGCATAAGTATTGTTTGTCTATAATATTTTCAGATCACAGAATTGACAGTTTTGAGTGAACTTTAATTCATTAACTTTAATTGAACTTTACTAAATTAAGTTTGAAATAGTCTAAAAGTGGCGAAAAATGGCTTTTTGGGGAAGGTCCAGAAAAGAGGATTTACGAATGTTGGCCACAGAATTGGGTCTGGCTCCGTCGGACAGTCTCAAAATTATTGAACTAAAAGATCTCATAACCAACAGTGATAGGTATGATGAGGCATTCGTCAAATATATGCTCAGCGTCATTGTAGAGGAGCGTACAGCAACAGAGAAAAACAAAAGCTGCGGAACTGGAGGAGAAACAGAAAGCCGTGGTTGTGGCTCAGAAACGAGAAAGAGAATTCGAACTGGAAAAAATGAAAATTCAACTTGAAATGCAGAAGCTGTCACAAGCACCTGTTACAAGCCAACAGCTAGAAAATCCGAAGCTTGAGTTAAATAGAATTATTCCGAGATTCAATTCGAAAGAAGATGAAATGGGTCTATACTTGACAATTTTCGAACGTCAAGCGAAGTTCTTGAACATCCCTGAAAAAACTTGGACAGCATACCTGATTGGCTCATTGCCACCTGATACAACTCAGCTCATCGCAAGAGAGGATGAAGATGATGCTCAAAACTATGAAAAGGTAAAAGAAATGCTTCTCAAAAGATTTCGAGTTACAGGGGATAGGTTTAGGCAGTACTTTTCCCAACAGAAGAAAAACCCAGATTCGACATGGCGAGACTTTTATTTCGAATTGAGTTCTTATTTTGAAGGTTGGATCAAAGAGTTGAAGATAACCACGTTTGATCAACTTAAAAGTCTAATAATTGCTGATCAGATAAAAAGAAAAACTCCAGCAAATATCAAAGAACATTTTCTGGATATTTGGGCAGATTTGAACGATCCTTTGGAATTGGCTGAGAAGTTGGACGCATATGACAACCTAAGACCTGGAATGAAAAGTAATTCAAATCAGACTTTCAAGAAGAAAGAAGAATTCGGGAAACCCTTTCCATTAAAGAAAAATCAACCTGTTGGAGGATTCCATGAATACCACTCATCTGGACCCTCTAGAACAGTGCCTAGATTCCCAGGTTACAAAACTGAAGGAAGAAACCCGATAAAGTGTTACGGATGTGGGACTCCTGGTGTCGTCAAGTCAAAGTGTCCTAAATGCATGAGAGCTAATGAACTGGAAACAGCAGTAAACTGTATGACGTTATTCAACTTGAATTCAAACCTGTATCTCACAAGTGTGATTGTTCTCAAAATTTTTGGAGAAAAGATTGCTGTACGTGCTGATACCGGTTTTTCCCATACCATTGCAGGTGAAAAGATGTTTAAATTCTTACAAGAGCATGATGTCACCTTTACGAACAAGAGGATTTCATTTATGATGGCTGATGGAATTCGACAGACCATTATGGCTTTGAGTACTGTCGTCGACCTGTACATTGAAGGCAAAGTTATTCCAACAGAATTTCTAGTATTGCCTGATGCCAAAGAAAATAAGACTCTGTTAGGACTGGATTTCCTCAATCGTCCTAGACGTCCAGGGTGGAAAATGGAACTGTTCCGGAAATCCTCGGAAACAGAACAAATTCTTCAAGAAGACATTAGAAGATATAACACTCAGCGCATTTGAACTTCGAGAGGATGAGGGTAAAAATCTATCTCCAGAACAGGCAAGAAAAATCAATATACTCCTGGACAGAAATGAGGCATGTTTCCAACCAGGGGGAGAGCCCGCGCCTTATATTGAACACCGTATTGACACGGGTGATCACCCCCCAATAGCAACGTCCTTCTACAGAATGAATCCCGTAAAGAAAGAGGTTTTGAGGGAATAGATTGAAGAACTGTTGAGGCAGAATGTAATCGAAGAGTGCGAGTCTCCCTATACCGCACCTGTGGTACTTGTTCCTAAACCAAATGGGAAAGTACGTCTCTGTGTCGACTACAGGAAGTTGAACTCGGTTACGAAAGTGGATGCCTACCCCTTACCACGAATAGATGAACAACGGAATGAAGCGACACCAACATCCTTCATGTCAACAATTGATTTACAATCGGGCTACTATCAAGTAAAGGTTGCTGACGTTGATCAGGACAAAACTGCTTTCATTTGTCCTTTTGGGACTTACCGCTATTTACGTATGCCCTTCGGCTTACGGAATGCTCCGGCCACCTTTCAAAGATAAATCGACAAGTTTTGAAGTGGCTTGAAAGATGTTTTCACACTTTCTTACATAGATGACATCATCGTCCTTTCAAAAACATTTGAGAAACATCTGGAAGATCTCGAAAAAGTTTTGGAAAGACTGTCTATCTTTAAACTTCATGCAAATCGAAATAAATGTCACTTTGCCTGTGACTGCGTGAAATATCTGGGATTCTGGATAACGAAGGATGGAATTGACCAAGAGATGATCTCTGCTATTCAAAAAAAAATCCAGTCCCTACCAATGTGAAAGAAGTCCAATCTTTACTACAAACATGCTCTTGGTTTCGTCGATATGTCCCTAACTTTGCTGACATAGCACGCCCGCTTAGTAGCCTCACTAAGAAGAAAGTGCAGTGGCACTGGGGTCCTGAGCAACAAGAATCCTTTGAGACGTTGAAGATGCGCTTGATGACTTCTCCTATACTGAAGCAAGCTGACGGATCAAAACCTTTCACCATTCGTACCGACGCAAGTAGTTATGCCTTGGGAGAAGTCCTCCAAGGAAGTGGCCCCGATGAACATTTCATCGAGTATGCAAGTCGATTGATGATCCCAGTAGAGCGAAACTACTACACAACCAAGCGGGATGCCTTGGCAGTAGTGTGGACTTAAGAGAAGTTTAGAGGTTACGTAGAAAATCAACAAATCTTCCTCGCATCAGATCATCAACCATTCAAATGGCTGTTAGGTATAAAGTCCCCTTCTGGTCGTCTGGCAAGATGGGCCTTGAAAATTCAGTCCTTCAACCTGAAGATTGATTACACCCCAGGAAAAGCTAATGTAGTAGCTGACATGCTGTCAAGACCGTCTTACACTGAAGGCGCAGCCTCTGATGTGTGTGCCACCACTGTTGACATGCCATCCAGGAAATCCAGTGATATTCGAAAGGGACAGCTGGAGGATGAAGAACTGAAGAAAATCATTGACTGCTTTGAGAGTATGGACAAAGACGAAAACGTTGCCAACTACACCAGTCGTGGATACTTAATGAACCAGGGTATCTTATATAGGTATTCACCTGAGAGAGAAGAAGAAGCTCAACTTGTAGTTCCTGCACAAGAACGAGAAAGAATCCTTCAAGAATACCACGATGCCCCGACAGCTGGTCATTATGGTGTAGAGAACACTTACAAAAAGATATCATCCAGATACTATTTTCAAGGTATGAAAAAGTTCATCTCAGAGTACATCAAGACTTGTCCCGAATGCACTCGTTATAAACCAACAAACCAAAAACCAACAGGACTCTTGAGAACACCCGCCTACGCACAAAGGTTTGAGACGCTGGCCATTGATCTTTTTGGCCCTCTTCCTGAAACTCCCACTGGCAAGAAGTGGATCTTTATTGTAGAAGATACAAGCACCAAATGGATAGAACTCTTTGCTCTTGCTGAAGCCACTGCTGAAAATTGTGTCAAAACACTAATCGAAGAAGTACTCCTACGATATGGTCTTCCGCGAAGACTAATAAGTGACAACGGGCCACAGTTCATAAGTGTTGTCATGCAGCTAACTTGTGACCTGCTAGAGATTACGCAAGACCTTATCCCCGTCTACCACCCGCAAGCGAACCCATCGGAATATAAAAATCGTGACTTGAAGCCGAGACTAGCAATTTTGGTGGGGGAAGAACATTCGGCTTGGGAGGATAAGTTACCTCTAATTCGTTTTGCAATGAATACTTCAGTATGCGACACCACTGGGCACACGGCTGCATACTTACAGTTTGGAAGACAATTGAGAACATCAGACGATATCAGGCATGATATTCGACAAGTTATTGATAATGATAACTTTGTCCCTGAAATCACCCCATATCTCAAAAGATTTGCCAATTCCATCTTGGATGTCAAAGATAGAGTTGAGCAGAAACAAGATTGTCAGAAGGAAAACTTCGACCGACGACGAAGAAGAAAATATTACAAACCTGGTGACAAAGTTTGGGTGACCATTCAACTCATAAGTCGTAACAACAGGAGCAAGAAAATTATGCCCAAGAGAGAAGGTCTCCTTACCTTATACTCACCTTGAGATCACCAGTAACATATGAGATTGCCGACCCGGCCAACCCAGACCAAGCCCTTGGAACTTATCATGTTTCTGCTTTAAAGGACTATCAGGAACCTGAAACAGAAAGAAACACCGGATTTGTTGCTCCTCTAAGGAAAAGAGGATGCCCAAAAAAGAAATTATCTCCTGGTTCCGAGCCGAGACGTCAACGGAACCAGAGGGGGAGTCTGTAACACACGGTTTAATTCTAAGACTGAAATGTAGATGGCGGTACTTGTAATAGAAGTGTTACCGAGCGAAGCACTGTACTACCGTCAGAGACTGTTGTGAAAGCACCAGAGAGCGAAGGGGTGGTTGACCCGAAGAGTGGTGAGCGCCGGCTAGTTTCTCTTCTCTTGAGTGGCAGCAGGGGGAGAAAAAGCGCTCCGAAAGGGGATTCCTCTAGATGCGTTTGGAGGAAGCAGATGGCTATGAGCGTACGCGATAATATTTAACCTTTTTTATGCATCCTTGTAAATACTTAATAAATGTTTTATTTAAATTGAGAAACACTCGTAGCCACATCATTTATTTCGCACTTAGTTTAGAGATTTTTAAATAAGTTGTGAGAATTGAACATTTTCTGGCGCCCCCGGGTGGGCTACGAGTGTTAGAAAAACATTTTTGAATATACGAAAGGGGAACATGGATGCTTTAAAATTGAGACGCACGCCGTTGAGGACAGCCTTCACGAAGGCTGTAAATCATCTTCAGGAAGTTATTGAAAACGATCTTGTTGATAAGAATGCCGTAGAAACGGCTTTTGAAATGCTTCATGCAAAATCCGTTAAGCTGAAGAAAATCGACGAGGACATTCTAGAATTAATGATCGAGACAAAATGTACGCAAGAAGCGTACAATATTGAATTTGAAGCCATAGAAGTCTATACTGAAAAAATAATTGCCTGGCAAGTCCGTGTGAAAAATATCATGAAAACAGATGCTTTGGGACAGAAGGACAACAACAGCCTGGTCACATCTTCGTCTTCATCTCTGCGTCTTCCTAAGATTCAGTTCCAGCAGTTTTCTGGAGAATTGACGGATTGGCTGCGATTCCACAACCAGTTCAAGAGAATTCATGAAGATGAGAGCATTAATGAGGGAGACAAGTTCCAGTACCTTATCCAGGCAACAACTCCAAAATCCCGGGCCAGGGATATAGTTGAAAGTTTTCCGGCGACACCTGAAAACTACAGAAAGGCTTTTGAATACTTGAGAATGAGGTTCGGACAAGAGGATGTCTTGATTCAAGTTTATGTGAGAGAACTTTTAAAGCTTGTCCTAAAAAATACAGAAATCAAGAAAGTCAATTTGTCTTCGCTGTATGACAAGATTGAGGCCCAGCTACGCGCCTTAGAGTCCTTGGGAGTCACCAAACAGAAATATGCTGCCATGCTGTTCCCGCTGGTAGAATCCTGTCTTCCCGCTGAAATTCTGCGCGCCTGGGAGAGATACGTAGGCTATTCATCAGATGAATCAGGTAAGAAAGACCTTGATTCTCTTATGAAATTTTTATCGATAGACGTATCGAGTGAAGACAGAATAAAACTTGCTAGGAATAGTTTTGATTCTGAGAAATCTAATTATAAGAAAAAATTAGGAAATCTTTCCACTACTGCAACTGCTGCAGATTTATTTAATAGTAAGTTTAAAAATAGGAAAGACTTTAAATTTAAGAATAATAATAATAATTGTATATTTTGTGAAAAAACGCATGCCTCTGAAAATTGTTGTGAAGCAGCTTCTATGTTATATGAAGTTAAGAAGAATGCTGTAATTAAGAGAGGCGTGTGTTATATTTGTTTAAAAAAGGGTCACATGTCACATTCATGTAGATCAGATGTTAAATGTATAATATGTAATAAAAACGGCATTATGCTGTATTTTATGCTCTAAATTGCCTTTGAGATCGGGTTTGGAAACCGAAAGTGCAAGTATTGAGAATAGCACGACTGCTAGTTCATCTAGCTCTAATGTTTTGGCTAATCAAGCATGCACTTCTGAAGTTCTCTTACAGACTCTTGTGGTTATGTTGCAAAACGGAAACCATAAGAGTTTAGTAAGAGCTTTAATTGACACCGGATCTCAAAAATCTTATATTTTAAAATCCACTGCTGAAAATTTAGGATTTAAATATGAAGGAGAAGAAGAGTTTGTTCATTCTTTATTTGGTGGTTCAAAAACAAAAATGTATAGGCATAAATGTTATAATATTTGTTTAACTGATATCGATAATTATTATACTTGTAAACTAAATGTGTATGACCAAGAAATTATATGTAATGATGTTCCGAGTATCAGACATGGTCCATGGATAAATGAATTAAAAAATAGAAAAATTAATTTGTCAGATAGTGGTCATAAATTGGAAGGAAAAATAGAAATATTATTAGGAGCAGATGTAGCTGGAAAACTACTGATTGGAACTATGTTCTATTTAAAATCTGGCCCGGTAGCAATAAAAACTAAATTAGGGTGGACGCTTATGGGAAAAACCTATAGAAATGAAACTAAATTTGATACAAATCATTTTATGAATGTTACTTCTATGTTTGTAAATGATATGTGTATTTCCGATTTGTGGAAGCTCGATTCTCTTGGTATTACAGATCCGTAGAAACTAAGACAAAACTAGAAATACAAAAAAGAGACACTAAATCATTTTCAAAACCATAAGTGTAGATATTAGTGGTCGATATGAAGTAGCTTTGCCTTGGGTTCTGGATAATAAACTTTTATCCTCTAATAGGAAATTAGCTGAAAATAGACTTGAAAGTACTAAAAGGAAATTAATTGCAACGGGTAAATTTGAGGAATACCAAGATGTTTTAGATCTTTGGTTATCAGGAAAAATAATTGAAGAAGTTAATGAGGACAAAGAAAATTTTGTTCATTATCTCCCGCATAGGCCCGTTATTAAAGAAAACAGTACAAGTAAAATAAGACCTGTTTTTGACGCGTCCGCGCGAACAAAGGGCACCCCTTCTCAAAGATGATTGTTTATCATGTAATATTAACTGTCAGAAAAATGAAGGTAAGGCTATATAACGAAAAGATCATTGTTATCCATAGCTAATCATATATTTGATCCGATCGGTTTTACGGTTCCTGTGACTTTAAAACTAAAATTAATTTTACAGGAAATTTGGAAATTAAAATTAAAATGGGATGAAAATCTCCCAAAAGATATTTTAAATCAAGTTAAAAAGTGGTTAGAGCAACTCCCTATACTTGCAAGTATTAAAATACCTCTATGTTTGAATTTGAGCTCTAATGGAATTAAACGGCTAACATTGCATGTGTTTTGTGACGCTAGTAAAAAAGCGTATGCCGCTTGCGTATTTTTGAGGGTAGAATATGAAGAAAATGTTTTTGTGAAACTGATACAGAGGCAAAAGCGAGGGTAGCTCCTTTGAAAGATATTTCTATTCCCCGTCTGGAATTATTATCGTGTACAATTGGAACCCGACTTGCGGCTTCTGTTAAAAACGACTTAAACTTGCCAGATGTGTGTATTTATTATTTGACAGATTCAATGACAGCGTTAGCATGGATACAACGTACTAGAGACTGGGGCGTATATTTGTTTCTAACAGGGTGAAAGAAATCCGAAACCTTTCCGATGTTAGTAGCTGGGAACACGTGCCTTCGGAAAAGAATTTCGCGGACATTCTTTCTCCGGGGGTTGTAGCGCTCATCAGCTTGTTTATTTAAGATGGTGGGAGGGGCCCTCCTGGTTGTCCGAAAGCCCGGTTTAATGCCCCAGATCAAAACAAGTCCCCGATGAAGAGGCGGTAAATTTAGAGTTAAGGAAATCTGTTTTGGTTAATACCGCTAAGAGAATTGAGTACCTAGGTCAACTCAGAGAGCAAACGCAGCATCACCGTAAATTAAGACCCTTAACTGTGGGAGAAGTAGTTGTGGTGGAAAATAGTTTGAAGAATCGAAATCTGTGGTCTCTTGCTAGAGTAATTCAACTGATTCCTGGAAAAGATGGACATGTTAGAGTCGCTCGAGTCAAAACTGAGACTGGGGAACTGGTCAGACCTGTGCAAAGACTTTACAATCTAGAACTGCAAGAACCAGAGATTAATTTACCAAAAGATCTGACTGATTCTGTCATTCGCACGAGGAGAGGCAGAAAAGTAATTTCTCCTAAGCGTTTGTTGACATATGCCCAAAATATCTTATGTAAAAGCTTTGTTTACTGTACATTTTGCTTTATTTTAACACCAGCATTCTGTACCAATATTGTTAATCTTACGGTTGTATTTTATATGTTGTGTCTGAGTTTTTTTTACAGCAGGAAAACTCAAAGGTGGGAGGATGTTGTGAAAGCACCAGAGAGCGAAGGGGTGGTTGACCCGAAGAGTGGTGAGCGCCGGCTAGTTTCTCTTCTCTTGAGTGGCAGCAGGGGGAGAAAAAGCGCTCCGAAAGGGGATTCCTCTAGATGCGTTTGGAGGAAGCAGACGGCTATGAGCGTGCGCGATAATATTTAACCTTTTTTATGCATCCTTGTAAATACTTAATAAATGTTTTATTTAAATTGAGAAACACTCGTAGCCACATCATTTATTTCGCACTTAGTTTAGAGATTTTTAAATAAGTTGTGAGAATTGAACAGAGACAGTTTGGAGTTGAATGAGTGAACTTAACTCGTTTCGCTGTCCAATCCTGGACTATGTAATATATTTATAATTTCCCATTATTTCCTCTAAATGTTTAACCTGTATTGTGTCTAAATGTCTGTTCATTGTAACTGTGTTATTTTATGTCATTAAAATATTTTAATTACCCCGAGATTCTGTCAAATAAATTGGTTTATCCAGTAATGACGTAAGAAACCGTTACATAATTTAATAAAAAAGTACTAAAGCACATAAATCTCGTGAAACGAAAAGTATATGAATCAGTCCTTCTACAAAGACTACTTAATAAATAATTATAAAATAAATTTTCTGACTTTCTGAGAAGCAGATTTGTCAATAATTTTCGTAAAATCAATTTTTCAGAGATTTTAGATTCAATGGAGAATGTGTCCATATCTAAAAGCCTTTCTTTTGTGTAGTATTCCTAAAAACTCTTTAAAAAAATTCTAAAATATATACCGTAAAATCCGGCGTATAAAGCGCACCTATTCTTTGAAGCTGCATTTTTTAATTTTAAGGAATATTCGCCGCATAACGCACACCCACTTATGAAATGTACGTGAGCAATGTTATTATGTTTTAAAGCCATTTATTCGAGGTATTATGCAAGGAATTTGAAAAAATAGTATATTTCAAGAACAACCACCCTTTAATCTCATTAGGTATGTTGTTTCTTTTAAATAAACAGTAGTTCCATCTATGTAAAAAAGTCTGTTTTTTTTATGCCCATCCCCCTTTGAAGCTATTATTTTTACACCCGACGTTTTAAGCGCCCCCGTAAATTTCGATCTTGTTAAAAGTGCACGTTATACGCCGGACTTTACAGTACATCACCATCTGCTGTGCTCACACATCTAATAACACACTTCATTGATGTGCAACGTCTTTTCTCTCGGTTGCAGGATATTTGTTGGGAGTGATTTCGTGAAAAGGAACGGATGTGTGTAACAGGATGTGACGTAAGCGCGCTACTTGTATTTGACCAATGAGAGTGCGTGGCTGTGTTGTTTCGCTACCCTCACTTGGGGGTCCAACTCTAGTAGCCATCAAGCACTCGAACTCTTGACGCTAAATCCGTTGGTCATGATATTGGGGGACATAAGTGCGACAGAATGCTTATTTGAAACGGACAAACAATGATTTCGGTGGTCGTATACATTTCTTCGAATCAAAAGGTTAAAAAAAATTAAAGATTTCCTGCATTTTGTACTTTTACCATACAACGAAGGTGGTTCAGCTCTTTTAAAAAAATTAACCCTCGTTTCCCCTGATTTTGAGTGGTGATTTTAACTTTAACTTCAGTTTGCCAAAAGCTGAGCCGCTCATGGCTTTTATGAATGATGAACTCAAGCTCCAAAAGAACACAAAAATTAGAATGTTTCGACTACTAACAGTGGTACTGTTATTGATGTTATTTTTCAGCGGTTTTTAAATACTTTGAAATTGACCTCAGGACCTCAAGTAAAATTAGACAGTTCAATTAGACAGTTAATCTAATTAGCTGTCAATTAGACCGTCCATTAAAAGATTGCAACAAACTTCTTTCAAAATATTGATAATTCTAGTAATTTCTCGATCTTGGGTGTGTATTGAAAAATATATCCCTGATTCAAATTTCAACAGACCTAGAAATATTCTCTCAGACTCCCTCTTCATGTAATTATTTTTCTCCTCTCAAATCTCGCTTCCTCCATCTTAAATGCTTATTCCACCTCTTTCCACGAGTTCCCCGTGGTCTAGTGGTCCGAATCATTCTCTCACAATGCTTTGCATCGGGTTCGATCTTCAGATTTTTCCATTCTTCAATTTTTACTTTTTAATCTTTAATTTTCCTCGGAAAATTATTCCAACTGATCTCTTTTTATATAAATGTTCCTCTACTATTTTTTTTTCTTGAAACTATATTTTAATAGCTTTTAAAAAAGCAGTTTCAACTACTTTTTCATGATCCTAGCTGCATTCCCATTGATCGGCTTAGCCCCGCCCACCCAAGATCGAAATTTTAACTTTATTTTCGGTGCTTTGTGCCGACTTTGAAGCTTTTTTTTCTCAATTTCAATGCATTTTAATATTTTAAATTTTTCGTAATCCCCAGTATTTTTTATTTTATTTTTAAAGCATTTAAACTTAACAAAGGGCAAAAGTCAATCATGTACAGTCACTCAAATACCTACTGATATGAGGTTGTAGCTCGAAAGAGCTGGGTACTCAGGTCATCCACCAAACGATGAAATACTTTGAAAACTATATATATAAAGGAGAAAAGCGACTCACTGACTGACTAATCACGATATCTCCGGAACTATTGAACCTACAGATTTGAAATTTGGTAGGTAGGTTCCCTTCATGGAGTAGACATCAGCTAAGAACGGATTTTGCAAAGATCGAACCCCAAGGGGCGTTCAAGATAATTAGTTTCATTATTAAACTATTAGATGCACAGTCTTGAAAAACTTGGTACACAGATTTCTTTCATAAAGTAGAGATTCCCTACATAATGATTTTTACGAAAATCGACCTCCAAGGGGCGTTCAGGGCGCTTAAGGGGCGTTATGCATAATTATTTCCATTTTTAAACTATTAGACGTACAGTCTTGAAATTTGGTAAGCGGATTCTTTTCATAGAGTAGAGATCCGCTACAAAATGGGTTTTGTCAAAATCGAAACCCATGAGGCGTTGTAAATAATTAAGGGGCGTTATAGACAATGAAATCCTTTTTAAAATTATTAGACGTAAGATCTTGAAATTGAGTAAGTAGATTCCATTCATTTAGTAGATATCCGATATAAGATGGGTTTTGTGAAAATCGCTTCCTAAGTGGCGTTGCGGGAGCTTAAGGGACGTTATAGATAATTATTTCCATTTTTAAACTATTAGACGTACAGTCTTGAAATTTGGTAAGCGGATTCTTTTCATAGAGTAGAGATCCGCTACAAAATGGGTTTTGTCAAAATCGACTCCCAAGTGGCGTTGTGGAGAATTAAGGGGCGTTAAGGCAATTAACACCTTTTTTAAACTATTAGCAGTAAAATCTTGAAATTGAGTAAGCTGATTCCATTCATGGAGTAGAGATCCACAATAAGATGGGTTTTGTGAAAATCGCTTCCTAAGTGGCGTTACGAGGGCTTAAGGGGCGTTATGCATAGATATTTCCATTTTTAAACTATTAGACGTACAGTCTTGAAATTTGATAAGTGGATTCCTTTCATAGAGTACAGATCCGTTACAAAATGGGTTTTGTGAAAATCGACCCCCAAGTGGCGTTGTGGAGAATTAAGGGGCGTTATAGGCAATTATCTCCTTTTTAAAACTATTTGACGTAAAATCGTGAAATTGAGTAAGCTGATTCCATTCATTAAGTAAAGATCCACTATAAAATGGGTTTTGTGAAAATCGCTGCATAAGTGGCGTTACAGGGGCTTAAGGGGCGTTATAGATAATTATTTCCCTTTTTAAACTATTAGACGTACAGACGTAAAATTTGGTAAGCGGATTCCTTTCATGGTGTAGAGATCCACTACAAAATAGTTTTGGGGGAAATTGATCCCCAAGGGTCACTGAGGGTCATAAATATTTCCGCTTTTCAACTAATAGACCCACCTGCTTGAAAATTAGAAGGTATGTTCCGTTCATGGAATAGAGTTCCTTTTACAAAGAGTTTTTCGAAAACGAACCCCCAAAGGAGTGGGGTTGCGAGGGATTAAGTTCCAGTTTTAGTTGAATAGAGTTTCACTAAAAATGGATTTTATGGAAATCAACTCCAGGGGGAAGCGGGGAGAGTTATTGGGGCGTATTGATAGACAAAATTCCGAATTGCTAAGACTATAATAATAAAATTTGGTTTGTGTGCATGCTACTTTTGTTGAATCGGAATCCACTAAGAATGCTCTCAACGAGGTATTGGTGATAAAAATTCCGTTTTTGCTCTGTTAGATTTAGACTTGAAATTTAGCACGCACGTTTATTTTATGGAGTAGAGATCCATTGAAAATTGTTTTGGTGGAAATCCACTTGATTATTAGGTTAAGTGAGCGCAAAAGATCTTTCTACTTCTAATTTAGATATAAATAGAAATTAGGTATTTTAATTTATGTTCATGGCATGCACACTTCAGGCAGCGCAGTTGCTCTTGCGCAAACAGGCACACTGGAGTCAAAAAAGTATTGGGACACTATTGAAATGAGAAATTTAACAAATATACAGAACATCAATAGAATTTAATTTCATGCCACTTTTTTAGGCTAGAAGAAGCCCCGCAATTCTGATGTGAACCAGAAATAAATAGATACCAGTCCACTAAAAACTGTGTTGTGATTGAGTCCAGAGTATTCGACGTAGTGAGCCAAAACATTGGTCCGTCGGGCCGGAGAAAAACCGCAAGTGAGAGAAAATTGTGTCTCAGACTGTATACCAAAAAGTGAAAGTGAAATCTGAGTTTCTTCAGAGAAAGTATTCTGTGTCTTTTGAGAGTCCAGTGCAATTCATCAGTCGAAGGTAGAGCGATTTCCTTGCTTCCTATTTGATATCAAATTAATGTTATGTGTTAAGATGTCGACAATTAAAAGTCTTAAAAAGGACGAGCTTTTGCTAGTCACCGAGGAGCTGGGATTAGACATACCCCAGAATCCAAAAATTATAGTATTAAAAAAATTGAGAGAGTAGTGAAATCTTTGAAACTGACAAGGAGTTTCTGCAAAGTGTAATTGTTGGTGTTTTGGCGGAAAAGAACGCTAAAATTGAACAAGAAAAATTTAAATTAGTCTCTGAAAAGGCCAAGATTGAATTTGAAAAAATTAATTTAGAACAGTTAAAAAAGAGCTTGAGTTAACTAATGCTAGATGTAAATTGTCCCTGCGCAAGATAAAAGTGAACATTTCGAATCTGTCCCATCTGATATTGAAAACTTAATTAAAAGTATCAAAACTCTAACAATACCTGTCCCTTCTAATACACAGAAGCTTATAATTTATTTTTTCAATCGTTGGAAAAAGCTTTTAAAACAAAAAATGTGGAGGATAAATTTAAAGCAGAAATTTTATTGAATATGTTGGGAGAAAAGGTGGGAAATTTAATGATTTATGTTAAACAAGAGGAACTGAGTAATTATGAAAAAATCAAGCAGTTAGTGTTGAAACAATTTCAACCAACACCTCGAGTATTGCTTAATCAGTTTCGCAGGTCCCAAAAACTACCGAATGAAAATAATGTTCAGTTTGCTTCTCGAATTGAAGCAATGTTTGATTATTATTGTAAATGGAGAAACGTTAATGAGTTTAATGAGTTATGCCAGTTAATTGTTGCCGATCAGATAATTAATTCTCTTGATCAAGAACTTACCAGTTATATTAATATTAAAATGAGTGAAAATTGGTACAAGCCAGATAAGCTTGGTCGTGAATTGGATTTGTTTATGTCTTCTAAAGTTTCAAGTAGAAATGAAATAAAAACGGGTTTCCGACAAAATAAATTCTTTAAGAGTAGCGTCGACAGAAAGGGGTTAAAAGGCGTAACTAGTGTTTTTTGTCCGATGTTAATGAAACAAAATATTCATATTGCTGTGAAAATCATGCTATTCCTTTTTGTGCAAAATTTAATAAACTTTCCGTAAATGATAGAATTGAGATGGTTAAAAAACAGCGACTGTGTTTAAGAATAGGTTGTACGGCGTCGAAGTGCAAAGCCAAACCTTGTAAATTATGCGCTAAGAGGCACCATGTCTCGTTACATTTCCCAAAACAAAATACAAATTTTCAAACAAGCCATAATAAGTCGAATGTTTTCCATCCATCAACCGAGTCAAGGTTAAATGCCGATGCGCGCGCGCGCGAGAGAGAGAGAGAGAGAGAGTGAGTATTTAATCCTACTGCTTTCCCTCCTGAAGAAGTTTCGGAAAAAGATAGTAACACCGTGTTTGCAATTAATCAAAAAAAGGGAAGCACTAGTGTGTTTTTGAGTTCCGTTAAGTGTTTTGTAAAAGATTCATATGGTGAGAAAAGGAAGATAAGAGGTCCGCTTGATGTCGGTTCTATAACGAATCTAATTATGAAGAAATTCGTAGAAAAATTAGGATTAAGAAAAGAAAAAGTAACTATTCTGGTCACGTGTTTAAATGACTCCTCTGTATGTGTTAAAAATTGCGCAACTACGGAAATCTTGATTTCCGATGGTAGTTATAAAAAGAGAATAAAAATGTTGTAGATAAAATTACTGATTTAATTCCAGTTAAAAATCTAAATGGGAAAGGGTTAATTCCTAAAATATAAATTTAGCAGATGATTCCTTTTATGTGCCAGGTTCCATTGATTGTTTATTGGGCGCAGAAATTTCTTATGAATTATTGCGCAAATTCGTTCTGAAAATTCCAATCTGTAACAACTACATTTAAAACCTGCCTTCCCTTGATGATTAGTGGCAGCCAGGGGGCACCACCTGTTCTTTTGAGAAGCGGGAACTCGTTCCCTCCCCCCCTTTAGTCCTTAAACTATTTTCTGTAACTATAATGGATGTGTGTTGTTTTTTATTTAAGTGACCCCTTGTGTTGTGGAACGTAAGAACATTAAATAGTATTTGTTCCAGTAATGAAAAGGCTTCTTTATTTCAACACAATGAATACACGACATGGGGGATTGTCATAAATTTTATTTTCCAAAATACTGTGTTTATGTTCGTGGCTTCAGGGAGCAATAGTTTTGCAGATACCGAAGCACGGGTTCTTTGTGGATTAATTAAAGGAGATTTAAATCAGACTTTAAAAATGGTTTGGGAGTTGGAAAACGTTGAGGTAAAGAGAACTAATAATGAAGAAGCAATTTTTTGTGAGGATCACTTCCTTAAAAACGCATTCTAGAGATGATGAGGGTCGGTATGTGGTTAAAATGCCCCTTAAAAACGAACCAAATTGTTTAGGTGAGTCGAGGGACATCGCTCTAAAACGATTGAATGAGCTGTGGACTCGATTAATCAGAGATCATCAATCCCTGAAGTTGTATAGAGACTTTATACATGAATATAAGCAACTTGGGCACATGAAAGAAGTTGTCGCAGAGAATGACAACTCGGAGATTGCCTATTATATGCCACACCATGGCATCCTTAGACCAGAAAAGAGCACAACGAAGCTGAGGGTAGTTTTTAATGCTATCAATCCTACAAGTAATGGGTTATCGTTGAATTCCATGCAATACAATGGAGGACTGGTTCAAAATGACCTGTTTACAATTATGATGAAATTTAGAGAACATCCTTATGCCTTTACGGCAGATGTGAATATGATGTATCGAATGATACTCATCCATGAGAGCCAACTGCCATTGCTTAGAATTTTGTGAAAAGAAAGTCCAGAGGATCCGGTGAAAACCTTTGAGATGAAAACAGTCACATATGGCACGGTGAGTGCACCCTTTTTAGCAACGAGAACTTTACTGCAGTTATCGAGAGATGAAAAGAAGAACTTTCCTTCGGCTGCACCTGTTCTTAGAACTTTTATATGGACGACGTTCTTTGCGGCGCTGCGTCTTTAATGGAAGCCAAGGCCTTGAAGAATCAACTTTCCGGCATTTTGAAAAAGGGAGGAATGGAATTGCACAAGTAGGGTAGTAGTCATCCGGAACTGGCTTCAAAGATCATTGGAGATTATGAGTTCGAAAATCCAATTGAACCCAAGACAGGAGTGTTTTGGAAATCACAAGAGGATTGTTTTATTTTCAAAATCGCAATGTAGTTAAAAGATTCCTATACACCAAGAGATGTGTCCTTTCGACAATAGCTAGACTGTTTGATCCATTAGGTCCAGTAGTCGCAAGAGCCAAGATCTTCATGCAGAGTCTTTGGAGTCTTAAAATCGACTGGATCGATGAGTTGCCTTCTGAAAGAGCCAAAGAGTGGCATAGTTTCCTTGAGGACTTCAACAGTGTACGCAGTATCTGCATTGGTAGATGCATTGCGCATCCTCAAGCGACAAGGGTGGAACTTCACGGTTTTGCTGATGCTTCAGAGAAATGTTACGGAGCAGTGATATATTGCCGTTCTCAATCGCTAGATGACGCAACAACAGTGAAGCTTGTAACAAGTAAAAGCAGAGTAGCATCTGTGAAGAGTGTCACAATGCCGCGACTCGAGCTGTGTGTTGCCGTTCTTCTTGCAAAGCTGATGAAAAGAATTGAGACTGCCTTACAAATAAAAACACCTCCCATGTACCTGTGGAGTGACTCGACTATTATCTTGGCGGGGATCCAGAAGGAGCCTAACTTGCTTAAAACCTTCGTGGCAAATCGAGTTGACACAATCCAACATCTGACTAACGCAGAGCAGTGGCATCATGTTTCTTCGGAGCAGAACCCAGCTGACCTCGTATCAAGAGGTCTCGACCCGTCCAGTCTTCACAACAACTCTTTGTGCGGGAATGGACCTACGTTTTTAGCGACGAAAGATTTTCCAGAAAGGAATATCCTTTCATCAGAGAGAGAGAGAGAGTGACTGATAGTGATGAATTTAACTGTGAATTTAAAAGTAACGCAAAGAACTGTGTGTGTGTTAATTTAAATCTAACAAAGTCAAAAAACACATTTATAACTGACCTGTTAAATATAAGTAATAAGTACAGTAAAATAATTCGAATGTTAAGTTTTATTTTTAGATTCATAGAGCAAATTGCAGAGAAGAAAAGGAGAGGACCTTTAGATGTCCAGGAAATCAACCGAGTGGAGATCCCCTTAATCAGGATTGTGCAACTACAGGAGTTCAATGGGGACATAAAGCGTTTGAAAGAAAATAATAGAGAGTCTGCAGAAAGTCTTATAAAAAGTTTAAATGTCTTTTTCAGATCAAGATGGTGTTTTGAGAGTTGATGGTAGACTTTGTGTGTGTGTGTGTGTAATAGTGATTTGAACTTTGAATGCAAATTTCCTATAATATTACCTTGTAACCATAAATTAACGAATTTAATTGTAGAATATTTTCACTTAAAATACTTCCATCTAGGTCCACAGGCCTTACTATATCAACTAAGACAGATTTTGGTCTCTTAGAGGACGTAATGTATGTAGGAAAATAGTACATGATTGTCTTGTATGTTTTAAAGTGAAACCTATAACTTGTGAACAAATAATAGGCAATTTGCCTAAAGAAATAGTTAGGGAAAATTTTCCTTTTGATTGCAGTGGTATTGACTTTATTGGACAGTTTTGGATCAAGAGCAACAAACAGCGTAAAGGTATTTTGTATAACACATATGTTTCAATTTTTGTGTTTTGTCACTAAAACTGTACATTTTGAATTAGTGTCGGATTTAACAACTCACGCATTTATTACCTCATTAAAGAGATTTATTGCTAGAAGAGGAAAACCCTCTCTATAATATTTTCTGATAATGGTAAACATTTATAAGAGCTAATGCCGAACTCAAGAGATTGTACAAGTTAGTGATAAATTCTGATCCAGAATTGGCTGGTTTCTTAGTAGATGAAAATATAAATTGGAAATTTCTCCCTCCCCCAGAGCACCAAATTTTGGCGGCTTATGGGAAGCTGGCGTAAAGTCGTTCAAATTCCATTTTAAACGTGAGGCAGGCAATTCTAGGTTTACTTATGAAGAGTTTCTAACCATTATGACTCAAATTGAGGGAATTTTGAATTCCCGTCCTCTCACCCCTTTGTCAACGGATATAGATGATTGGTCGGTTTTGACCCCGGCACACTTTTTAATTGGAATATCAATTACATCCATCAGTGAACCAAATATAATACACATAGAAACAAATAGATTAAACATGTATCAGAAATTAACAAAAATTGTGCAGTTATATGGAAAAGGTGGAATAATAACTACTTAAGTAATCTTCAACAGAGATCTAAATGGAAATTTGAAAAGGATAACGCTAGAGTGGGTGATTTAGTCCTTATTAAAGAAGATAACTTAGCAGTCAATAAATGGCTAATGGGCAGATTGATCGAGGTATTTCCTGGAAAGGATAATAGAATTAGGGTTGTAACGATCACGACTCATTATGGTGTAGTCAAAAGAACTATTTCTAAAATTTATATATTGCCCCTGAGAGAATGAATTTCTTTTTTTTGTGTGTTACAAGATTTTACTTATTTTTAAGTTATTGTAATTAACCTTTTAGTATTGTGTGTATTTTTAGTGAATTCTTTCTGATTTATAATTATTTCAATAGTGTTAAATTTTAATATAACATATCGTAAAAAGCCATGAAACTTATTGAATGTTGTAACATTGCAATACCGGGTGGAATGTTTGCGCAAGCGCAACTACGCTGCCTGAACTGCGCATGCCCAGCAATGCTGATGTGAATATAAAAAAGTTACCAGAAATAAATAGATACCAGTCCACTAAAAACTGTGTTGTGATTGAGTCCTGAGTATTCGACGGAGTGAGCCATAACAGGTCTTTTTTGGCCCATCATTATCATGAAAATTCAAAGTATTTATTGGAGTTATATTATTGTATTTTTATGTGAACTTAAGGCATTGATCTATAAACATTTATTATAAAATAATAAGAAAAAAACATGAAGTCACATCAAAAAGTCATCAAACTTGGCAAATTCGTCCAGTTTTGTCATTTTGAGCGCTTTTTCATTAAAAAAAAAACAACCGCTAAGTGCTTTAAGCACCACTATAGTTTCTGATCTCAAATACTACAATAATAAGACTTTTAAAATGACATTCATTTGTTTTTTGGTGCATCGACCGCGTTGATGCTATACGAATCAAAATAGATTGTTCGCGAATCGGTCAGACTCATACGTCACGTGCATGTTCAAACGTGTCTTCACCTCGCGCATGTCATACTATAATCCAAATATTTCTTTTGTATTGTGGCCATTATTTTACTTAGTATTGTATGCGTTTTGTGTATTTTCTTAAAAAATAATGCGCTCACGAATAACCATAATCAATCGGAGCTGTCATTTCTTTATGTTAATCGGGAAGATTTCTCAGTTGTTCGACTCCAGTTGACACACAAGCTCAAAAGTATATTACATGTAGACAAGAACAGTTATAGGTCATTATCCAAACATTGTTTCGTATTGACAGTGCAAAGTTGTTGGCTGCTGTGCAGAAGTTGCATCTGTACTTTGGATACTGGCGCCATAATCACATTCAGACAAAAACACCCAGTCTTGGATATGCTGATACAATTCAAGACGCTGCTACTGGATGGTCTAGTGACGATTCAGCCAGTGAAAGCGAGAGGGAAATGTAATCGAAGACATTTGTTATAAACATTGTTATTTTTTCCCTGTTTTCTCTATTAAATATAAAATATTTTTTTGAAAAAAAAACCCCTAACATTTTCATTTCGACTGAGAATAAGGGTTAAAAAAAAGTACATAATATGAATTTGCCGATCCTTACCAACGTTGGGCTAACCTTTGCCGTGTCTCGAAATCCTCACGTTACATTGCGGTGAGTGAGCTGTCAGCTCGGGTGTCGTCATCATCACTTGAGAGTAGTTCAGAATTACGTCACCAGTAGCCTTATAAAATTGAAACGATAAGAATTTTATGACTGAATGCGAGTTGGTTGTTTCCCAGGGGACCGATTTTTAGCTCCTTTTGGGTGAGCCTTCGCGTAGCTTTACTTACTTCGATGTCTCTATATAACATCAAAAGTGTCGTCTATTGAACATGATGTTACGGTAAGTGAGCGTCAGCAAAGCAATAGGAGGCAGGGGACTAGTGGAGACGGACCTCGTCATTTTGAGTTTCGATCAGTTGACGAGAACCACACCTGCTCTTCTTCAAACCGTGTCAACCCTTTTACACGCCGACTGCGAGTTCGTTCCCTTCACCACTAGAATACCGTAATCTCAGAATAATTTGAATGGTGTTATGAAACCAATACAAAACTAAGCTGAATGTTTTCTATTAATCAGCACGCGTCGAAGATATTTCGAAATTGCAGATAATATAGATACAGTCCTGTAAAGTAACCAAGGCCGCAAAAAAACTAGAGGGTGAGAGAGAAAAAAATTAAAATTACAGCGAATCGCGAGAGAAGCATTTCCGCTCTTAAGAGAGTGAAGACTGAAATACGATTCACTGCGGAAAGTGAAAAGAGCTTTTAACGGTTTGATCTTGCTATGCACTCAAAATGATATTGCAATGGAAATTGATTGCAATGATTTTCTCGAAAAAATCACTCGTTTTTCTAAGAAAATCTTCGTTGTACAAGTACAATGACTCAATAAAGAATAAGGATGTCAAAAAGTATGAGATAATAAAGCGATGAAAAGGATAATAATTAACAATAATGTATGCTCTATTTGCAAACGATTTCATAAATTTACAAAGGAGTGGGAGGTCCGTGACGCCGTAAAGTTAGAAATGAACAAGAGTGGTCAAACCATACCACTATTCTTCCCTTACGACTGTCAGTCGGCTACACGGCGGCTCCATAATGGAAAAACTACCAAACAGCAAAAACATGGAAAGGGAAAATCCCTCCCGAAAAAAAACAGGAACAGTAAGAACTGAAGGAGAAAAGGGAGTGCTCTGGAAAAAGGGAAGGGGTCGTAGCTATTGAAGTGCCTAAGACGCCGGGGTTTAAAAACGGCCCTGAAAGCAACATTAATTTTTTTTCAAATTATTAAGAATCGAGTTTACAATTTTCTTTGATTGTTGTAAATGAACCGATCAGCCAATTTATCCAAGTAAATACAATTTCTGAATTCAACATTTTCTATTCCTTTCCTAGCAAAAAAAAAAAAGATTCGAAATTTATCACGAATATATAATTTTTTTAAATATAAATCGGATAATATTCAAAAAGTAACCCAAGGCGCTCTTCATAAACATAGCAAAGACTTAATCTGACTTTGTGTGTAAGACGATATTGATTTTACTGGTTTTTAAAACAAACCCAAAACTTGTCGAAGTTTGCTTTCCAAGTTGAGAATATTTTTATCTAAAAACAAATTATTTGTATACTAATTTTGTTCTAAAAATTAAATCAGCCTTCTCAATTACAGACGCGTGTGAAGATGATAAAAAACAAAAAATTGAGATCTCGTGCAAGCCAAGTCGATTTATATATATTTCCCAAACATTTTCTCATTCAAATCCGCAACAAAATTATATTTATCAACGATTTTTAGCTAAAATACATGTAAGAAAAAGAAAAACCACATACCAAATTGTATTTAAGGAGTAAATGAAACAATTATTTTATTTTATTTATAAATTTTTTGCATGATTGAAATGTTTCTATTAAACTTTAATCTCACTTCCTCATTCTCTTTAACAAACCAATGTAATAAATAACAAAATGAATTATTTTATAAAACGATATACATTTCGAGGAAGCCCAGCCAATTAACTTTGCACCGACCCAACTTTGGCTCATGTCGGTCTAGTACAAGTATATACAGGGCGTCCAGGAACTAAAAATAAAAAATTTCCACGTCAAATGACGACTAGCATATTTTTAAAAATGTGGAAAATTGGCACCTACCATCCACTGGCGTAAGCAAGGGCCCTGTATCAAAATTCTTTCATGACCCTTTTTAGATATGGGAGCTCTATTAGTAGGACTGTAGTTAATCCACTGGCGTAAGCAAGGGCTCTGTATCAAAATTCCTTCATGACCCTTTTTAGATATGGGAGCTCTGTTAGTAGGACTGTAGTTAATCCACTGGTGTAAGCAAGGGCCCTGTATCAAAATTCCTTCATGACCCTTTTAGATATGGGAGCTCTGTTAGTAGGACTAGTTAATCCACTGGCGTAAGCAAGGGCCCTGTATCAAAATTCCTTCATGGCCCTTTTTAGATATGGGAGCTCTGTTAGTAGGACTGTAGTTAATCCACTGGCGTAAGCAAGGGCCCTGTATCAAAATTCCTTCGTGGCCCTTTTAGATATGGGAGTTCTGTTAGTAGGACTGTAGTTAATCCACTGGCATAAGCAAGGGCCCTGTATCAAAATTCCTTCATGGCCCTTTTTAGATATGGGAGCTCTGTTAGTAGGACTGTAGTTAATCCACTGGCGTAAGCAAGGGCCCTGTATCAAAATTCCTTCGTGGCCCTTTTTAGATATGGGAGCTCTGTTAGTAGGACTGTAGTTAATCCACTGGCATAAGCAAGGGCCCTGTATCAAAATTCCTTCATGACCCTTTTTAGATATGGGAGCTCTGTTAGTAGGACTGTAGTTACACATGTTGGGGACCCCGTATCATTGATACGGTGGAAGTTACGTTCCTGCTTCCATCCCATCATTAGGTACTGTGAGCACACTGTAGTTTTCTCACTAACGTGACTTTACATTGCTGTGTTTTTAATCACAATCACAAAAGGAGTAAAAAGCAGGTTCAGTTAACAATGTAGTTTGAGAAAATAATGTCACATAACTTTGACTCACATAACAAGAAAAAAATATTTTATACCACTCCAGGCCATAAAAATCATAGCCAAGTTTTTTATTTGCTACATCTTCTCAACGTTTTTTGAACAGCTTTATTTTAAAATTATGAGTTAAGATTTAGAAAGTTGTTTTACAGGGAGAGAAAAAATTAATCGAGTTCCCAAATCAGAAAACCAATAGCTAATGAAACACCCTCTCCGAGAGGAAAGACAAACTCATGATTTTTTTTAAAAACTTAATGGCAGTGATTCTATAGTTTTTGTCCAATTATTTTTCAGTCATTCTGAATATAAAACAATAAATAAGATCTGTAAGGGGGAGAAAATAGTTGGTGGATGACTGAAATTTTGCAAAAATACATAAAAATGAACAATCTAGACATGAATGCATAATGAGAGGCTGAATAGAATAAATTTTATGCGCAAAGGGTAAAAATGTAATATGCACAAGAAATTACTGCGCTATATGGAAATAAATAGTAAATGGTTGAAATTAATCAGTTTCGTTAATGGTTAAAATAGTAAATACTATAAGTAATACTTTACATACAGAGCATACACATTAAAAAAGATACTGATGAAATAGAAGGGGGGGGGGGAAGAGTATAAATCAAAACCACATATTTAGAAAAGAAAACCAGCTGATAAAAGTTATGAGGGAGAAGGAGCATTTGTATTTTTTTTCCCCACAATGCAAAACAAGTAAAGTATACAGAATTAATTTTAAAAAAATATAATCAAAAATTAGTAAATTCATTGTTTTTCATTCAAATAGTAGGGTTTAAATAAATTGTATTTTATAGGCAATTCAAAATGATATCTTTTAATAATACATTGATAAACTGAAATAATTTTTTTCAGTTTAATGTAATATTACTAAATCAAAAATAAAAAAAAAATCAAAGTTAATTTCCCATTTTCAACAAGTATTCTATATTTGTCATAATTCAGATTATTTTAAAATAAACTTGCTTACATTTTTCTCCCTTTGTTCCAAATATGAAATATGTTTAAAAGCATTCCAACATGAGATAATTAAGAAGTTAAAAATTCTTTCCTTTATTTGTGAGTATAAATCTTCCATCAACTCATCATTTATAGCGACATTTTAAGGGGGAAAAAACTTATTCCAAATGCTTAGAGAAAGAAGAGTGCTTCTATTTCAATATTTCTCCAAAGTACATTGGATTGAATTTAAATTTTGTAATGTTTACAGTCAAACTTTTAAAATCTTCCCCAAAAGTTATCACAATTTTCCTGTGCTGTTTTTTGAAACAGATGGATGGATCACTACAAATTGATTTTAAATAAATTTACTTATTTACAAATAAGATGGGGCCATTTACATATTAGCAGTGTCTCTAAAAATGTTAAAAATATTTATTGAACTATAAAAGCATCACTGTGAATTTCTGGATTCAGAGATTTCAAGACATCATAAATCTTACTATACATTGTTTTTTTGTTTGAAAATTACTCTTCATATTTATTTCAACTATTTATAATAATTAAAATCATAAAAATGTTTAATTAATTTACATAGGCATTTTTGAAAGAAAAAAAATACATAGAAAATAATCCTCACCCTAATAGAGTTCACACATTTTTAAAAATATCTATAACTCAGAATTGTTTTCCACATAATTTTTCAAGTGTGAAAAAGATCATTCCCTTCTCCAATTGGTTAATTAATGTATTCATTAACACATTATATCAAGGGTGGTCAACCCGTGGCACGGTGGAGTTGTAACAGTGGCTCACGAAGATTTATTGAAAAAATTAAGACAATAAACAATATTCTTTTTACAATTTTATAGAAATGCAGTTGTCTCACACCAAAAAAAAAAATATTTTAAATACACTCAATTGAGCTACAATAGAAAATTATCATGTGGAATCAATCCTTCATTGTTGTGTACTCTGGCTATCTAATGAAAGTGCACTCGCGAGATTTTGGAATTTTGATTTAAAATATCTGGAAGAAAACAATGAATTTCCCAATAAGTCTTTTTACTCAAGAATGAAGATTGGTTCTTCTTCCCGATATTATGGGGGCATTTAAGTAATTGCAGACTACAGGTTAAAATTGCATTTCTTCTCCTCAAGTTTGCCATATCTCTACTTTCGTGAGCACACTTGCTTTCTTGTCTCGCATTTGGAGCCTCAAAGCTAAGTTTGTAGTTTTTTCTTATTCATTTTTAAATGTTCACTACTTAGGCTTGCATAAATTTACTTAAAAATCCAATAATAAGTCTATAAGAAAGTTTATATTTATGTCTATTTTTGTTTGTTTGTAAGAAAGTTTGGAAGTAGCACACATAACTGTTTTTCATCAGATAGTGGCACCCTTCCCTGAAAGGTTGGCTACCCCTGCATTAAATATATATACTTCTCACCTAAGAGAAGTTGTATTCGAACTTCGAGTTTTTCTTAACTACCAATAACACAGCTTAACAATTATAACTTCAGAGATCATATAAATTGATTTTATTAACATTACAAAAAAGTTACTTGCACCTTCCAGTAAATGTGGAATTGAATCAAAAACACAACTATCTTCTTAACCTTACATTTTCCCTCACAGTCATTCTTTTGTTACAAAGGTAACATTACAAGTGTTTTTATTAGGCCTTCTGGCAACTGAGAAAATATAATTTGTTCATACGTATGATAATCAAAATTCTTTTACACAACCAATTTGTTCTGTTTATTATATTTTTTTAAAATTTCTTATATAAGCCTGTGTACTTACATTAAAAAAAAAATTATAGGTGAACTTAATAAAAAATTCTGCATTTTTCCTTTGTATTTTATTTTTTTAAAAAAGCCAATACACATTTCAGCTTTTAATTTTTTAAAGTATTTATAACATACATTGATGAGAGAGAGAGAGAGAAATGAGATTATATATATTTTTCAAAAGATTATGAACATATTGAATATATTTATTGATAAACATACAGTATTTTTACAATGAATTTTTTAGAAGATCCTCTCCCAAAGAAACAATGTACACTGATTATAACAGTTTTCATAACAAAACAAAATTAACACAATTTCATGTAACCATATAACACATATATAACATATGAGATAAATATGAATGGAAAATTGAAAAAAAAAAGCTTAGTATAAGTGAAACTTGGGAGATATATCAATAACCTTAAACATTCATTTCACATCCTCTTTTTCTAATTCAGACAAAAATTCATCAGTGGAATATAAACTTTGCAAATTTCTACCAATATACTTCCAATATTCTTTTCTGATAACATCATGTTTTTTGGCCAATGATAGACATAGCTGCAAGATAAAAAAGAATGATTAGAATACAAAAACATACTACAATCATTCAAGATATAAAAATTCAAATTGAATTTTCACAAACAAAGTTGTATTTATTTATGAAGCAGCTTTTAAACAATATCTTGCAATAAGTTAAATCAATAATTTTTTGAAAATCAGTGTTCATCAAGTCACATTTGAGAAATAGAGTACTATAGCTCAAATAATAGAATTAAAAATATTTAGAGATTACACGTTTGTTTAAGAAGTATTTAAAAACTAAAAGACACTTGAATAAAGCCTTAATATTTTAAAAAATAACATATTCCATTCATGTTGTAACTTAAAATTTTCTACGAAATTAGAAGTTCCAGTATTGATGAGAGAGACTTCATGATACTTCATAGTATTTATTTTAAAATATCTGAGCAACATCCAGACAAGAAGTACAAACAGGTATTAAAATAAAAATTCATCGAACATGAAATGAAAAACCTACGTGAATATGTGGGCAATCGGTGATGATGGCATAATATGCAGAGCAGAAGGTAATTTGCATGTTCATCCATTCAGTGTGCAAATAATTAAAAAATAAAATGATTTTGAGACTTGCATCAGGGGCGGCTCTAGAGCCAGAATATACGGACCCCTGCCCGGGGCGGCATTTGGATCGAATTTGAAAAACTTTTTTTGTTACAAAGAATTTGATATATTTTCTCAAATATTACTGGGTGTGAATTTGGTTTTGCATTTAACGTATCTTTTTTAATTTTGTACTCTGTATATTTAATGACAGTTTTCTTTTGTGCTTAAACTTGAAGGGTTTGAGGTGGGAGTATATGTTAAAGCATGAAATTTAATATATATATCTACACATATTTCACTTGTAAATTTCTCTCCATCCCAGAGTGAGGTCACAACGGACATTCCTTTCACCCTTACGATGTCTGGTGTGAACTATCCAAAAGAGGACAAGGGTAATAAGAGGTTCTGATAGATAGAGAGCTACAATAGATGTTTTATTTAAGTCCCCAATGTAGTTACTGTAAGTTAAAACAAATGCTTGTGATCCCCACCCTCAGTAGATTATTTATCGAAGAAATTGGCCTGCTGAAATTAACGATTCTTTCTTTCATTTCATTCGTTTGATATAATAACAAGTCATTATGTCCTTAATTTCGAATTGTCTTGAATCTTTTAAGACCATTTTTAAAATTTCTAATGGGCTGCAAATTGGTCTTTAACCATTGCAAACCTAGTACATCCCCCGGAAGCAGGGAACACTTTTTAGTGCAGAGCTCTATAGGCAGATAACAATCACCGTAGGTAATTTTGATGCCCAGTTTCCTCCCGAGAGGGAGGCACCTGAGCTCTGACAATGTGAACTTGTACCAGGATTTAATTTTGCAGAGAGCATCCAAGCCAAAAAAACACTCTAGGGATCTCTTACATGCTGTATAAGACTTAAAATAACATATGTATAAGGGCAGCATTTTCCATTTTTGTCTGGGGTGGCAAAACTGCTAGAGCCAGCTCTGCTTGTATGTTTATATTTAAAATTATACAGAACATGAGATAAAACAAAGTACGTTTTTCCAACAATTCACAATTGAAGCAAGTGTAGAATATATTTCATGTATTTCAACAATTGTTTATTAATTGAAAATGATATTTTGGTGTAACTTATAACCAATTACATGTGTTTTCTGCTTGAGTAAAAATTTTATTATGAAACAAGTTGAACACACATGCCATTTTTTTTTCAACAGTGATCAAATAATGAATTTTAATTCTGTATTAACATTCACCATGCAAGATGAAAAGCAAACATGTAACTTCACAATTATTTAAGATCTCTTTATAAAATAATAAATTACTAAAGTTCTTCATTTGCTTATAAATTTATAAGCATTTTTTTTAAAAAAAACTTTTGATTAGTATGTTAACAAGACTAAAATTTAGTTTTTCACTCAAGTTAAGAACTTTTTTATTTGTACAAAAGTAACACACACACACAAACCCTACTTGTTAATTTGAATTGCTTAGCTGTTTTATTTTCTAATTATTAGCTTTAATAATTTTTTTTTTATGATTTCATAAAATCCTTTTAGAATACTAGATCATATTCTCCAAATAGTTAACATACTTATTATAAAATAAATAGTAATTTTTTTGATAAGACTATATTTGGTCAAATGTCTTGGAATTTAAATGTCACTCCATTTGTTAACCAAAAATAAAATAGAACATATTTTTATTCTAATTCCTTTTGAAGATTATTCTTATTGATTGCTGGTGTGCTTTAAACTCAATTAGAAGTCTACCTTATTTTAGGAACCTTAATTTTGAAGGAAATGCTTTATTTACATATGATATTAAAGGTTAAATTAATTTTTGGTAAAGAGTTAAAATACAAATAGTAGACATCAATGACTAATAAAATAATCTGAACAATTTCCTAATGAAGTTTTTAGAAATAAAGTAAATTCAAATATTTACATCTAAAGTTTTCATGAGCTCTTCTACTGATGTTTTGGCTAGCAAACCTTCTTCTCGGCAATCAATCATGAAACCCAACAGGTGAGGAGAACGGCAACCTGACTCATACAGTTGTTCTACAAATGTGGTCACTTGAGGCAACTTGGTAAGACCCTTGTCCTGCAAGATTCTAAGGGGGACAAACTATTCTATGAATATACAAAATTCTAATATTAACAATTACCAAAATTAAATCGTTTCTTTTTTTTAAAAAAGGAAAACAGTGTAGTATAAAACAAAATTTTAAGTTACTTTACCAATGCTCGAAAATTATACAATCCAATTATGTGTTCAAAATAAATCATAAAATAATTCTGATTTCCAGTTGAAAAAGTAATTTCAAATTGTGATTTTAAATGAGCAATTAATATTTATTATGACCAGTACCTATAAATCATAGTTTATGCTGCATAAAATTCAAATTAATAAATCTAAATATAAAATATTTCTCCTGCCAAATTCTATTCTTTGAAATAAAAATACCCACTACCTCAGGATTTTTCACACTAAAAATAAATATTTTTAATCAGCAAAGGATCTTTTTTTTTTGAATAACTAATATACTTAACTGTTTAATGGGAACTTAGCACAGCATTTGTTTTTACATTCTCAGGAAAAAATCCTATCATGGTGTTATTTTAAAATTATATTAAAAAAATTATTATGCATAAATGGATAAAATTTTAATTTACTGCAAAAGAAATTTTGAAATAGAAATGACTGCTACAAAGCAAACTTGCAATTAATAATTTGTGTGATAACATTGATTTCAAAAATATGATACATATATACTTAAATATATAGTAAATATGGGGATTTAATTACATATTTTCACATAAACAAAACTTGTAAGTCATAAAATATATGATTTCATTTTGGAATTATGAGCTCAATGATATACCTGTTTCATTTCAATACTTTTTCAAAAGAAATTTTTATTATCTATTGTTGCACCTTTGCATAGTTTTTACTCCCTCATATTTTTCATACAATTTTCAACATTTTTAGTTTATTTGGGTTGTTCTAATTCCACTTAATTTTCAAGAATTAGTTTAATCCTATGACTGAAAACTAATGATAATCAATTGGGTGTAGAAGAGGGAAGGGGAGAAGTACATATATATATATTGTTATCTGCAAATAATAGAAATATAAAACTGGCATACAAATGTAACAAAATATTAGTGACTACTTAACTACTCTCTCTTCTCTGATTATCCCAAGTAATCTTGGATTCATATATAATGCAATTAGCTTTTATCCGGTTATCTTGGACATAGCATGATTTGTTTCATCACATTTTTACTTACCTGAAGCTCATCATGAAAGAAATTTTGACTGGCAGTTTGCCAATTTTTGTTGGAGAACTTTGCCATTGAATGAAGGGACTGGATACGTGTTTTGCTCGGTTTTATATGTGACAGACAGAGGGAGATAACGTTCAGGTCTAAATGTGTAATTGACTACGATGACAAAATGGAAAGTGTGGACAAAGTAAATCAGTATTTACCTGCTTATTCATAACCAAGCAAGAATATATATATATACGCTGGTGTCCAAAAGTTAAGCATAAATTGTAAAATGCGGAAAACAAAAATAAAAATATTCATAAAATTATTCCAAACTTCTTGCGGATATTAATTGGGTGAAGAAGAACATTGGGTTTATGCAAAACTTTTCAGTCGACTACATCCTGCGCAAAACACCGGCGCATGTTGGAATGCGGAGAAACCGATTCACGCAGCATAGGCAGTTCAGACAAGTTTCATGCAACTGCTGTGCGAAGGAATGTTATTAGCCATCAAACAAGGTGAATGATGGCACAAAGACACCAACTGGACATGTTTACGAAAGGAAGAATCGTTGGAATGCTGGAATCCTCACGATCACAAACCGAAGTGTCTCGAATTCTGAATGTGGACCAGTCTGTGATCTCAAGACTGTGGCAGAGGTTTCAAAGAACGGGAGATGTTACCCGACAACCAGTATCAGGTTGACCAAGAGTAACAACCCCTCGCCAAGACCGATATCTGGTAATAAGTGCGCGACGTCAGAGGGGCAGAACACTGGGTTTGGCGCTCACATTCGCCACAGGAATACGAATTTCGAGACAAACTGCTTACAGGAGACTCAATCATGCTCGCCTGTATGCCAGAAGACTAGCAGTTTGCATTCCCCTCATGTCTGCGCATAAACATGCTCGTTTTAACTGGAGTTTGAAACATCAACATTGGAGTGTGTGAGAGTGGGTCAATGTGATGTTCAGTGACAAGTCTAGGTTTATTCTGAGTAATGATATGGAGAGAACGTGGAACACGTTTTGAACCAAGAAACATAATGGAAAAACATTTTCCACCAAGGGGAGTAATGGTATGGGCAGGCATCATGATGGACAGCAGCACAGACCTCCATTTCTTTGACATGGGGTTTGTGACTGCTCAAAGATACAGAGACAAAGTTCTTGAGCCTTATGTTCGCTTGTTTCAAGATGCTGTCGGTCCTGACTTCATATTCATGGATGATAATGCGCCATGTCACCGAGCGGTGCTGATTGATGACTTCCTTGAAACGAAAAACCTCCAGCGCATGTCATGGCCTGCGAACTCCCTTGATTTAAATCCTATCGAGCATGTATGGGATATGCTCGGGAGACAAATTGCAGCCCTTTCGCATCCACCAAGTTCCGTTACAGAACTGAAGAGAGGTCTCCAAGAAGCTTGGAACTGTTTGAGCCCACAACTCATATATCATAGTATGGTAAATCGCTGTGCAGCGTGCCTGGCTGTCAGAGGTGACCACACGCCTTATTTAAATGCAGCATCAGTATTTTATTTAATATTTTCTTTAAAGTCTGAATCCTTGCTATGCTCAGTTTTCTTTCAAACTGCTACTTTGGATAATAAGATTAATTATTAGCATTCTTTTGATTTGCTTCCTTATTTTATAACCATTTTACACTCGCATATCACGTTTCCTGCCATTCTGATTTAGTTCCTTCTTTATTCACATAATTATCAATTATGCTTAACTTTTGGACACCAGTGTATATATTATAACTGCATTTTGTACAATAAATCAGGAGGTTCAGGATCGCCTAAAAAAATTTAGAATTGAACTTGTTGAAAAACTAACAGCAAAAAATCATTGTGACAAATTTCCTGATACATGAAGAAGACACAGAATTAGTCTTTCTCTCCTCAGACAATCCTTATGATATTTTCCAGATGTTATTCTTACTACAGAGAAAAAAATCAAACCTAACAAGATAATGTACATCATGCTTCTGTAAAGAGGTTTCAAAGATATGACAGTAAGAAAAGAGATCAGATACTATAGCATCGAGTGTCAGGTATCACACAGTGTCATTCCTTGCTCCAAAATATTATACTAAGATTAATATTTAATTTTTTTTATTTGCCTGAGATAATTTGGGATAGTAAACCGATACGATTGAACGCTTTTTACACATGTAAAAAGTTAAAAATTCAACTTAAAATTTGCCTGTTATGTTTTTTCAGTTCTTTACATTTAATAATAAAATTTAAAAAATACAATTTTTTACAGCTTTTTTAAAAAAAATCGGTAAGGTAAAATTCGTTTCTTGCTTTTATTTTTCAAGATTATCTGAACATTGATAAAATACCTAGATCGTACAAAGCAATATGTAAGTAATTTCAATATAGCAATAATTTATTAATTTGCCAGGTAAAGTGTATCATAGAAAATGTTGGAAATGAACTAAAACCAATGAAGAATAATTAGCAAAATTAGAAGTATCAAGTTTATAAAATTCTTAGTAGATTTTTAAAATTTTTGATTATAAAAGAATAGAAGGACTGTTCTATTTAAATAATTACTCAAATTTAAACTTTGAGCATAAATGATAACTGAATTATTTCACATAACTATGCAAGCTTAATCCTAATTTTATTTCTATCATTTATAATTTTTACAATAATTTATGACTCACCCTCTTAAGTAATTCCAAGGACTTTCATTGTTAGGTGCTTTCTCAATACTTGCCAAAGAATACCTATTATTATCAAAAGAATAAATATTTTAACCAAAAAATTTACTTAAAATTTTATCATAGAAATATATCAACGACTTAAATTGATCATAATCAAATAGCCCTTTAAAGTCCATTTTAGACTGTAAAATAAATCATAAAAGTCTATTGTAAATGGTAACGTAAAGGGACCAAATTTGCTTTATTTAAACAAATTAAAAAGTTTACATGAAAATGGTTAGTTAGAAACAAAAGAACATTTAGCTAGAAAATTTTTAGATTAAAACTTGAAATCAGTATCAAAAGAATGTGGTCATATATTTGTTTAATACATTATTAACAGTTAGTCTCAGCAATCACAAAAACACAATTCCAGAAGAAAGAAAAAAATTTAGAACTTTGCCATAGTAACAGTCAATATATTTCAAGGTCTACTAAGAATGAGTGCATTAGAGGAAACCAAAGTTAAAACACACTAATGTGGACTGTGAGGATTACAAAATTAGTAAAAGAAAATGAACAAATTTAAATGAATTTCAAAAATCAAATCAAAGAAATCACTTGAGTTGTTGCATATGGGTGTCTGTTTTATTTCCATAACATCTCAAGATGGTAGTTATTATTTTCTGACGATTACTCTAGAAAAGTAACTGTTTTCCCAGTTAAAAGAAAATCTGATGTTTTCAATTGCATTACCAGATATAAAAATGAGCAGAAGGATTTTTAAATACTTAGATAGTGAACATGAGGTTTCACAATGGACTTATTTATAAAAAATTTTGAAAATTTCTGGATTCTGAGGGAGTGGAGAGGACCAATGCATACTCACCTGAAATGAATGGGGTAAGAGAGCATTTTAATTATATAGCTCTAGATGCAGCAAGAGCCATCTTAAGGAGTAGTAGTCTAAGTAATAAGTTCTGGTCAGAGGTTTTGCTACGCTTTACAAGGAATCGAATGGGTCATCAGAACTAGACAAAAACCCAATTGAACTGTATTGTGGTAAAAAACCTTATGTTAAGCATTTAAAAACTTTTGGTTGTAAAGCTTAAGTGGATGTTCCCAAACAGTTGAGGAATAAACTTAATATGAGAACAAAAAAGGATATTATGATTGAAAATGCAATGCAAATAAAAGGTTACAGAGTCTGGATTTCTGAAGAAATGAAAATTACCGAAACCAATAATGTTCCATTTAATGAAAGTGATAATTGGGAAGCTGAAAGTGAATATATTCCTCTAATCACTGAAGAACCTGAATCAAATGAAGATGAATCAAAGACAGAAATTAGTATAGGAGAGGAAGTCAGTTGTGAAAATCTTACATGGATCAGGAAAGCAGTTCCCGGACCTGATGGTACAAAAGTTGATATTTATTATAGTTTTGAAGGAAAATCCATAAGATTAAGATCAAATCATGATGCAGAGAACTATTGTAAAGCCCACAACATAAAATTTGATAAAAAAAACTTTAATTTTAGTGGGAAAGACAAATATTTTGTAAAAGATGAAAGTAGTAACAGAAAGTATAATCATCCAGAGGCACATTATGTTGAAGTCATAAGAATTTGAAATTTTAAGAAAGCTTCTATATCTTCTGAAAAAGATAAATGGTTTATTGCTATGAAGGAGAAATTGCCATTACATCAGAAAGGAATGTTTGGGAATTAAACCCAAAGCCTGAAAAAGGAAAGGTGATTGGAAATAGGTGAGTGTAAGATTCGTACGGAAGTTCAAAATTTTTATAGGTGGCGCGGCCATCGAGGCGAGAGGAAAGACGGAGGAAGGAGGGAAAAGTGAACAAGAGGAAAAAAAGTCGACAACATGGCGGAGCGAGAGGAGCAGAATGAGCGGGATAGTGATTACGTTGGCGAAGATAGTAACAAAATGGTGTTAACAACTTACTCGATGTTGTTAACACCATTTTGCCATGCCACACTTAAAATTAAATGTATCATAGTTAGTTTTTCCTTTTAAGGTTTTTTGTGTGGCTGTCTCTGGAATAAAACTCTTTAGCCATTAAATAGGTGAGTTAACACAATTAAAAGGAATGAGAAGGGTGAAATTTCAAGATATAAAGCTCGTCTTGTTGCTCAAGGGTGCCGACAATGTAAGAGAAGCATACCATGAGGTTTTTTAGCTCGGTTATAAATTTTTCAATAATTTGAATGCTTTTTACCATTTTTTTCTGTTAGTTTGAGTGGTCTTACTGTCAGTCGGATGTTAGACGTGCCTGCCTACCTGTAAGCAAATTTGGGCAAAACAATTTTAATGCAAAACCTCAGGGCTTTATAATTCATGAAAAACCAAATTATGTCTGTTTGCTAAATAAAGCCATTTATGGTCTCCATCAAAGTGGTAGAGAGTGTTTTTTTTTAAATTCACACGTTTAGAAGAGTTAAATTTTAAGAAAATAAAATCAGATCACCATATTGAAGAAATAATAAAGAAAATAAAGAGTAAGTTTGATCTAAAAATCATGGGCAAAACTAAGAAATTGCCAGGTGTTTAATTTGAAGAAGTTGATGGTAAATAGTTTATCTATCAAACTGACTATATAAATAGAGAGTAAAAACCCTTTGTAAGAAGTATAAATTCCCAATTTAAACATTACCATTAACTAAGGGATTTATGTTATCTAAAATGGACAGTCCTAATTCAGAAGCAGAAATCACTGAAATGTGTGTGTGTGGAAAGTTTACCATACCGAATTATACTTAACTGTTTATCTTACTTAGCAGGTTGTACTATACCAGATATAAGTTATACAGTAAACATACTTTCCCACTTTCAA
Source organism: Trichonephila clavipes (assembly GCA_019973935.1). NCBI lineage: Eukaryota > Metazoa > Arthropoda > Arachnida > Araneae > Nephilidae > Trichonephila > Trichonephila clavipes. The sequence goes on along the minus strand of BMAU01019385.1, from coordinate 514,297 downwards.
GAAAATGCAGGTTTCGGCTCACTGGAATTGTTTACTTATATTAGGGTATATTGAAAACACAAAGCATTTTAAACTAAATTTATCTAACATGAACAATATGAATGTCCAATGTTGCAGTAATTTGGATTTTGCCTCCAATAGAGATGACAAAATTTCAATGGATGGAATAGTTTCATTTATTGATTCTGTACCAATATTCAGGAGAACTTTTAAACAGAAAAGAGTAAGTTTATCAACTATGGAGGCAGAATATGTAACTTTGACTGAAGCTTCCAAAGAATTAATATGGTATTTGTATTTTGGAAAAATGTAACAATTTTAAATTATTTTCCATTAATTTAAGGAAAGGCGAATTACTATGTGATAATATTAGAACAAAACATATCGACATATATCATTTTTTTAATGAAATCTGGAGAATTGTTTGTATTAAATCATATTAGCAGTAAAAACAATCTGGATTATTTTACTAAACCATTCTCAAAAGATGGATTGTATAAATTTCTCAAACTAATACTTGTAAATGTTTAATACTTAAACATAATATTTTAACATCTTATGTATTAATATAGAAGTTCAATGGCAGAGTGGTAGCACATTGTGCTTCCACGCCACAGGTCTGGGGCTCAAACCTAGGGCTGGGCAAGGTTAACTCAATCTTTCCTTCCTTCAGTGGGTCTATAAATGAGTACCAAACTTGCTTGGGAACTAAACACTGGTGGTTTCACATCAGACTGACCACCTGACCAGAATATCTGCCTATGCACCTCAGCGCCCAAGGTCACGAAAACTAAGATGGGCACAGACATCTTGGCTCTCATCGGCTGTTGCACCACTGAGTTTAGTTTATGTATTAATATATGTATTGAGATTCAAAATTTGTTAATGTTAAATGCAATTAGCATATATACATGACATGATATAACAACATATAGACATGAGAGGAAAGTCATTATTGGAAAAACTATTTAAATTTGATTTCATGTCCTTTATAATTTAGATAAACACGCGAGTCACAAAATTACTTTAATTTATTTGCACATTCATCACATTTAACAGATGAACATGCAAATTTTCATTTGCCTTGCAGATGACATCATCATTATTTGATTTATTTGTAAATGACATCACATTGCAGATTGAGTGTGTACCTTGCACCGTATACGTGCAACATTTCATATTTGATGAATTTTCTTGTATATTTGTTTTTTGTTTAAAAATGTTGCTTTGATACCATTAAAATAAAAGCTTTAAATTTATCATGCCCCATCCATGCTGAAACTTTTAATTTCTTTACACAATTCTTAACAGTCTGTATGCACGTAGGTCAATGGTGTATATTCTCTAGACTGCAAGGTATTGTGTGGCCCAAAGAAAGGAGGCTGCTGAACATTGAGATTGGAGTAAAGTGCTGTTTAAGAACGAGTCCCGATTCAGTTCAGAGTGTGAAACCAGACGTCTTTTGACATGGTGAGAAAGGGCCCTCAAAATAACCCTATATTCCTTCAGGAAAGATAACATTACGGACGAGATGGTTCTATAGTATAGGCTGGAACCAACAAAGTTGGATGTATTGACCTGCATATCATTTGGAATAGCAATTTGATGGTTCAAAGGTATGCAGACGAGATCCTGAGACCCTATGTTGTACCTTACACTGCAGCTATAGGCGACTCCTTTCTTTTAATGTAGGATAATACCAGATCTCATACAGTTTGTCTTGTGGAGAACTTTTATGAAGTGGAAACAATACAGTGTACAGAAAGGTCCAGGAGGCTCTCCTGATCCTAATAGCATGTTTGGGACACAGATGACATGTTACTGCAAGAACAAGACCTGATGTTACTGCCCAAGACTTGGAGATTGCACTTCATCAAGAGTGGAACAGAATTCTCCAGTCCCATCACATCTATGCTAAACGAGTGTGCGACAGTCTTGGTAGTTTGAGGACCACACGCTATATTAAACATGCTGTATCACATTTCCAAACAATCAGTTTTTTATCATTTACATCGAACCAAATTACTGCCTTGAAACATTTCATGTTCTTTGTTTCTTTTTTCTGTATTGTGTTTTGTTACTCTTGTATTCTCAATATTTGCTCATGTATGGCTATTGTGCAACAGCTTCTTTACATTTTGCTTGCTCCCCTAATTTTTTTGAGCAGCGTATTTTACAACATGCAATTCCTTTTATACCTTTAATTTATATCCAGATCTCAAAATTCTAGAACTTATTATTTCTTCAAAACTTTTTATAAGGTGCATATTAAAGATCATGTAATTATATTATTAGTTTGTCACATTTTAGTTAAAAAAATTTATATAACTTATTTCAGAAAAAGATTGATGACAACATGCTATAGATCAATAATAATTTTTTTAAAATTTATTTCACTGGAAAAGTGTAAACAGAAGGAAAATGGGAGACCTTTCATTAAACTAAAGAGCCTAAGTTCTTTAATTTAATAAAAGTCTGACATATATTTAAGAAAATCATAATTATTAATTCCCAGAAAAAGAAAATTAAAAAAAGAAAAATTTGACGTACTTCACTTCTTCTTGTAAGACTTCATCAGAGATCCTGCCAGTAGAATTGATAACAAAGTACCGTTGATTCCAAGCCGAATTATTCCGAATGTCATCTTCTAGGAGGAAGTTTACAAATTTTAGTTCTCCATCCCACAAGTTGAACTCTCGAATGACCCACTGCCTTCAATAATACAAAAATAAAAATTTTATAATTCTACGTTTTAAAAATATACAGGTTTGTCATAAAATAGTATTTGTGCTAGTGCACTAATAAAATATTTAAATAAAGAAATTTACTTATTCATCTAATAATATATAAAGAAACATTAAATTGTGGATATATTATTATATATAACATTAATTTTATTATTAAACATATTAAATTTTAATATATATTTCTCGTAAAATAATATTTTGCATTAACTGCTAAATTTTATTAGACTTACTAGCTGCATGGCCCGGCGTTGCATGGGCTATCTCTACTTTTATAAATTTTCCCTTTCCTTCACAAAATCAGCACTTCTAATACTCATTTTCAAAATGACTTCCACCCCCCTCCACCGCCTAGCCTGGCATTGCTCGGGCTTTCTCTTTTCCTCATGACACCAGCACTTCTGTGTGTGTGTTTGTATGCACACAATGTGAGTAATTTTTAAAATTATGTCAAAAAATTTCCCTTTTTCAAAATTTGTTCCATTCCACTTATTTTTGATTTAAGACAGGTTTCTTTCCCTTTTCTATAGCCCGAACACAGTTTTTTTAGTGTAAAATTATTGTTCTATCTTCCCCTCCTTCTCACAGATAAGATATAGCTTCAAATTTCGATGTATGACTTATAATAAAAAATATTGCGTTAGAATTAAAAAATTATTAATGCGATTGTGATGCTAAGAGTAAAACAAAAAACGTTCATAATTTTTTAATAATAGTTAAGTTTCTAAGAATCTAAAATAATAAAACAGATTTCAGATTTTCATGAATGAATCAATCGTTACATATAGTTGGCTTAAAAATGTCTCTAAAATGTATTTTGATCCAAAATAATAGACAATGTACTTTTTAATTAACAAAGAATTCATTTAGTAATGAAATAATAGAAATAATCCTTTTAAAAAAACATATATATAATTATTAAAATCAAATTTCTATAAGTAATAAATAAAAGAAAAATTTACAGATAGCTATTGAAATGATTGCTTTTTTCTGAATGTTTGATTAAACATTTAAATATATATAAGTTAGAAAAAAAACAGTATGGGGGAAAGCCTATATATATATATATATATATATATGTACTGAAAAACACATTAAAAAAACCCGATCTGTTAAAAACATTTTGATATTTTATTTTTATTTTAACCTTTTTCATTCCACTTAAAAAAATTTAAAACTTTAAGAAGTCGCGTAATGCGAAATTGAATGTCTCTTCCTCTTCAGTTTCGAACCTGGGAACTACCGTTTTATAAAGCAGCGGGTTTAACAACCACGCTGTCCGTTCCTTCGGGGAAAAGCATTGAATTGAGCTTTAAAATAAAGGAAGATTTTTTCAATTTCTCATTTCGTTATTTTTTAAAGTAAAAAAATTTTTTTCGGGCTTCATTTTTAAGTTAATGCTTTCAAATTTCATATATCGATTGCAAACAATGGTAATTTTTAAGCAAAAAACTTTAAAAAAAGTTATGTTTACATATTAATCGCAAAAGGGAAAAAAACCCCGAAAAACACATTTTTTTTTTAAATCGTAACTTTTAAGATATTTTATCAATCTTTGTACAAATTACGTATAATATTGTTCTACACACGGAAAAAAAGTTTCGTGAGATTATTTTGATAAATAAAAAAGTTATTAAGTATTTAAATAAAATTTTGAGTATATTTTGAAAAATCGTAAAAAAAAAGTTTTTGACCATAAATTTTTTAAATGACTGATTCTAAAAGAGAAATGCATGACCTTTTTTAGTATAAAATAATTTCTCATTAACGTGAAAGAAAATGCAAGCGGAATGATTTAGAAATCTTATTTATAAAAATGTATCGATTTTGACTCATGTAAAAAAAATCGTAAAAAATAGAAAATATAATTATTTTGTAAAATAAATTATACCGTATTGTGGAGAAATGAATTATCTTTTCAAATCTGTAATTACTTTTTATCTGAGTCTCATGAAAAAAATTAGATCGCATTTTAAAAACGTCTGGAAAAAAAAGAAGTTCCGAATTTTTGAACTTGTCCCCTGGCGGAGAAACATGGTAGTCATTATGCGTTTTAAGGTTTTTAATTAATATGTTTTTAACCAATTGGAATACCGGAATATAAATGGTCAAAACGGATTCCTCGGTTGATTGATTGAATATTAACGTCGCGCTGTTCAGCTACACGAGGGCTTTAACGGATTCCTCGGATCATTCCCGAAATTTTGGTACCTTCGGCGAGTTTCTGCGTCGCATGGTTCGTGAAAAAATAGGGAAGCATAGATTCATACATAGATAGATACGCTTGTTTACCTTCGGATTTTAATAGTGTAGATTACAGATGAATACTAAAAATACTTTTACTATAACTACTTTGCAATTATCAATGATTGAAGAAAATGTATGTTATTGTAAATGTATTTATTGTCAATGTAAATGATTGAAGAACATTTGTAAATTATTCAACAAAATGTCCAAAACGACTTGTAGAATGCAAATGAATTACTATTGCCTTTCAATATAATTTATCTTTTTCAATTAAGCAGAAAGAAATATTTTTGTTGACATTAATTTAATTCATCGTTTATGTACACAAAAAGCAAAATTTGTGGTAGTCAACACATGAGTTTAATTCTAAAAATTTATAAAGAACATGTTTATATTTTGAATTAACATAATTTTTAAGAATCAATTATTGACAACAAAACAATAACAAAGACGCAGATTGCATTAAAGGGACATGGTACGATTTACGCAAAAAATTTTAATTTAAGGATTTTCAAAATTTTTGTTGTTGTTTCCTATGTGTGTATACCATGTAAAACAGATTTTGTGCTCAAAATTTTATAAAATGCTATCCCTTCATTTTTTTGAGGAAAAAACTTAAAATTTGTGAGGTGATTTTAAGACGCTACTCCTCCTACAAAAATTTATGTACACGCATGAAATTTGATTTACAAGTACATCAAACTATGTACAACAAAAGTTAGTATGGGTTTTACAATAACATGATTGGTAGTTGTACACAATACTTCTTTTATGAATGCTTATTGAAAATTCCTTAAAAAATGTATAAGTTCTGAGTTCAATTATTTTTTAAAAAATAAGTATTGCTTTGATTCAAAAACACATACCAACTTTTGTTACATGTATCATTAGCAATAGGTAAAAAATTTTTCAAAGCATTAGTCACAATAGAAGAAAAGCCTTAGCATTTTAAATGAAGACAAACCAGTTATTTTATCTTTCCGAGATAAGTAAGCTTCAAGTTTTGATTTGCCATAGAAATATGAATAAAATCGAACATAAAAACTATCATAATTTTTTTTTTATGCGTTTTTTAAGTTTAGAGCTGTCAAATTTTGGGAGGTTGTAGAAAAATATATAAAGAATAAATTAGGCTAAAAAAATTATACTTGATTTTTTTGACCAATTTTTGTCATTTGAATCGTACTGCGTCCCCTTAAAATGAGAAAATTTTCTCCTACAGTTTTTTAATTCTAGATCAAAAATTAAATTTAAGCAATTTTTCGTAGCTCTAGTAGTTGATATATTAATCCTTTAATACAATAAAATAGTCATGTAGTTTTAAGATCGGTTGTATGTATTTTCATTATCATATCTATTCAGTAATTGCATTTTGGATGTAATTTATGCTTATTTTTACTTAATAATCATAATCCAAATTTTGTTTTGTCTTTCTGTTTTAGATAGTTTTTACATTAATATTAATATAGTAACTTTTTTTCAGTTTTATTTCTTTTTTATGCTGTTGATGATTTTGATCCAAGCTAAGTCTTTTTTCAGGTGTGTTAGATAATTTTTTTACTTCAATTAATGTTAATCTTGAAATTTTTTCCAAGTTTATTTTTAATCTAAATTGATTCAAGCTTAGTCTTTAACTTTAGTTTGTGCTATTTTATTCAATTCCTACTTTTTTAGCTCACACTCTCCATATATTTATTTACCTTGGTGGAATTTTCAATCGTTAATAAAATATATTTTAAAGTGCTCAATTCAGCTGAAATTTTATATACACTCATGTCCATAAATTAAGGCTAATGAACTTCAGGCAAAGAAAGAGACAGAAGCAAAACAAATTTGACTTATTTATAAAGTCTATTTATTAAACAAAAGGTAAAGAGCAAAAAAGATGCTATATGTTTGACATAATTAATAAAAATTGCGATTTTTACTCCCTGGAGCAAATTTCAAAAAAGAACCTATTTACAAAAAACAGTATAACTTGGTTAGTATGATGGTTAATACGGAGTATGTCTCCCGGACGATGCAATACAGGCCTTACAAAGCCTAGGCATGCTTAGCATCAAATTATCAATTTGATCTTGAAGAATATTACACCACTCATCAAGCAATGCCCTCCGAAGTTCGGGTAGGCAGGTGGGAGGGGGTTGACGGGCTGCAATTCGTCGGCCAAGCATATCCCACACATGCTCTATTGGATTCAAGTCCAGTGAGTATGCTGGCCAATCCATACGGGTGATATCCTCCGATTGAAGGCATTTGCCTACAATGTTTGCACAATGAGGACGGGCGTTGTCACCCATAAACAGAAATTCAGCACCCATGGCATTCCGAAACAAATGTACATGTTGTTCCAAAATGATATCCCAATAGATGTGGCCTGTCATCGTTGCACTATGAACATGCAGGTCAGTTTTGGAACCAATAATAATTCCTCCCCAAACGCGCGCGAGTCATCCTGCACCACCGTAACGGTGTCGTTCAATGGTGTTCTCTTGGTGGTAACGGGTACCTGGCGCTCACCATATTAAAGTCCGGCGAGAATCAGACTGCAAACTAAACCTGGACTCGACGAAAAAAACATCACACAAGACCACTGTTGTAGTGTCCACAATGCATGCTCTCTACTCCAGGTTAATCACAGGTGACAGTGAGTTGCGGTAAGTGGAACACATCTGACAGGCCTACGAGCATATAGACCAATGTGCCCTAAGCGTCTGTACATGGTCTGCCTTGAAACTGTCACACCGGTAGCTGAAGAGAGCTGACGAGACAGGTCTGATGCTGTGCTCCGTCTGTTTCTTTTGGAAGTAACTGCCAAATACCGGTCCTCATTCGGCTTTGTAACTTGGGGGTGACCTGTGCTGTAACATCTACTCACATTACCATCATCTTGGAATCGTTGCCAAATCCTGGAGATGACACTCTGGGCGATTCCAAGTTCCTCGGATACTTCCAGCTGGTTACGTCCGCATTCGAGTCGTCCAATAATTTTACCACGTAAAAAATCATCCAAATGCTTCCTTTATGCCATAACTATGCGGTTATTTCACTGAAAGGCTTTTAAAGCGCTTGTGAACAATTTTACTTCTTTGCCACCATTCCTTACATACCCCTCTCTTACACTCTTGTCATTGTGACGTACTATCCGCGCCATCTGGTGGTTTCCTGTAATTTGCATATTCTTCTTCAAGATGTGTGTGATAATTCTACAGGTGAAATTTTTATTTTAGAGTTCAATTTCTGTGTGATTCTGAATTATCCTTTATTTATGGACATGAGTGTACTTGACTATATTAGATGACAATACAATAATTTAATTATAATTAATAAACATTAATTGATTAAAACTAATTATTTAAAGAATTACAAATACAGCCACGTTGGCATCATTGTTGGCGACGTGTCAAAACTTGAACCGTTTTAAAGCATTCAGTTGAACTGAAATTTTGTATACACGATTGTTTTGGATGACAATACGATACTTTCATGATAATTAATAAAAATTAATCACCATTTAACGTTGTGATTCTGTCATATGTATATACATATTTAAATTTTACTTTGTTGATCTAAGTAGGAATTGACTTAATTTTTTTTTATATTACTTGTTTATAAATATGTTCCCAGTTTAATATATATCATCATTGTCAAGCTAATATGTGCTATGTGCAAAAAGTACAACTTTGAGACAGATATTTTTATTTGACAACATTCTGGCTGATGCACATAGTATTTTTTTTTTAGTAATAAACATAACCCAGTTCACCATAAAATGCTTAATCATACAGCAATTTTTTAAATGAAAATTTGGTTAGTAAACTAGTCATAATAGTCAAAAACTTCAAAAAGTGCACATAGCAGATATTGAGTTTGTCTATGACGATATGTTGTATGTCGCACTCAGATTTTATTTTCAGTCCAGCCTATTTGTGCCACCTTGGTGAATTAAAATAATCATATCAGATAAAAGTCCAATACAGAAAAACAAGCTGTAGGCATGTCTCGTTTTTTCCTTTCATCACCAAAGGTGTTAAGTATAAACTAAGATATTTCACCTGAAACTATTTGTTGCAGTTTTATCAAAACTAGAATCTTTTTTAGCTTTTTGACATACATTAATGTTGTAATTATTTTAAGTTTAAAAATTAGTTTAAATTGATTAATGATCTTATGAAAACTACACTTATTATTTTGTGGTTCATGGATTATATTAATTACGTAGATAACTGATTTAATTTATTATATTAATAAATATGTTTTGTGTGGATGGGGGAGAAAAGAACTTGACAAAGATATATGAAAAGTACTAGATGCATAAAATTTGGTCTATTTAAGCTATGGGTAATGGTAGTGTACATTTTGTAGCAATTGTTTCAAAATTTGATTCATATTTTTTTAAAAACTTAATGTTACAGCAAAAGTATACTTTTTCCTAGTTCTCTAAAAAGATGTCATAGGATTACGATTCTTGCAGTGCCCAAGATCCACTGTTTTAATAAACTGAACTTGGGACATGTAAGTTGATAAGCTGACTTTTGGTGATTTTTTTTTTTATAAATGGCACTGAAATGTATCAATTTCTGATTTCTTTAATTAACATCAAAATATATATATATAAAAAAAAAACACCACTGATCCAAATGTTACGAGTTACACAAGATTCACATTTTAGCTTTTAAAAAAATATATCATTTGGTGGATTTTATAAATTTTATGATTATTCAATTCAGTGAGCAAGTTAGTGCCTTTTCTTTAAGAGAAGGGAAAATGGCAAACCACTTAGCAAAATTCTGGCACATGTAATTCTGGCACATGAGGTTATTTTAGGAAGATATTTGTATCTATTTATTTGTTCTTTGTAGTAGAATTGGTGAAATAAATTTTTTCAAAATTATACTTTTTTCAAAAATTTACTGGAAATCCTTCAGAATATTAAAACTGGGTAATCATTAAATTTCCTTAAATTTTTTTTTTTTTTTTTTTTTTGGATATGCTGTCTTAAACTGCACACAAATTTTTATGCAAAATAGCTGGAGAGATTGAAACGTTAATTTCACAAATATACTTGCATGAAGAACAGACATTCTGGAGCTAAAATTATAAGAAAATTATTGTCATGGGTTTCTTTTTTAAAGAGTATTTTCTGAAAAATGAATCAACCATGAAAAATATTTCTAATTTTGTTAAGGGAAAATAATCATATTTTTAATACAAAAATGTAATGTTATAAAAATAAAATATTAGGAAAAAAATTTAATCAAATCGAAAAATAACTTTCAGTTACATTAAGAAAATGGGACATGTGTTTTCCTTAAATTAACAAAACTGAAAACACATACAAAGAGCCACTTATCCTAAAATAAATATTTTTCTTATGAATATTACTTATATAAAAGCCCATCCTTCAAGAAAAAATGTAACAAATTCAAACATTTTTACTATCCTCTCCTCCTACATAGTGAGTGAATATTAACACTGCACTATTCAGATACAGGTGGACTTTTTGCAACTTGTAATTTTGAGTCACATTCAAGTGACAAGGATGACACGCACAATCGGTCACCCTCTCTCCTAACTACCACACCAATGGGAGGATGTTTGAGTTCATGACAGATCTGACATACATTGCTCCCCTAAATAGCGGGTCTTCAACTGGGCTCGAACTCATGACACACCAGCCACGAATCCGTTACCTTGACCACTACTCCTACATAGAAGTTTAAATTAAATTTAACATATCTCATAATTTTACAAATTTCAGAAACAACACACAGACTTTAAATAACTAAAAACAATATCCAGTTTTCTTTACTTGCACAGCAACTGTCAATTAACAAATTGAACAAAAATATTAAGATTTATCAAAGATTATCAATATAAAAATGCTGATAAAGTACAACATACATGGATAAATTTTCATTAACTTATACTGCAATAATCAATTTTAAACTAGCACTACAGAAATACAGTCTACATTTTAGTCACATTTTTTTACTAGTATCAATTTATGTGAAAGAAATGAGATAATAAAAGGATTACCTGTGTTGCCATGCATGATAATTTTTTGGATCATCAGCCAAAATGCGTTCAGTAAACTCTTTTTCCTTTGAGGGATCTTTCATCCACTCAACTAAAACTTGACGGTGATGCCTTATCACAAGAAGGAAAAAATACAGTAATAATTTATAAAAAATTGAAATTCCTTTTGTTCGGAATTCAATAGTAAAATATATAGATTTAACTCAATGTTAAAATAAGACAAACAAATACATATAAACTTCATTAAAAATGATCCCATATGTTAAAGACAAAGGTAAATAAAATCCAATGCTGTCATTAAAAAAAAAACTAGCAAAAAAATATATAGATTCATTATTAAAAACTGCAATCAATTATATTTTACTTTCAAAATTACATCAACAAATAAAAATAAAAAAAATTATTAATTCATTTTTTATACTTGATTAAATTGACAAATACAAAAGTATGTTAAATAATACTAAGCAATATTTTAAGTATATAGGATATTAGTAATACTAACCACACTTGATAATTTTTAGGATTGTCTTCAATGATTTGTCGACAATATTTAAGTTCTTCATTTAAATCTTTATCCAGTTCTTTTAACAACATTCTCCTATAATGCCTATGTCAAAGAGTAAAAATTTAATTTTAAGAACCCCCCCAAAAAAACAACTTCCATACTGATTTTAAAACACAGATAGCAAGAACAAGAAATACTTACCAAACAGTATAATTGGATGAATTAACACTAGCAGCATCTTCTGAGAGTTTCAATGCTCTTTCACTGATTTCACGACGAGCCAAAACTGCTCGAAAATAATTAAAGATATCTCTGACTAAATAAAAATAAAAAGTTATGAAAACATATTGAAGACAGATCAAATAAATAAAATTTATATTATAGTAAGGATTAAACAAATTATAATTAATTGCTTGATTTTTATGTGCTGAACATCATTGAGAAATTTCCGAATAATAATAATAAAAGAAAATGTTTACTCTAATTTAATGCAATATTTAATCCTATAGGATGCTAAAAACTATCTTCCAGTTTTCAAAATACAAGTTTTAATTAACTACTACACAATAAGTAAATAATACTGATACATAAAAATAACTAATAATAAATTCTTGGGATATACATACAGGAACATTGAAATTAGCGACCCAAGAAGAAAGCATCGGATTGAAATGAAATTTAATACTAATAATGACACAGATGAGAGATTTACTTGATCTGAAAAACAAGACAATTAAACGAATACAGGGTGTGCAACGACACAAATACTGGGCAACTTCAATAGCGCGTTGGACGCTGCAATACATGCCGCAACACGGTCCACCATTGAGTTGATTAGACACCTTATGTTGTTCTGAGGCAGATGGGCCCACAAATCTTGAACAGCCATCTCTAAATCATGTACAGAATGACACGATGGCATCTGCCGTTTTAGCTGATCCCACACGTGCTCTGCAGGGGTCAAATCGGGGGAGTGGGCCGGCCATGGAAGATTCTGAAAATGACGTAGAAAGTCTTGAGCAACTCTTGCTGTTTGCGGACAAGCATTATCTTGCTGGAAAATTGCCCCTGGGAGACCATTTAGGAATAGTCCTACATGGGGTCGAAGAATATCATCAACGTAACGTTGGCCCGTTAAGGTTCCGCGCATAACAATTAAAGTGGACCGGCTATCATAGGCTATGGCCCCCAGACCATTACACCAGTTGAGCGGGCAGTGTGATGTAGAACAGTGTGGGGGAATTGTACCGCTCACCAGGGCGCCTCCAAAACCGTACACGGTTATCATTTGTCCCCAAAACAAACCAGGATTCATCACTAAACACAACCTTTTGCCAATCTGTGACATTCCACATTGATCTGGCTTGGCACCACTGTAGACGCAGTTGCCGATTTTCCGGTATTAAAGGGAGTGCACAGAAAGGGCGCTTGGATTTAAGATTTGCTTCTGCAAGGTGTCTGGAAATTGTTTGTGGAACAATTGCTACGCCTACGTCTGCTCGTATCGTTGAACGAGTCACTGTGGGGTCCACAAGTACTTGCCGCACGATCCTTCGATCCTCTCTCCTCGTGGTCTTCCTGGTCGCTCCAGACCCGGTTTTCCACGCGTGGGTACCTTCTCGTGTCCACTGCTCTCAACACTTTCTAACGGCACACTCCGAACGATACACCTGGCCAGCAACACGGTGCGTCGACCAGCCTGCAGTTTTCATCCCGATGATCAGGCCTATCTCAAAATCGCTTAACTGTGAGAAATGTCTTCTAGCTCGTTTACCTGGCATGTTTCGCTTACCAAAGTGTTCCAACAATCGGCAGGTAATCACCACGTTTATGAATCTTTGAATTTGCGCTGGCTTATATAGCACCCTCTTCCTGATAGTAGTGCCATCTCGGCATGTACGAGCATGCGTAACTGTGAGAAATGTCTTCTAGCAAAAAAGTTTCAAATTTTGTTGTGCGTATTATACACCACCGTGGATTATCTAGGAAAAAACATTTTCCATCAGAGAAGTGAACAATAAAGTTTTCAAAGAAATGCTGTTTATGTTTTATAAAATAAATAATAGATGGTGCTTTCATGACTCGGATGACATATATCAGCCATAACTAGTTTTTGTCCAATTACATTCAAATGATTCCTCAGAAGGAAAAAACAGTTACGAGCCCCTGGCACCATTTCCACTTTTCTCTAGACTAGAGCTATTACGACCTTCAAAAGTTTTCATCATGTTGAAACGAAAGTGTTAAGTTACACTGCAAACTTCAAGTTAAAAGTTATAGAGAAGGCTACCAAAATCGGGAAGCTGCAAGGTTTTTCAACGTTGACGAATTGAATATTCGTTAGTGGAGAAAAAACTAGACAAACTTCGAAAATTGTGATCTATGTAAAAGTGCCGATGATCGTGGTAAGCCTCACTGGCCAGAATTAAAGGAAGAAATAAATAAAAGGATTTTAAGAGAAAGAGACAGTGGGAAAAGCAGTCTTGATCTTAATTTTTTTGCTGTTAACTTGCTAAATTAAAAAAAGAAAGATTTTTTCCGCATGGAATGTTTTGTTTGACAACTCAAAACATTGATGGCAGTAGCAAAGACTTTGTTTGTGTTATTGAGATTATCGTAAAAAATATTATACATATTTAAAAAGATGTTTCATAATAACTTTTTTTTCCTGTACAAATTCTTACTTCTATTTTCAATTATATTGTGTATTTTTTGTCTTATATGACACTCATTATCGGCAGTTTATATTTTGGATTATTCGGCCTAAAAACTGCCGTGAATTATACAATGTTTTGTTTTTTTTTACTCGAAAAAAGGCTTTGCAGATAATACGCCACTGCGGATTATATACAAGAAAATACGGTACTTAGCTTCCTTCTTGGGTTGCTATTTTCAATGTTCCTGAGTGTATATAAAGAAAACAAAAATTTCTTTTAATAAAGAATTTAAATATTTAAAAGTTAAAAGGTATACATACATTTCTCTGAGTAAGCTATTTTCACCACAGGATGTGGTCCATCATTTTGTAAAATAGGTTCTATATCTTCCCACTCAGGGCGGTCTCGGTAGAAAACCCAATCAACATCATTGCTACTCAATTCAGACATGTTACAAAAAACTGAAAAATGGAAAAAACTTTTAAATTCTCATCAAATACAGTTCCAAATATATCATTTTTTGAAAAAAAACAAATGTTGATCTATAGCTACATCAGAGTTAATTTTTATAGACCACTTTTACACGCAGTCTACAGACCTTCTGCAATATTTCAAATGCAAAAACTTTAATCTTTATGGTTTAGCAAGAGCCTGTCAAAATGCCCCCAGCATTGTTGTAGGCATTAACAGTATAAATACCTGCACTTTCAAAATCCTTCACTCAATGTGTCAACAAATTAGAGACAGTTGAGTTAAACCTATAGAAGGAATTGCTGGAAACTAAATTAATTTTTGATAGAAACACCATAATTGTTGGAGACTTAAAGTGCCCTTCTTGCAGATGGGATTACAAGCAATCAAATCCTACCAGTAGGGCACTGGAAGACTTCTTTGACTCTTTTGCTCTTGATCTTCACCAGTCTAAAAGTCACACATGCTTTTCTCTTTTACAGGAGAAAAGACAAATCTTGATTTTGTCTTCTCATGCATTAATTTGTCCAAAAAAATTACATCTGACCTTCTGGAGTCCTGTAGTGAATATGGACATAAAATCCTTCAAATAGCTTGCACCCGATTCCCAGAGCTCTTATACTGTCAGTGGTCCCTTTTCCTAGATGGAATCTAAAAAAGGATAATTCGTCAAAGTATGTTTATTTAACAGACAAACTTCTTGATGTGTGAATAAGGTTGACTTTTCAAACCCAGATAAAAGTAGTGACTATCACAGATGCTATTTATTTTTGTGCCCAAGACTCAATTCCTAGAGGAAAAATGAGAAATTATAAACCTTTCTGGTATACTGAGAACTGAACTGAAGAAAAAACATGATGATGATGCCCACTTACAAGCTGAGCTTTCGGGTGATTTAAAATAAAATGTAACTCTTCGTCATTCACAGGCAATCATTAAAAAGCTATAAAAGCAAAAAGAAAGTGTTTTAAAGATTTTGTTCTGGCATTGGACTTCAGAAGAGATGTGGTATCTAAGCTCATCATTTTCTCTTTCTTAAATAATGAACAAAATGAAATAAAAAATGAGCCTTTGTTTAGAAATGGAAGATCTTATTATACGATAGACAAAAAGCTTTAGCCTTTTATGCCTCAGTGTGCAGACTTTTCTGTAAAAAAAAAAACAGATTAGATTTCCACCTGGATGTCTTGACCATGATGATGAATTTCTTTTTAACAGTGATTTTACTCTTGACAAGCTATAAGACATACACAAGACAAAAATGGGTAAATGCCTTGGATCGATGATTTGGCTATGAACTTTTCATTAAACTTAGTAAAAAAGCAAAACAAACTCTTGTCACTTTTTATAACATTACTTGGATTGTATGTTCCCTCGGAGTGGAAAAAGGTTCTAATAATTCCTCTCCTGAAACCTGAAAAGCCAACTGGTAGTCCTTCCAGCTACAGACCAATTTCCTTAACAGTTATTGTAAATTAATGTAAAGAATGGTAAATAATAGGCTAAACTTTTATCTGGAGGACAATAAGATTCTCTTGGACCTTCAGATTGGTTTCCATAGGAAACATAATACTATGGAACAGACAACATTCTTTTCACAATGTATTAAAGATAGAT
This sequence comes from Trichonephila clavipes, assembly GCA_019973935.1. Classification (NCBI taxonomy): domain Eukaryota; kingdom Metazoa; phylum Arthropoda; class Arachnida; order Araneae; family Nephilidae; genus Trichonephila; species Trichonephila clavipes. The sequence goes on along the minus strand of BMAU01019385.1, from coordinate 498,017 downwards.
TTCCTAGATAACAATCCACACATATTGTCTATGTAGACCAGGGGTGTCAAACTCGTAAGATATTACGGGCCACATCGTCTGTTTTATTATACGTTGAGGGCCGTATGTTTACGATCTTCAAAAAATCCATAAAATGCGATTTTTATAATGTATTATGCATTTATTAATGCAAAGCTCTATGTATGGTATATTATACACATGTAGTCGTTTTTAATATTTCATGTTATTTTTTTATCTTAATTTTTAACATGTTTTATATTTCTAATAAAAAATAAAATAAATAAACATTTTTTAAAGAATTTCAATTGAACATTACTGTTTAGTAAATTTTTGACAAATTTTTTCGCAAAGCAAGCCATCAAGATTTGATTAAAAATATACCGAGCTAATGTAACTTTTAAAATTGACAATAAATGTTGATTGGGGTTAATCTTATCTTTCTGAATTCTCGCTATTTTTCATTAAAGAAAATAAATGCCTGCACAAATAAGTGCTTCCGAACATAGCTATTATTTGCATAACAAACAATACATTTTAGGAAAAAGATCTATCGATAAATACAAGTATGTAAAAAAAATCTAGAATTCCAACTTCCCTAGATTTTTGCTTCAACAAAGAATCACATAGGATTTCAATTAATTTATTTTTTAGCTTTCATCAACAACTTCAATATCGATACATACAGATAAAGTAAAAGTGTGAAATTATAACTCACGGCTCTTTAAATTAGAATTAATAATTTTGTTTCAAACAATTTAATTTTGTGAATGTATTCAGTAAATTTTAATTCATGGGATTTAATCAACAGATATTGACAGCTTTCAAAGTGAGACAAGTTTTCTTTTTCTATTTATTTTCGCCAAAGTAATAATATTTAATATCAAATATAGTTGTATAACAACATTACTTTTGCCTTAAAGCTTAAAATTAAGTTGATTAAAATGGCTTGTAATATCAACTGAGAAAGCAAGGTCCTTTATCCACTGTCCATCTTTTAATTCAGCACATATTTTTATATCCAAGAAAATTATAACTTCGTCCAGCAATCTGAAGAATCCTTTTAACACATTATGATTTGAAAGCCATTGAATTTCCTTATAATATAGTAGATCGTTGAGAGTTCATGATCTATATCTTCAAGAAATGAAGCTAAATTATGATGATTAAGTCTATGTTCTTGAATATAACTTACAATTTTGGTGGCTAATTTTAAAACATGTCATATGTTTAAAACTTTGGAGCACAGTACCTGCTGGTATATAATACAACTAGCCGTTACCCACCCTCTTCACTGGGTATTTCACGATGTTGTATATATGTATACTGTTTACATATATATTAATTATTGATATCTAGCATTAAGAGTTCGATTGTATTGAAAAATATATTTATAGCTGTTACACTCTCACCCCTTGATATAAAAAGAACATAAATTATATCTAATTTCTATTTATATCTAAAATAGAAGGAGAAAGATTTTTTTTCGCTAACTTAACCTAATAATGAAGTGGATTTTCACCAAAGCAACTTTCAGTGGATCTCTACTCCATAAAATAAAGATGCATGCTAAATTTCAAATCTAAATCTAACAGAGCAAAAACGGAATTTTTATCATCAATACCTCGTTGAGAGCACTCTTAGCGGATTCCAATTCAACAAAAGAAGCATGCAAACCAAATTTTATCATTGTAGTCTTAGCAGTTCGAAAACGGGAATTTTGTCTATCAATACGCCCCAATAACTCTCCCCGCTTCCCCCTGGAGTTGATTTCTGTAAAATTCATTCTTAGTGGAACTCTATTCAACTATAAAGAAAAGTGCTCAACAAATTTCAAGTAAATGAGTTAAATTCAAAAACAGGAATTTTTCTATAACACGCCTTAATCCCTCGCAACCCCACTCCTTTGGGGGTCCGTTTTCGCAAAAATCTTTGTAAAAGGAACTTTATTCCATGAACGGAAAATACCTCCTAATTTTCAAGCCGGTAGCTGCTTATTGTAGGTGTAGCTATTAGTTGCAGGTGTAGCTATTAGTTGAAAAGCGGTAATATTTATCTATTATACGCCCCTCAGTGACCCTTGGGGATCAATTTTCCCCCAAACTATTTTGCAGCAGATCTCTACACCATGAAAGGAATTCGCTTACCAAATTTTAAGACTGTACGTCTAATAGTTAAAAAATGGAAATAATTATCTATAACGCCCCTTAAGCCCCCGCAACGCCATTTAGGAAACGATATTCACAAAACCCATCTTAGGCAGATCTCTACTCAGTAAATGAAATCTGCTTACTCAATTTCAAGATTTTACGTCTAATAGTTTAAAAAAGGAGTTAATTGCCTATAATGCCACTTAATACTCTACAACGCCACTTGGGAGTCGATTTTGACAAAACCCATTTTTCAGCGGATCTGTACTCTATGAAAGGAATCCGCTTACCAAATTTCAAGACTGTACATTTAATAGTTTAAAAATGGAAATAATTATGTATAACGCCCCTTAAGCCCCCGCAATGCCACTTAGGAAACGATTTTCACAAAACCCATCTTATAGCGGATCTCTACTCAATGAATGGAATCAGCTCATTAAATTTCGAGATTTTACGTCTAATAGTTTAAAAAAGGAGTTAATTTCCTATATAACGCCACTTAATTCTCTACAACGCCACTTGGGAGTTGATTTTTACAAAACCCATTCTGTAGGGGATCTGTACTCTATGAAAGGAATCCACTTACCAAATTTCAAGACTGTACATCTAATAGTTTAAAAATGGAAATAATTATGTATAACGCCCTTAAGCGCCCCTTGGAGGTCGATTTTTGTAAAAATAATTATGTAGGGAATCTCTACTTTATGAAAGAAATCTGTGTACCAAGTTTCACGACTGTACATCTAATAGTTTAGTAATGGAAATAATTATCTATAATTCCCCTTAACACCTCTTGCAAAAGTTCGAACTTTGCAAAATCCGTTCTTAGCTGACGTCTACTCCATGAAGGGAACCTACCTACCAAATTTCAAGTCTGTAGGTTTAATATTTCCGGAGATATCGTGATTAGTCAGTGAGTCAGTCAGTCAGTGAGTCGCTTTTCTCCTTTATATATATAGATGAAAATGCTCAAAATCATTATTTCCACGCTGTTTGTATGTTTCTTTTAATCTTGTAACAATTCCTTTTGTAATAGCGATATCATGGTAGGTGCACCATCATGCAAGGCAAACCAGTTTTCCCTTTCCCTCGAAGTCATAAAAAAAGTAGACACGTTATTCTACAAAACTATACATTTCAGAACAATAAATAAGCTTTCCAACAAAATCAAAACACAAGAATTAAAAAATGATTCTTCTACAAAATCATGTCCTTTTTAAGAAATTAGAAAACCAGAACCACAAATCTGACAGACACACTATTCATCTTATTAAACCAATTTTTTTACAATGAGAAGTAACTAACACCAAAATAAGTGACATCTTAAGACTTTTAAGCCGTGGGCCCAAAACAAAAGTAGATCTCATTTGCCACCCTTTTAAGTGAATAGCATATTGTAGTAACAGGTGTTGATAAATGAAGAAAGGCAGATGTGAGCTTAGGTATGTTATTTCTCTTTCAACGAGTAGTGTATTTAGTTCTATTTGTCAGAGAAATCATTTAAGTCTATATTTTTAAGTTAAGATTAGCAGTTTTTTATTTGTTGTATATGACAATGAAAGAATCTGATGTAGGATTTAATGAGTTACCTGAGAACTGCAAAACCAGCTAGTAGAAATGTAACATAAAAATGGTGTGGGCAGCGGAATAAAGACGTTTAATATTTTTACCTTTTGAAATGGATCTAAACTTATTTCATTTTGTAATATATTTTAATCATGGTGTAATAATTAACATAGTATGTATGTAATAATATAGTATGCAGAGTCAAATACTCATATAAATAGTAACACATAAGAAATAAATGTGTGTGACTCACAAAACTGGGCACAAGCTGATTCTACCAATTGCTTCCTTTAGGCTAAAACGAGTAATGGTGTATAGCGGTAGGCCCAGAAATGGACATGACATAATAATGCAGCTATTCTACTGTTGCCAGTAAGCATATAGTTATAAAATCCCAGTTTTTTGGAGAAAATGTCAGGGAACAGTATTTGACAATCAAAATCATTAGGATCATGATTTTATCGAGACTGAGTCAAGAACAAGACAAAGCCCTGGGCCCATGCCTTAAGATATCCCTGATCAAAATACAAGTCTGACAGAATCAAAATACAATAAAAAATTCTAATAAAATTTAGCTACTGTAAAGGAAACTTAGGACTAATTAGATATTGGTCCATTACAAGATTTTTCTCTCCAAGTTTTGAAAATTTTTAGAAGTTAAGGCAATAATACAGTATGGTTACCTTGATTTTTATCATTTGGTAACATTTTTCTACACAACATGGATCATTCAATAAGGTTGCTATAATGATTATGCATATGACCATTAATTTTTACTGGTTTAACTTACTTGTGGTAATCCTATTAATATCAATAATTCAACTCTTTAAAATTTTAATTACTTTTATTTTGGAAGTTGTGCTTGCATCACTTTATTTCATATCGCAAAATCAGGGGCATAAACTGAGACTTTGAATTTGACAAGACTCTGAATATTCAATTGTTTAAAAACTTCTTTGCAGACTCGAATTATTTTTCAAATGTGAAAAGATTTGTTCACTTACCTACATATATATATATAACAAAAATTGGAGAGCAGAGCACATGCAATTTTCTCTTTCAAACTATTAAATTTCTCCAGCAGTGACATTCAAATAGCTGTAGATTAATAAATGTCCATAATTCTGAGATGTTTGTCAAATAAGTTCTATTGTTAATTTATAAATTTCCATTTACATAGAACTTGAGAAATTTGTAAGAGTAGTCTCGAGTGTCACAAAGAATTGTACCACCTGCCAAATATGGCATGTGTGCCATAGCTAGCTGACACCTGGTATATACTATTTGAAAGGACATTGGTCACAAAATACTATACTAATTGTTCATTATCAGTAATATTTTCATTTGGACAGCATAATTTTGATAGAACTTCTATCCACTTTTCTGAGATATCTCGCACTGCAGCTAATTTATCCAATTTTCTTCTTTCTTGAAGAGCGGATTTATTATCAAAATGAATAATCCTCAATATGATGCAAAATAGATAGAAAAGAACAAGTGCTGTACCATTTTGGAATCTCAACTGGGCCATTTTTTTTTTTTGAAAATTCACACGAAGTTGTATGCAAGTTTTTTAAAAACTTTTTTTATGAAGATTCAAACTTAAGACATAATTCTCTCTATGTTAATTTTAAATATACCAGCCAAAATACATGTTTTTCTCAAAAAACAGAGTACCAGACTACTATCTTGAAATAGGCTGCTATAAATTTGAAACACTAAAGAGTTTTACTAACTTGGATTCAATTAGTACTAATAACAGAGCATCTAAAATAAAAAAACGATTTCCTTTCTAGAAAGACAAAATTTACTATGTTAGTCAGACCTGACAAAACAGGAGGAAAACACAATTGCAATTTTTGAAAGAAAGATTCTATGAAGTATAATAGGCAGTATAATTAGAAATAGTAATTGGAGAAGGCAATTCATTTATGAACTATACAGGATATACAAACAAACTCAGTGGTGCAACAGCCCATGAGGGCCACGGCCTACTGTGCCCATCCCAGTATACATGACCATTGGGCGCTGAGGTGCACGAGCAGATGTCAAGATTAGGTGGTCAGTCTGAAGCGAGATCCCCAGTGTTTAAGTCCCCAAGCAAGTTTGGTACTCATTTATCAACCCACTGCAGTAAGGATGAAAGGCTGATACAAACAACCATTAATAATTACATTAAGCTAAAAAGAATGAACTGGATGGTCCATGTGACCTGAATTACATCACAACAACACAATGCAAAAGGTATTCTTTTTATACCAACTAGAACCAGAAGGCAAGGAAGACCACAGTTGAGCAAGGCTGATTGGGTGAAATCTGATTTCCTCACAATTTATGAAAGGAACTGGAGATCAAAGATCAATCAGAAGTCGTCACCAAGATATCTTCAGAAGAAGGCATTGGCCCATAACTGGGCTATTAAACCATTAATGATTATGATGAAATAAACCAGAAGTTCTTGCCTGACTTGTGACATTTATAGCCCAGTTATGCAAGATAATGAAAAAATCACTATAAAAGTTTGAAATTTGTGGTCACAGAACCTAATGATGTGATGGAATGGGTATCAATTTTCTACATTTTCAAAACTATGTTAGTCATCACTGGACCGATCACTTGAACCGTATAGGTGTTAACAAAACTCATTAAAGAACCACACAATGAAAAAGTCTTTCCATCAAAGATATATAAACTAAACTGGTTGAGTCCTAGGAGGACCCGCTTTAGTTTTTACCGCACAGTTTAGTGTAGTTTTTTTAAAGGCACTAAAGGGAAGAAGTAAAATAAACTTAGGAAATTGGTCGGGTCAATTTTATTTTATGCAGATCACTTATTTGATATCAGCAGGATTTTTTTTATTGTTATATTTGAAGTACATTTTACGCAATCTTCTTTCATTTTACAATTTGAATTATTTTTTTTCTACACAACTCATAAGGTTAATAAAAACCATTTGTGGCAAAATAAAATTTGAAATTCAAAAACAACAATATTATTCAACACTAATAAAAAGCAGTTCACAAAACAATTCTGAGGTAACAAAGTTTACAAATCAAGTACAAAATTGTTTCCTTACCTCTAATTTCAGTGATCGGCTCCTTCAATTATCACATAAACAAATTTCAACTATTGCCAAACATTCTTTACGCAAGTTCAAATAGGCAAATTTTATGAAGAATGCAATCTTAGTATTCTTCACAAAAGTTTGGAGGCTAAAAATTTTTGAAATTGAATATTGATTTAAAATGTATACTTTTTAAAAATTGTATCAAAAGTTCAAACATCCATTTTTTTGTTCTAAAATTTTACACATATGTTCATTATATTCAGTATCCCCTTCTCTCTCCATTAACCAGAGTGAAGTGAAATGACATTTTCGATTTTAATGATTTCAATATTTTAAGTTACGGTGGAATCTTAAGGTTGTGCATTATCCGAATATAATCTACATTCATGTATAATTAAATGGAATATTTTCATATTTAACGACATGGTGTTAAATATGAAGTTACGATTAACTATCGTTGTATTGAAAAAATAATAGTTTGGTATTTTATTATTTTATGATGTTTTTCTTTCTGCGATTGTGTTATGGTATTGGTTTTTGTTTGAATATTCTTGATTAGTTTTTTTTTTTCCCAATGGAAGGAAATAAGGATGAAAGTGAACATTGCATATCTATTGCGCAAAAGTGTATTAATGAAGGTGATCGCTCCAAAGCTCTTAAATTTTTGTACAAAGCTGAAAAATTATACCCATCGCAGCGCGCTAAAGGTATGTTGCTGATTTTTTGTGTACACTTAATTAAATATTATTTTCGACATATTACAGATTTTAAAAGCTGTATTTTTAGTAGTGAGCAATTTGTTGTAAGTTTTTTTTAACGTAGTCCTATAAACATTGCTCTAGAAATACTTCATGTGTTTGTTGTAATTAAAATTTTAGTTTAATTTTTTAAAGTTCCTTGTTTTAATATCGAATGCTATGCAAATATTGAATGTAAAATATGTAATTTTTCAGAATCTTTTGTTTCAGTATGTATGACCACAAATGCATATATCTTGTAGCATTAAATATTGAAACTGATGCAAATATTTGTTACTTAAAAATACATAATAGAGCTTCATTTTAAAGATTAAATGGTTCATAAACGTTGTTATTAAATAAACTAAGTTTCATTTATATATTTTAAATTATTTGAATTTATTTCAGTTTGTTAAACTTCCAATTGGTTAAAGTATAGAATCGGTGACCTGGTTAAAGTGCAGAGTAGGTGTCCCCTTGGCAAAGCCAATTTTTTGGCAACTAGAATCTTTCGCCGAACTACTTATATGTAGTGACAGGTGTTATGAGAATAATGAAGGGCTGCATTCATTCTTTCATCTGGATAAACATCGCCAAATCTAAGAGGCCATCTATTCTACACTTATGCTTTTCAATTTTGTTTTGAGTTGATAGATAATATTTAATTAATCCATCCTTTGTAATCATCCTTTCTTATTTCAGTGTAGCTATTTGCTCACTCTGTTTGATAGAATAAGAATTTATTTCTTTATTAAATAAAAAAATTTTAGGAAATATTTTCAATTGTAATTTTTTTTTGAAAGCTAAAAATAAGTTGTATCTTTATTTAGTTCACATCTTTATGAACCACAAACTTTGCAAATTATCATATCAGATTTAAGTCCAATACAGATGAAAAAAACTGTAATTGCATATTATCGCAACAACTGTCAACTTTATTAATAACTTGCCAAGTTGGCAACTGTGATTTCCTATGTGTCGTATGTACTGAATTGGCAACCATGTGCTTTGTTTCATATAATGTCGCTAATAGGTTGTGATAATACTTAAGTACCAAAAAAAGTTGTTGGTGCAGTTTTACATCATTTACTTGTCTCCCAAGTTGTGAACTAGCCTCGGATTGGGCCCCTGATATTTATGATTACAATTTATGTATGTTTATTGTTGTTAATTTACTTCTGAGTGTTAACCCTCTCACTTCACATCCCGCGATATCCACGGACAACTTAGATGTAGCAAAATGTATGCAACCTGCGATTTTTGCCGGTATGCATTTTTTATTGCTCTGTAGCTGTGCAACCTGTGCTGTTTCTTTTTATGTTTTTATGTTCATATATTCGTTGTATATTTTAACTCTAAAATGTTGATTTAATATGTAGATTTGAGATCCTATTTTAGCTCACCCATCCCTAGTGTTGAGGAAAAAATATTATCAATTTGTGCTAAGGTTCATTGTAAGGCTACTGCTTTTCTTTCACTCTTTACCATTTGTGTGCTTGTAAAACATGGTACTGTTGTAAAAATTTTGTTATAAAAGATAAAAGCATGGGCTAAAATAAATTTTTGAGGCTGATCAAATTATTGATTTTGCTATATTTGATGACAAGTCATGAAAAAACTGTGTGTCGGCTCCAACACACAACAGGAATTTACTCCTTAAGTACAGTTGTCTTTGATTATATAATAGGCAAACAGGGTAAATAAACACATCTTATATAATACTGAAATCATGCATGTATTTTCCTTATTCTATTCGCATTTTTCATATTGATTCGATAAACTAATATACATCAATTATGTTACATAAATAAATAATTAATGTTACTCATTGTACATTTTAAGAAGTTTGATTAACTTCACTATTAATATCACTGTGAGTATTAATTACATTCTTGCGCCATTATTAATCCGTGACAAGAGGCTTGTGGCAACTTACGTATGATACGTGAGCGCCGTTAGATGCTTGATTTACGAATCTTGAAAACATCGGATCAGTGGTTATACCATACCTAGTCATCTCCAGTTCTTTACCGGAAACAAAACCCAAATTAAGCTCTGATTTTAAAAATTTTACTAATCTCAATCCTTCATCTTTATCGATATCAATATTGAAATTGCCACCAGGTATGAATGGAAGTGCATGATGCTGTTTCCCCAGTAGTTTAGAAACACCTTCAGCATATGCTAGTAATGTCTCATGGATATAATCTATAACAGAGGTTCCCGAACTTTTTGTCTCATAGACCCCTTGCCATGTTTTTCTGTTTTGGGTAGACCCCTGCTACCTAATATTAAATTTTTGCCAATTTATCAACTTAAATGTCTTTTTGACAGCTCATGCTACAACTGACTTTAAAAGAATTAAATATCTAACTGTAGTGAAGTAAAGTGTTTAAAATTTAAGAAATAATGGTTAGTTGCGTAAATTAAAATTTAATTAATACATGAAATAACTGAACAACAAACAAATGCTTTTAATAGGAGGGATGAATCTGGTGCTTCAATAACAAGTTTTCAACATTTAATATCAATCTAGTCTAACTTAACTCTAATTCTCCTTTGTTACTTGTGTCAAGTTTTTTGAGATTGACTAACTCTCTGCAGCTCCTTCTCTGTAAGAAAAGCAATTAAAAACTTTCTCCTAATATTCCATAATTCGGGACAAAGAGCAGGTTTATTTTTTTTGTAGCCAAAATTGCTGACATCTGTTTCTAAACTTAACTTTCAGATCTTTGTTAGAGCCTATTCTGATCAGTTCCCATTGTAATATGACATTTTTCTTTTTTTATTCAATGTGACCATATGAGTTCATAACCTACTGTGATATTAAAATAGCTAAAGCATTCTCAGATGTAGTTTCAAAATCTGAATAAAGGCATTTAAATGTTAATGTTGAACATAGTTCAAAATGTCCTGACAGATTATCTGTGACAAATTGAAAAAATTCGCAACATTCAATATTGTACTTTAATCTAATATGGGAAAGAAATGCTAAAATGGACCCTGAATGGATCTTAAATAAAACTTATGCTGTCACATTATAACTGCAGATTAACCTCATTAAATTTATTAAATCAATCTGTTAAATAGGAATAAATATAATAATTTTAGCATATAATTTTAGGTTACCAAAATTGAGTATACCACAGTTTAATGGTCATTTCAAGGACTGGATAAATTTTAAAGATTTATTTGTTTCTACTGTGCATTCACAAGTGTCAATATCGAACGTTGAAAAATTCCAGTATTTGAAAGGTCTACTTACTAATGAGCCAGCTTCGTTAATTAAGCATATGCCTATATCTAATGATTCGTATGAAGAAGCTTGGCAAAAATTGTTAGATAGGTATGACAACAAAAAACAAATTTTTCAGTCATTAATTAAAACGTTTTTGGATCAAAAACCTATTTCCGAAGCTAATTGTTTTAATTTGCGTAAATTATTGGACACGAGTGATGAATGCCTAAGAGGGCTTAATGCTTTAGGTGAGCAAGCTTCTAGTAAAGACTGCTGGTTAATTTATTTATTATTACAAAAAACTGATCCAGAAAGTAGATGTTTATGGGCTATTAAATCATCTGAAGAAGAATTTCCAATTATGAAAGCTTTCCTTGATTTCCTAAACGTGAGGTGTTCTTCTTTAGAATTAATGTCAAATAATGAATCTGAATGTAAAATTCCGATAAGAAGTAATTATGCAAATTCTAATATAGAAAATGATAAGGTCTTAAAATGTTTGAAATGTAAAGGAACACACCCTTTATTTAAGTGTATTCAATTTAAGAGCATGGATGTTAATTGTAGAAAAATTTTTTAAAACGTTTTCATTGTGTTTTTTATGTTTAAATAATCATAAATATAAATCTTGTCCAAATAACCATTTAAAATGTTCTCTATGCTCTTCTAAGTTCCACAATACTCTTTTACATGAAAAAAGGCCCAACGGAAACGCGTTGTTTACAAATTCGTTACAGGAATGAAACTTCACAGAGGGAGGAACTAGCGCAGAAACTCTGTGAACGGTGAGTGAGTTCAAAGGTCAAGCGGGAGAATCGGAGATTTATTCTGGGGCTTGGTGAACAGTGGATTAAATCTTTCTTTTCTGCCCACAGCAAAAGTAAAGATATTTTATAATAATAATTCTAATGAATCATTTATCTGCCGAGCATTATTAGATTCTGGGTCTGAATGTTGTTTTATCTCAGAAAGAGTTGTAAATATTTTGGGATTAAAAAAGAAAAAGCAGTAAAATTTCTCTTCGTGGGATCGCGGGGTTACTGCAGGTCAAACTAAAGGCTGCGTTGATTTGGTTATCGGATCACAGTCTTCGAATGAGCGTTTGGAAGTGAACGCTTTCATTTTAAATAAAGTTACTTCACAAATTCCTTCGGAGTTTTGGATATGAAGGATTTAGATTACTTGAAATCGATTCCTCTTTCAGATGAGGAATTTATGAGTCTAAAGAATGTGATATAATTTTAGGATCTGATTGTTTTTTTTTATATTCTTCGCAGTGGAAAAATTGTTGGTTCAAAAATGAACCCATTGCACAAAGAACTATGTTTGGATGGGTTGTTGCAGGAAAACTTAATGTTAAAAATAAGGAACCGCATGAATTATATTCTCATTTTTTAAGTACTGAAAACGAATTAAATACCGATTCACTTCTTCAGAGATTTTGGGAAACGGAGGAATTATCCGTTAAAAAACAATTTCTATCCGATGAGGAACAATTTTGTGAAACCCATTTTAAATCAAATTTTAAATATAATGATGAGGGTAGATTTGTAGTAAAATTACCGATATACAGAGACACCTCACGGTTGGGTAACACTAAAGGAATAGCAATTTCTCGGTTGCTTGCAATGGAGAGAAGATTTCAAGTAGATAAGGACTTTGAAAGGCAGTATAAAAAGTTTATGATAGAATATTTAATCATTGGGGCATATGATGCCCGTGGAAAACAATGAGAAATCTATGGACCCAAAAATTTATTTTCTTCCTCATCATGCTGTGATGAAAGGTGACAGTGTTTCAACGAAATTACGTGTTGTATTTGATGGCACTTGTAAACCTTCAAATGGAAATTCTCTTAATTCAATTTTGGGAATAGGTAAAATGTTACAGCCTGACCTCTTCACGATTTTAGTGAAATTTAGATTGAATGAAATTGCTTTTTCCGCTGACATCCAACAGATGTATAGACAAATACTAATTGATCAAGAAGATCAAAATTTTCAGCGCATTGTGTGGAGAGAATCAAAGGACTCTCCCATACGGGAATATAAACTGTGTACGGTAACATACGGTACAGCATCAGCACCGTATTTAGCTACTCGCTGCTTGTTTCAAACGGGGTTAGATCTTGAAAGAGATGATCCTGCTGTTTCATCCCTTATAAAGGAATCTTTCTACATCGATGACTTAATGGCAGGAGCCCCTTCGAGTGAGGAAGCAATTTCCTTGATAAAAACACTTTCTAACATACTAGAAGCAAGAGGATTTCATTTAAGGAAGTGGCGGTCCAATTCATCAGAAGTACTTTCCCGTATTTCCTCAAACTGGGTAGGAGATAGTTCCAATTTGGAAATCCATCCTGATGAATGCTCCAAGGCCCTAGGACTTACCTGGAATTCTATGAAGGATATCTTCATTTTCAATTTAAAAGTAAATTTTCCGACAATATCACTAAACGTTCTTTCCTGTCACAATCGGCAAGATTGTTCGATCCTCTCGGTTTCCTGACTCCCTGTACCGTGTCTATGAAGATTTTTTATCAACAGTTATGGCTGTTGAAATTAGATTTGGACAGTCCTCTTCCAGAAGCGCTTGCAACGAAACGGAAAACATTCCAGAAGGAGTTTGAACAAGTTTGTTCAATCCACATTCTCAGGTGGATCCACACTGCTAGCCAACAAATAACTCTGCATGGTTTTTGTGGTGCGTCTGAGTTGGCCTATGCATCGGTCATCTATGCTGTGCAGCCGCAAGCCGATGGTAATACCAAGGTGACTCTTTTGGTGGCTAAATCAAGGGTGGCACCTCTAAAGTCAGTATCAATGCCAAGATTGGAGCTCAACGGTGCACTGTTACTTGCACGCCTTTATGCAACCTGCAAGAACATCTTGAAGGAGCAACTCTAGCTTTACAATTTGTGAATTAATTGTAAATATGTATCATATTTTATATTTGCATGCTGGATGTACTGTATTATTAGGTATTATTAAGCAAACTTATTGGATTATTGGTTTAAAAATATTGTAAAAAATGTATTCATAAATGTATAATATGTTGTAGGTATCGAGCAACTACATCCAAGCAATTAATGGGTGATCTACCAACTCATAGGGTTACTCCCAGTAGGCCATTTTCTGTTTGTGGCGTAGATTATGCTGGCCCCATCAATATTTTACGATATAGAGGTAGAGGAGCAAAGACTACTAAGGGATATATAGCTCTTTTTGTATGTTTTGTTACCAAAGCTCTACATTTAGAACTAGTGAGTGATCTCACTTCTGAGGCTTTTATTGCCTCCTTGAAACGCTTTTTGTGCTAGAAGAGGAGCACCTAAGCACATTTATTGTGATAATGGTACCACTTTTGTTGGTGCCAGAAGAAAATTGCAAGAAATATTTAAATTTGCATCAAAACTTAATGAAAATGAACACTTTTGCTATTTTCTATCTCAAGTGAATATAGAGTGGCATTTTAGCCCTCCAGTGAGTCCTCATTTTGGAGGATTATGGGAAGCAGGAGTTAAGAGTATTAAGTACCATTTAAAAAGGGTCATTGGAAACACAAATTTAACTTTTGAGGAGTTCAGCACTTTGTTAACACAAAAGTAGAGGCAATTCTGAACTCAAGACCTCTAGTCTCTTTGGAGTGTGACAATGATCCAGACAGTTTAAATATTTTAATTCCTTCTCATTTTCTCATAGGTGAGGTTATTACCTCTTCCCCTGAGCATACCAATGATGATAAACTTTCTCTTATTCCCGTTGGGATATTGTCCAAAAAATGAAGTTAGGTTTTTGGAGAAAGTGGAAAATGGATTATCTGAGTAATTTGCAAAACAGAACTAAATGGAAATCTCCTAACCATAATTTTAAGGTTGGAGAAATTGTAATTATTAAGGAAGATAACATTCCTCCAGCCACCTGGCCTTTAGGTAAAGTAATTGAAACACATCCAGGTAAGGATGGTGTTGTAAGAGTAGTAACTCTTAGAACTGTTAAAGGTAGATTTAAAAGACCAATTCATAAGCTTTGTAAACTTCCTCTACATCAAGAATAACTTCTTGATGGGGAGTATGTTAGGGTTCATGTACGCCACTAGATGGCGCTATTTAAATTATAAGGTGTGTACTATTGTTTACGCGGGAGAAGTAAAAAGAACGATTGGAAGGAGGCTGTACGAGCCATTCGCTCTATGTTAGCGATACTTTTTTTTATATAATGTTTTATGATAATGTAAAAACAAGAAATTGAAAGAGGCTGTGCGGGCCATTCGCTCAATGTTAGCGATATTGTTTTATAAATATTGTTAAAATAAAACCATTTGAAAGACATCAACATGGAGTAAACTCCAAAAAAGCAAAAGATAAGGTTTTTTTTATCCTACGCCCATCTTCGGCATCTCTGCCATTAGTCGAGTGGCCGCGGTAGCCGAGTGGTATAGGCATCGGATCGTGGCTGGCTTTGTCACGAGTTCGAGCCCAGTACCACTAAAGACCCGCCGTGTAGGGCAGCGATGCACGCTAAATCTGTCGAGAGCTGAAACGTCCTCCTGTTGGTGTGGTGTGGTAGTTAGGAGAGGGGGGTGCCAGCTCAGGTGTCGTCCACGTCACTGGACCATGGTTCAAAATTACGTGGTCCGTCGCCAAAAGCCCTCGTGTAGCTGAACAGTGCGACGTTAATCTTCACTCACTCACTGCCATTAGTCGACAAGCAGAACAATAAAATGATGATGAAGCAAAAAAAGAATTAAAATTTGCCTCCATTAGGTTGTCTACAGAAAACTTTAAAAACAATAGTGCAGTGTCTGAAGTAGTCACCATCCATTTCACCCTGGTGGTACAGAGTGCAACAAGCAGAATCCTTTACTCCTATGTGATGTAAATGCCTCTGCAAATAGTCATGTCCAGTGAGTAAATGAAAGCACGTAACTCCTACAGATCAAGGAAGGGAACTGGGGATTCTACCACTTTTCTTAAGCAAGATGTTTCACCTTTTACCTGCAGCCTCATCACCATACTGAGAGGCTCTATTTCTTTTCAGTTTATTGTAAATAAGTCTTGATGTTACACAGAGGCAATGGAGTGTCAGGTTGGGACATGAGAGATCTTGCTTTAGCAAGCCTATTTGCTTTCTCATTTCCAGAAATGTTACAATGGCTGGGAATTCACTGGAAGGCAATGCTTTCTCTAGATTTCCCAAGTTCAATTAACTTCGATCTACAGGAATGAACTAGCTTGAGTTTATTAGAGACAAAATGGCAGCTTGAGAATCGATAAACACAATATTGCATTCAGAGCAGTTTTCCAATTTATCAATCACAAATGATATTGCTGCTATCTCACCATCAAAATTATCATAATACTTTCCAACAGGATAACTAATGCTGAAAGCACTTGAAAAGGCACCAGCATTTTTAAGAGCATCTTCTGCTGAACCATCTGTGTATACATGTAACCATTTGTCAAGAGGATATCTGCAATGTATAGTAACAAGAGCAGCACTTTTTAATTCACTTTGTATAGAAAATTATTTACAAGCATTCCAAACAAGATCCAGGTGGCTCTCCAACATCACCTGGAACATAATAGGGTTAAATTCCTGTGGGAAAACTTGGCGGTTGGGTGTAAGAATATCAAAAATGTTATAAAGATCATGAACTGTTGAAAGGTAAAACTTATGGTTTTTTAATCCTGCATTTGAAGGTCTTTAATAATTTAGGAAATTGTTTCTTCTTCTCAAGATCTTTTCTACCAGGTTTAGGGCACTTCTTTGGCACCTTCCACTCAAAGGTTCTAAATCTATCTGGAGTTCCATTGCAGCTATAAGAGTTGATTTGTCCCCACCAGTGATTAAACGCAACAAGCTGTTTTGGAAAAGATTAAGCCTATTTCTATAACAGAATCAGAGGCAGTTATCAAAACCTCATATCCATATTCAACAACAGGTCAGACATAACATTTATAAGCTGTACACATAACATCTTTAGTTGAGCCCAAAGTGGAACCAGCTAAATGCTTAGATCTTGAGTAACCTCTATCAACAGTTGAATCAATATGTTTCTTCCATGTTAATTTAGGATCTAAATGAATGCCCAAATAAACAGTGCCAAATGTCCAGGACAGAACTTTTTATATCATAATGAAGGTGGATGTAATGGTGTTTAGTACTGAGAGAAAACAATTGAAAGGTGGTCTTATCAGTATTAATGGACATATATATATATTGTTATTGTAAGACCAAATGTAAAGAACGTGTAAAGCCCACTGAAGCACACCCTCCAAGCCAGAAAATGTCAGATCCTGTAGCACCCATCACCATGTCATCAGCAAACAAAATATTTATACCTGGAACAGGTTTAGGAATAAGCTCTATCAAATAATTAATCATTAGATTAAAAAGAATTGGGCTCAGTACTGCTCCCTGAGGCAAACCCTGTCTGGTTTGCCTAAAGCCAGACAAAGTACGGCCATACCTAACACTAATAAATCTTTGGTCAAGAAAACTCTTAATCCATTTATATAGGTTACCAGTAATGCCACAGGAAACCAGCTTTTTAAGCAATCCAGCTCTCCAAACTCTATCGAATGCATTTTTAAAGTTTACAAACAGAGAAAGGGTACTTTGCTTTTTCTGAAAGCCATCCTTTATCTCTTGAGATAAGCAGACAATTTGTTCAGAAGTGCACCTATGTCTCTGAAAACCAGTTTGCCTTTCAGAAATTTTTCCAATTTTGTCTAGCACATACAATAATATTCATAAAAGATAAGCTAAAATCATTAAAATACTGAAACTTGAACATATTTTTTTGTATGTTAATTTCTAAAAATAACATATTTGCTTTTGTTTTTCTATCAGTTCCAAAAAGTTTATCATTTGAAATGTTTATTTCTAAAAGACAAACTGATAAATATATATATATTGATCTATCGGTATTTGCAGGAATAAATGCTTTCATTAGAGGAGGAGTGTGTGTGTGTAATTGTATATAAAAAAAATTAGAACATGTTTCTTGCAAAAGGATAATTCACTAGAATACTAATAAAAAGAACTTGTTGTGAAAACTATGGATTTCAGTGATTTAATATTTAGAAAATTCATATGTTATACATTAAATATCCAAAAATAAATACTTCAAATGTGATTGTTCTGCTATTTTTTGATTTCATAATTAATTATGGACATAAGTCATTGAGTGATTTATTATCCTTATAATATATATAGATATAAAAGTGAAAAACGATTCTTTACTCATGAGATCCTTGGAACAGACTGTGATAATCCCCCCGGGTGATTATCGCTTTGGGTATCAGCGTGAGCTAGAGGTGTAGGATTAACGGAAGAACTAGAATCATACAGAATCTTAATATAGCTTTATTAAAATTTTCAACTTAAAGCTTTAACAAATTAGATAATAATAATAATTTATGTTAGAGAATCTACAATGACAAAACGCACAACACACAATATATAGATAACAAATTAACCTAACCCAGACCACTATCAATAACTGACTCTCCTAAACTCAATTCCAATGATATTGCCAATACTAATATTAAATAATCAATCCTACCTTGCTGTAGTTTGAAGTAACAATTATAACACCTAGATGAAACCGTACAATGACTTGAGTGCCATGGTCTGACCTTGATTCGATAGATCTCTTCATGTATAAATCCTACTATTCGCCACGTAACGTTATCTACAACTTCTTCAGTCTAGAACCACGAACTGTTTACATTCCTCTAATTGCCATCCCGCTTACTCTAACTTCTGATATTTGTAAGCTTCCTAATTTGCATCTTTCTTTCACACTTCACTTCTTGGATTTGGTTGGAAAAGAGTTGCCATTAATTCTGGCCCCAAAGAACCCAAAGGACATGTTAAAGAAAAGACACATGAGCCCGTCACAAGACTTGAAATTTGGCAGACAGGTTTTTGTTGGGATTTACTAAGAACGGCTTTTGCAAAAATTTTATCCTAAAGGGGGGTCTTTTTTAAATCAACAGATGAGGGCTGGAAGAATTGGGGAACACAGTTAAAAGTTAAATGCTGGGATTTAGAAAAAATGCCGATCCTCCTATTTGTTATAAAAGTACTAAAAGAACCGTCAATGCTATGTTTGAGGCTCATTTCCGAGAGTAGATTGGAGACTCTATGAGGTGAAGAGTGGAAGTTCTATTAATGGGAAGTCCTAATCTTTGTGACCTGCCTAGACCTGTCCATGTCACTAACTTAATTAAAACTGGATATGAGAGACTATTTCACACATGAAACAGGTGTTCAGATTTGGTTTAGTAGATTAACCAGCTTGTCTTTTATGTAATGATACAGATATGTGCAAAAACCATTTGATTTCTTGTTCTTAATTCAGCAATGTAGCAGCAGTTATTAATGTTAAAATATATATATAATTTTAGCTTTTATTGTTTTTCTGAAATGTATTGGGCTGCCTGTCATGGACTGACTAGCTGGTATACCCGTTCTTCGCACGGGTGAACTGAAAAATTCAACAACACAGATTGAAGGATAAAGAAGTTTTTAATGAGTTAATTTTAAGTGAATTGCAAATTAAACAAAAAAAGCTTTTCGCATATCTCAGCTGAAGAAAAAAAAGAAAGAAAAAAATACCTTTGTTAAATTTTAATTCTGTAGATCTAATAGATGATAAAAAGGATTTTTTTTTTATATTTATAACTCCCTGTAACACTCTTGAGGGTCGATGTTTGAAAATACCTCCCTAAGCTGATCTCTGCTCAGCAAAAGCAACACATTGTTAAAAATTTTGTGACGCTTAAAATATTGTAAATAATTTATATCAGAAAGTGTCATACATTAATATTACTTTCTGTTGACTTTATTTTATGTTAAAATTGTAATATTCACAAGCAGCGCTGTTTCTTAAATAACAATGGCGATTCAATGAAACACATAGCGAAATGTTGACGATAGAGTCAAGTTGGCAAATGTCTAGCTACTTTCATAGCTCAATCTTTATAAGAGGTTCGTAAGACCCACCGTGTAGGAGAGGGATGCACGTTAATGCTTTATCTACCGCATTATGATTTACTGCAATTTTTTTTTCATGCAATATTTTTTTAGGTCACTACATTGAAAATTAAGGGACATACATAAACAAAATACTCCACAGGGAAATTTAATTTGTGTTAGAGCTAATAAATTAAAGATGTTCCACTGTGTAAAATTAATTATATACACCGTTCACTTAAAATAAATAGTCAAATCATTTTTTAAGGTCTCCATAAACATTCAAAAACATAAGACACTTAAATTTTGACGTTAACTATTTTTTTGGGACAAAAAGGATAATCTTTGCAATCCGCTGAAAACGCAATATCTGCTACAAAACTATTCACCTTCCCCGCTAAAATACTCATCATAGAACCCGTGCTGTCACATATATCTTGGAAGAGTGGATTTCAAAGAATATTCCAGCTAAATTGGTGTGGTGTGGTAGTTAGGAGAAGAGGGTGCCAGCTCAGGTGTCATCCACGTCACTTGACCATGGTTCAAAATTACGTAGTCCATCGCCACAAAAGCCCTCGTGTAGCTGAACAGGGCAACGTTAATATTCACTCACTCCAAAAAATACAGTACAGTAGTTATAATTATTTTTATACTTTAAAATGCAATATCTGCCTATTCAATTAAAATTATAGCGTTATAATTAACTACTAACCGCTCAAACAAATTTTGAAAATTTGTCCAAATGATGTAGTGTGAAAGAGAAAGTTTATTCAGACAGACAACAAATGTGTCTTATATGTATATAGATATAGATTTGTTTGAATTCTTGTCTATTATTACTTTTGTAAGCCTCATAACATACTTTATGGTGTACCAGTCTTTTAAAGCTGACTGAGTCACAGCAACATTTAGCTGGGTATAGCTAGTTATAACATAAAATTAGATCTGAAAAAGAGATAAAAAATAAAAGAAGGCTCAATATTTTGAATAAATCAGTATAAATATTTTTGTACAAACACAATATATATATTGTAAAATTCTTATCTTGCTATTTGCATTTCAGACAGACATCAAACAAAATTTTAAAAATTGTCAAAAACAGATAAAAAAAACATATTTAAGAAAAATACCACTGATTAATTTTGTCAAAGACATCGCAATGTGTAAAAAAATATTTGCAGTACATAATCGCCAAAAAAAATGTAAGTACTAAAATATAAAGAAAACCAAAATTATATATTGAATTAATTAGGATTACTGGAGGGAGAAAGATAAAACAGGCTAAGATAATATTCATAATATTAATTTCATGTTGGTAGGCTACTCATTTTTGGCATGATTTTGAAATCACGCCAAATTGGTATGTTGCGGCCAGTCTAATGTTATAGTAATGTACAGAATTAGAGGTACTTATGTATTATCGTAACCTATTGGTGACATTATACAAAATGAAGGACATGATTGCCAATTCAACGCATACAAAGATGGGATTGCCAAAGTGGCGAGT
Source organism: Trichonephila clavipes (assembly GCA_019973935.1). NCBI lineage: Eukaryota > Metazoa > Arthropoda > Arachnida > Araneae > Nephilidae > Trichonephila > Trichonephila clavipes. Next base: position 476,771 of record BMAU01019385.1, on the reverse strand, counting down.
TGTCTTGAACATTGGCGATTGTGCAATAATACATAAGTACTAAATAAAAAAATTATTCAAAGTATATATATCCCGAGCATAAAAATAAATTCAAAAATGAAGTACAATACTAACATTACCTGACATAAAAGAACTGAACTAACTTTATCAGTGCAAAAGCATAATTTGAATAAATAAGGTACTTGCATATAACCGCAACCTATTGGCGACATATGAAACGAAACACATGACTCACAATTCAGCATATATATGACATGCAAAATCGGGGCTGCCAACTTGGCAAGTTATTTTGGACGTTGGCGATTGTTAGGAATTGTTAATTTATCTTACGACTACCTGGTTCCTCAACAGGTATTTAAGCCATTTATCTGGGCAGTATGATTACCCAAGTGTGATTTTCTGCAAGGCAATTTTATGAACTGAAGCCAATAGTATACCCTTAAATACGACTACCTGCTTCCTCAACAGGTATTTAAGCCATTTGTCTTTTTTGCTCATTCTCTGATGCCTATTTCAGTTTGATATGTAATTACTACCAACACTGCTTTTGCTTGGGCAGTATGATTACCCAAGTTTGATTTTCTGCAAGGCAATTTTGTGCACTGAAGCCAATAGTATACCCTTAAAGGTTAAAATAAAGACACATGAAATTGCAAAATATTAATTTCATACTATCTAAAACAGATAACGAAAACGGAAATACTATACTTAAGTTAATTGCAGTAATAAGAACTGAAATATAACCCTCATCAATAAGAAGTTTTAGTTTGTCAAAATTATAAGTTGTAATTTGTAAGCAAAAGCACACACATAAACATCCCGCGATAATACCTAAATGTTGCCAAAACAGCAAAACAAAATTTTAGTTGTTAAAAGAATAATTCTTTAAAAAAATGATTTATTCGAAAAATACTAATTAAATATCAAAGAATAGAAAAATTGAATAAATGTTCCAACCGATAAACATAGCTATAGTAAAAATATGTTATAATCGAAAAACTGCGTGTAAAGTATAAATTTTCCACTTAGTGAGAAACGTGACATCATATGACATCATAATACTGGAAAATCACTTAAAAATTAAATTTTAAAAAATTTAGAAAGAATTACGAACGCGAAACCTGTTTAAGAACCTTCCCCATGTAATTTTGTATATGTGTACCAAATTTTACGTTATTTGGTTGTCTGGATCTTGAGTTATAAGGGAACAGACAACAAATGCGTCTTATATATAGGGAGATGATACTCTGGTGCAGAATTAAAAAAGGATTAAGATATCAATAATTTAAAAACACTACATGGTCATGCAATTATGACTAGTTCTAAAAAGTGTAAAGAGGTTCGTTTATTTTTTTCATATTGGTACTTATTTACTTTTATTTTTCTTCTCTGCCACTTTCTTTGAAGAAAAAGTGGCAAAGTCTTTTGTCAAAAACACTGTCACCACTTTATCCAAATCTTAAAGTGGAAATGTCTTTTTTAACTCTTAAAATATGAATATAAGTAGCTATTATTTGACTGTTAACTGTTTTTATATAAAATAATTGGATAAGATATGACCCTATATATAAGAACATAAATAAAGTAAATAAATGTATTGTTTCAATAACAGATTTTAAACGGATTTCAAAGAGATGTAGATTTTTAAAGTGATCATATGATGTTTTTAGATTTAATTGAATTGTTGGAAAAACTCAGTGATTCCACTAGTGATCCAAGGAATAGCAGCAATCGAGGGAGAAGTTCCAGTTTTGAGTCAAGTGAGAGCAGAGCTCGAAGCAGTTCTGCCAGGAGGAGGGGATCCTCGAAGGGATCAGAGGTGCATCTTGATTATTCAGAGGAGCAAGTAGAGGCTGTGCAAAGGTGAAGAATAAATGTTATTGCTATTAATAATAGTTGATCAATTTAAATTTTAGACTGATAAACTTAATTTTGGTTTATTAATTAGCATTTAATTATGCTAACTGTTGCGTATTTGTACATTTACCATGCAAATTATATTTCAGTATTTTAGGAAAAACTAATTTATTGTAAATAGTATTGGAAAAATAATTTTTTTTCCTTGAATTCATTTTCTTTTGCAAAAGTAACTTATATACCCCTCCCACCCCTTTTGTGAAATTCATTAATATTTAATTTGTAAAAAATTTGCTATAGATTTACAATACAATCATTATAATAATTATTTCTAAAATGATTATTTATATGCAGTTTAAAGTAAATAGAGTAAATAATAAAAGAATCAAAACTGACATTCATTATTGAAACAAATTCGAATACTTAATTGTTAAAGCTATTTGATAAACTTTGGAAGTAAAAATACAAACTTTTCATAATTTACAACCATAATCTGAAATTTTTTTCAAAATTAAAAGTTTATATTATAGCATAATTTCAAATTTTAATGAAATGCTTAAAATACTAAGACCAGTCACATTAATATGACCACCTGTCAAAAGCCAGAATAACCATCTTTTGAAGATTGGACTGCTGTGAGATGTGCAGAAAGAGTCAATTAGGTTCCTGAAGGTGTGTGTGCACTGAAATGTTAAGCCATGCCGGCTTCAGTGTCAAGACCAGCTGCGCTAGATTGTGCAAGTGAGGATCCATGTCGCAAATAACCTGATTGAGATGGTCCCACAGATTCTCAATTGCTGGCCAGAGGGAATGGTAAACTCATCCTGGTGCTCTTTGAACCACACATGTACACTTCCAGCTGTATGACACACTTCGCATTGTCCTGCTTGTAGGTGCAGTTATCATGAGGAAAAACAATGCACAAATAGGGATGGATATAGTCTGCAAAAACAGATGCACACTTGTTTTGATCCATCATGCCTTCCACATTGATGAGTGAACCTATAGAATATCCGGAAAATATTTCCCAGACCATAATGCTCCAACCTGGACCATTCCAGCAATGGTTGCAGGTTTGTTTGCTTTCAATTTTGCACACACTGAATACGCCAAAGTGCATCTGTCCGATGGAGCACAAACCATGATTCATCAGAAAACGCTACCTGTCGCCACTCAGTGGACATCCAGTTGCCGTACTGGCATGCAAATTCCAGCCTTCGGTGCTGATGAACAGCAGTCAGCATAAATGCATGAACCAGGTGTCTGTTTCAGAGGCCCAGATACAGCAATGTTCGCTGAACAGTAGTTTGGGAGACACTGTTGGTATCCCCTTGGTTCATCTGGGTGGTCAGTTGCTCAACGTTAGCACGTCTATTCACTCAAATGCATCTCAGCTGTTGTTCATCTCTGTCATCTATAGCCCTTGATGTGCCACATTTGCCGTGTCGCTGAATGGACAGTCCCATTTTGCTATGCACGTTATACTTTTACCACAGCGCCACTTGAACAGTTCACAAACTTAGCTGTTTCGGAAATGCTTCCACCCTTGGCTTTTGAACGTTGGATAAATTGCTCCGTTTCAACAAAACGTCAACAATTGTAATGTTTTTTGAAGCTCTCGCATACCCATTATCTATTCTCAACTGCACTGTGCTGCCACCTACCTGCCTTCTGTGGTTGATTATTTAACGTCAGCATCGGAAGTATGTGTTGGTCACATACTTCCGATGTGACTGGACTGTGTATATTTCATCTGTCAAATGATCATATTTTCTTTTTTAGCTGTGATTGCGTACTAGCTGTAATACCCGATTATTCACTCAGGTTAAATTTTTTTTAAAGAAGCCGTAGTGAAAAAGAAATAACATCGAAATAAATATATAAGCTATTTAAAATAGATAAAACATGACCAGATTTGATGAAATTGTACCAGAAATAATCCCTCCCACATATATTAAGAAAATGTTAAACTGAATAAGGAACAATAAACCACACACATTTAAAGCATTTAAGCAATCAACATGTGTTACAAAAAATTTTAATTTGTAATATGTTCATAAAATGAACATAAATAAATATGAAGCGTTGCCTATTTATATAATTAAATAGGCAACGCATGCATGTAAAATTTAAATTGGAAAGGAAATTACTTAATTCACTTACTTAAATTAAAACTATCTTAATTGGAGAGAGAGAAATGACTCTCTCTCTCTCTCAAACCAATTTAACTTGGGAATAAACTGAAAAAAAAAATTACAACATTACATTCACTAAAGAAGAACTTAGAATATGACCATTAACTAAAGTTATAAATTATCCTAAAGAGATAAATTAGTTTAGCATAAAATTAATTTAAAAAAAATGTATTACACTTATAAATTACACTGAATTACATCTGAATACATCAAAGCAGAACTGTAATCATATTGCCAAACCTGAAATCAATTGTTGAAAGAAGGCTTTTCTCATTGTAATTTATTTGAAAAAAATTAGTAATTCTTCCTCAAAGAATATATAAATGAATAAGTATAGTGATAAATGAGTGTAAAAATAAGAAAAATATGCACAAATTCCTGAGAAACTACATAAATAAATCTTTACATTCAGAGATAGATGCAAGGTCATATATATTGTCAGCTCTATGGAAAAATCGCTTAAAAATTTAACCTTAGAAAATCTTGAATGAATTTCCAAAAAATCCAGTTCATATGCACATCATCATGATCTATAGTTTCATGTACCAAATTTCATGCGTATGAGTTCTGTTTATGTCAGTATATAGCTTATTCATAAAGCAAATTTAAATGCTCAAGTTTCAAGATTTATATAATATTTTAAAATATATTCATGATTTTCAAACTTTTAAATATTAATACCTTTCCCTGTTAATTAGTGCTCCAAAAGCAATTTGATTATTTCCGGTACTTTCAGAGTAAAAAAATGTAAAGATTTCTATGAGATTCTAGGAGTTCCTAAAGATGCAGGTGATTCTGAAATCAAGAAACAGTACAGAAAATTGGCCTTACAGTTTCACCCAGATAAAAATAAGGCACCTGGTGCTACTGAAGCCTTTAAAGGTAAGAATAAGTGCTTTATTTTGACCTCAAGCCAATATTTCTCAGCTTAAATAGTTATTTTTTTTTAATGTTGTTATTGCTTGTTTTCATTTTATTCATGTTTTATAAAAAAGCCATAAGTAGCAAATCTTTGAATAGTTTCCTTTATGAATTCATTTTTCTTTTCTTTTTCAGCCATTGGCAATGCTTTTGCTGTATTGAGTGATCCAGAAAAAAGGAAACAGTATGATGCCTTTGGTTCCTCTGACAATAAAAGTTACCGTAGAACACCGTGTCATCGAAATGCAGGATACTATGAATACACTCGAGGATTTGAAAGTAATGGAATTTTTGTCATATCAAAAAATGATCTTTTGCTCCTGTGTCAAAAATAATTAATAGCTTTTCTTTATGTTTGTTTTATATCAATTAAGCATTTAAATTAGTAATTTCATATTCTCATTTATTACATTGCTGCTATTCTGTAAGTAACATACAAATTTTAAATTAAACACATATCAAGATATTATGATATTAGGTGACAGTTTGCTTCAAAAACCGCTTCTTTTCTGGATTCTCATCTTTAATTTATAGGTTTATTCTTAGACATTTTAAATATTTGTATTTGATCCAAAAATACAAAATATCAAGAAATACTAATTCAAAGGATTAAAATGTAGAATATTAATATAAGAAATTAAAATATAGAAAATAATTGCATCTGTTTTTGACTTCGGATGCTGTATGTTTGATGTTACATATAGTGAATACATCATTGCCAAAAGCAAAAGGGAAAAGTGAATCTAAAGTACAGAAAAATATTCAGTGGAATTTTTTAAACTAGGGGATCGGCTTAAATACTGATCCACTGTTCTCGGAAAAAATGTAGCTTTTTTTTTACTGGGTTTTTTCCCCCTACATTTTCCATTAGCCATCATGAAAATTAGCTTGCAGTAAAATCATTTTCATGTGCAAATGATTTTACTTTTGGAATACTTTGAAACTTTTATTCTAAAAGAAAAAGAAATTCTTCAAAGTCAGTGTCTGAATTTGAGTTTTCAAATAGTTTGTAATATTTGCATTCAATCATTGGGATGTCTGAATACTTATGATCATACAGTAAGTTTTTACTCCAGGGTATATGAAACATTGGTTGAAAATCACGCTTCGTATACGATTTTATTTTTGTGCCTTGTCATCTTTAATATTTTGTATAATTTACACAGTTCATGCATTAATCTTTGTATTTTAAATGATAAATTAATAATTTTCATTTAGTTTTGCTTAATTTTTTAATGTGAAACTTTTTCATTACCACCTTTTACTATTCATTACTTCTTGTAGTATTTAATTTCAATAAAATTTACATATGTTGTAAAAAGTGAAGTTTTGAATTCAAATCTTATATGTGAGATGATTTCAGGTGATATATCTGCTGAGGAACTATTTAACATGTTTTTTGGTGGTGGGTTTGCTCCTGGAATGGCAGGTGAGTTTTCTTTTCCACTTAAAAATTATTTGTATGAATAAAAAAAATTAAGTGTATCACTTAAAGTTTGAAATCTTGAATGGCATGGTTTATCGAGAAATAATGTGTACAAAATAAAAAGTCAAAAAGAAAACTATTTTAGTAGACATAAAGTTACTGTCAGTTTTTAAAATTTAATGTTAGTTTAAAGTTTGCAGCAGTGTGATATCTCTATATAAACAAGTACTAAGCATCACACGAAGACAATCGTTTTGGTGGGATAGATAAAGTACTCAGATCGAATCTTTCTTCATTGGTGACCCTGGATCTTCCTTCCTTCAAGTTTATATTTAATTCTTAAAATTTAAATAATTTTTTTTATAAATATGTGATGGGTGCTATGTTGTGACCAGTTTCCAAATATTTTGGGTTCTTTAAAATTAAATATCATAACCCACATAAATGTGTCAACAATAAAAGCATTTATGGTAGTGTGTCATGTTTTGATAAAAATTATGTTGTATTACATATGTATTTTGTAAAAATTTTTGCTGTTATACTGAAAGAAAATTATATTTCTGCTATGTTTGTACCACTATGATTTAAGAAAAAATTTTTTTTTTAAATCCATCTAACTTTTTAGGCATTGTCACATATGCATGTCTGGAACAACCATTTCGAGCAGCTGTGAGAGTGAAAGGTTGCCATTAGCAAAATGAAACCCTCTGACATCAGCCATGCCCTATCTTCACACTGAAAAAATTACTCCCCAATTTTTCGACTTCAGAAAATGAACATCCAATATTATTTCTTCTATTCTACTCATGCTTTTGTTGACAATCAAAAACAGAAAGGGAGCACCATTCTGTTTAAAATATTATACACCATTACTAATCCGTTTAAAGAAGTCAAGGCTGCTATCTTTACCACCATTTTGTTTATGATGTAGGGAGACAAAGAAGCCCATTGGTTGGAATTTTAAGCAATTCTTTCAATACAATGGGAAAAAGTTGTTCAAAGCCATTGCTATGGCAACGAGATAGAAATTGCTCCAAATACATATGTATGTGATAATACCTTTAACATTTTTTAATTTTAAAATGTGAATTTAGCAAAAGTGTAATTTACTGTTTCAATGAAACATGTCCTTAAAAATCAGATTAAAAAAAATATTAAGGAATTTTAAAAACCATTATATTTTCATATTCTTCAAAAAATTTAAGTACATACATACTGTAAAAATCTGCACAATCTTTTGTTTCTTTTTATCATAATATATATATATGAATATATTTCTCTTGTTTGATTCAGTTTTTTAACATTCATTAAAAATCATAAAATTATTTTAGATTTATTTTTTAGTTTTATAGATATATAAAATAAATTAAAACAATTTAACTTTGTCATGATGAATGAAGTCAGGCTCACATTTTAACTAGTTCCTTTTTTACAATTTGAAATTCAAACTCATTTTATTCATTTCTCTCTTAATCATTAGAATTCTTTAGTTTAATTTAAAAGAACTTACTCGTTAAAAAATACATCTGAAGATTTGTAGTTATGTGAGTCAGTATCCCAAAATTGGTTGAACTGATTAAGAATCATATACAATGTGTCATTTTATTTGAAGTTCATCATCAACCGACTCATTTGAATTTAAGTATTAAGGACCCCTTGTATCATTGTAGCCTTATAATAGATTTATTAATTATAATTAACACAGTTAAGGAAACAAAAGGAAGGGATAAAAAACATGTAAAATTTCATCAATCAATTAAATGATGCTGCTTGAAAAAGCCACTTGAATTATTAAATTGGGATAAAAAACACTAAGAGATTTCTGCCTCCCTCCCCCCTTTTTCCAAAATATGTAATGAAATCAGCAAATACACTTTTTTTTAATTATAATTATGATCTCAACAAATTTCTTGCATGTATTCAGTCAGACATCTTCAGCAGTTTTAATTTCAAGGTGAGAAATGGTTGAAATTCTGTATGCCTGGAAACATGTCTCAAGTTTTGAAAAGACTTATTTGTAATAATTTAATGGCAATTTTAATTTAGTCTTTAGCATTGTTATAATAAACTAAACTATTCTCAGTGGCTCAACAGCCCATGAGGTCCAAGGCCTACTGTGCCCTTCTCAGTATACGTGACCATTGGGCACTGAGGTGCATAAGTGGATGTCCTGATCAGGTGGTCAGTCTGAAGTGAAACCCCCAGTTTTTAGTCTCCAAGCAAGCTTGGTACTCATTTATCGACCCACTGAAGGGATGAAATGCTGATTCGATCTTGCTGAGCCCGAGGATAGAATCCCGTACCTGTAGTGTTGCAGCGCAATATGCTACCACTTGGCCATTGGGCCTCATTGTTGTAATATCTTGATAAAATTCATTTTCTATTATACCTATTGTGGCATTATCTGTAAGATGTTCCACATGTTTCAGTTTTTTTTTTTTTTTTTTTGAAACTGTCAAATTTTGATAAAATTGCTTTGGAATTGCTCAGAAATCTTTAAATCCAAAAGTTTCTTCTTTTTTTTTAATTTGGCTCATTACATTGTTTTTAAATTGACACATTTTTCTGGAGAAATAGGTTTGCTATTACCTGTTAGGGTCATTTTAACAAAAATATTTGTTTTTATTCAAGTTAGTAAACTTTGCAGTTAATTTTTCTTTTAGCTCAATATATGTTTTTAGATAGTAGTTTTTTTACTATGTTGCTGACACATACTCTACATTGAATATATTGATAGTTGTATAATAATTGTTCTGTTCTTAGTAATATTTGAAAAGAAAAATTGGATTTCAATGTTAAAATAAATCATAAATATGCATTTTTATTATATTATTGAGGCAATTTAATTGTTACTTTGTTGATTTCACAGAGAGTTTTATCATTTGTGATGGTATTCATTTCCAAGGTATAATCAACGAAATATATACTATTAAAACTTTCTTAAATTTTGTTTTGACAAAAACATTGTTTAGCATTTGGGTCATTATTGTATTGGGTTATTTGAGATGTTATACTACTGGAAACAAAATCCCTTTTAGTGGCCCTTCCCACTTTGTGTATAACAAATAGTGTTGCCTAGACTTAGGGTTGAATTTCTCTTTTTTTTTTGTTTTTGCACTTATGGACAAGGTGAGATAAAAATTGTTCATCCTAAATCTATGAAATTTCCCAATTACTGGTAGTGCATAATTGCCACTGCAACTTTTGACCCAAGCAACACCTAATGCCCAGTTTTTTTAGTTTGCTGTAATTTAATTTACATTTATCAAATGTTTCTGCTTGCATTATCAAACTTGTGTGTGTTAAAAAATCCCACCTTAGGCACAAGCCCATTTTGTGTTATCCTAATTTGGCCCTAACTGCATCACTCTAACAATTTACATAACAGCCTTTTTGTGTCACATCAGTGCTACCATTGTTTTGTCAACTATGTATACTATCTATATTCTTTAGATTTTGTACTTGTATTAAAAAAAAATTGCACATGATTTTCTAATAGGTGCATACCAGTTAATATCTCTACTTTTTAAATATTGGAATTTTTAAGAAATTTGCAATAGTACACAAAACCTTTTTATTTGGATTGTGTTGATGATGTAATTAGCTATATCTATTTTAATAAAAGGTTTTTTTGTTGTAATGTTTTTTTTTCATTCTTATTATTGATGTCTATGAACTTCATTAATTACAAAGAAATATTGTTTCAGACATAACCCAATTCTTAGGCTGGTTATTTTATGTTGTAAGTTTGATTATTTGCTGAGACACACACCAATTAAAATTTTTCTGACATTGACAGTTAATTTTTTTGTCTTATTCTTATGGTAATTTGAATCTGTGATACTTTGCAGATATTATCATTGTTAAAAAACTTATTTAAGATCTGATATAATCATTTAAATTAAAGTGAAATTGTAGATTTATTAAGAAATTAGCTATTTTTAAAATATTTCTATACATGTTACATTTTTCATTGAAGATGAATTTAACAATCTCTGTCATAATTTCAGCAAATTCGTACACTAGGCGAACCCAACGAAGGTTCCCTACCAGAGAGAACCATGCTTCTAGACAGGAAGTATGTAATGTGATTGGATCTTTTTTAATATCATTTTTAGTTTTTTTTTCTGATTATGTGATTTTTTTTAACTAATGTGTAAAACAGCTGGATTTCATTTCACACATTCACATTGGATACATCACATTTAATTCGTCTATATTCAATTGAAATTTTTTAATAAATGTGCATTTAGTTATTATTTATGTTGTATTGTGAATTGCATGTGTAATTGCAGTAGCATTTACATGTAAATTTTTGTAAAAAAATACCCTTAATGATATTTATAACTTTTATCTTAGCTGTTTAGAATCTATTGCTTGTTGGTGTCTCAGAAAGAACTCAGTTATGGTGTTAAGGGAATATAATTGAGATAATGTCTGGAAAAGGATTTCCTCATTACAGAAACTGTCATTCAATTAAGTTTTATGAAAACATGAGATAAAATTCTACTTGCAGCACAACTTTTCCAAAATATAATTGAAAGAATTTAATGTTTTTCAGATTAATCATCTACATAAAGTATTGTAGTGAAGTAATATCTGAACAATTTTTTCTTACTATATCTCTGGAATAAAATATTATATTTGAGCAAAATTTTTAAACAAGGTTATTAAAATAAATTCTTTTTAATTCAATTAAAATAGTCATTGTGTAAAGAATCAAGTTATTTTATATTTTATCAATTCACTTCCCCTTCAACCCCATTAGTAATGTCAGTTTTGTAAATCATTGAGAGGTACAAAAATTTATTAAAGTTTTATTTTCCTTTCTTTTTGACTTTTATATTTTTCAGTAGTTCTATATTTGTGTATTTTTTTTTCTTTTCCAGGCTAATTATTCTGTGATGATGCAGATGTTGCCTATCGTATTTTTAGTTGTACTGTCTGTTTTAACTAGCTTCTTCATTGCTGACCCAACATATAGTCTTTCTAAATCATTGTAAGAATTTTATCACATTGTATGCTATTATTATCAGGATTAATAATTTGTTATTATGAGTTATATAACTGTTCATAAATCTTAATTTTATGTTGTTGGTGGTCAGATCTTCTCAAAATAATGTTTTTTTTTTTTTTTTTTTGTTGTTGTTGTTCATTGCTTATGCTATTTTTTCATATCAGGCGTAACATAATTCTATCATGGAATTGAAGAAGAAAATTTGTGAAATTTCTCTCTTGTGGATATTTGTTTTAACTTGATTTTACATTCACAACTTATTATTTATCTAACTGCAGGTAAAATTTATTATATTTTGTCTTTTTTTCTTCTCCTTAATAAAAATAAAAGTAGTGTAAATTTTCAAATAAAAATTAATTCTGAATGTATTAGTTTTATATATTAAATTGTCAGCTGTGAACCATATTGTGAAATTGAAAGTATTACAAAGAAATATTTCCCTCTAACCAGCTACTTTTTTGGTTTCTGAGAATGTTTTCAATCTAGTGACAAAAATACTATTCTATACTATACTACAGGGATTTGTATGAGACTGTGTCATGCTTTTGTTTTTAGCTAACAAAATGAGAGAAGAAGGCAAACGCTGGAGAACAAAATGCTTTAGTTCAGAATGATTGACTCAAGCCTCTAAAATGTTCCTTTTTAGAAAATATGAAGAAAGTGCATGAGTAAATTTCTAGAGAAGTTGTGAAGAAAAATGGGTTCTCGTGTATTATGTCAACAACATTGGCAATTTTTTTAGACGAAAATGTCAATTTTTACAAAGTAAAAAGTCACTTATTATTTATATGCATGTTTGTCCTACTATGTTTTCAGTTTTAATTTACTGTTTTTAAAAATGTGGATTTTTAAGTAAATTCTGTGATTTTTTCTGGTAGATTTATTTAAGAGAAATAACTGCTGTACAAGCTGCAGTAGCAGCTTACTAGAACTAGTTGAACTAAATGAAATCAACACACATGGTAATGCAATATTACTGTGGATTCACTAGTGGGCCTACAGAACCTGTTTCACAATACACAGACTGCAGAAAAACAATCAAGTGCAGAAAGATAGTAAAACACTTTACAAACTCTCCAACCACATCAATATTAGAGGGAACAAAAAAAACAGAAACTGTGTCCAGACAAGACACAATCCTTGTCCACCCTCAATACTCATCCCCCTCAAAAACCAAAATTAACCTAATTTTTTCTGGGTGCACAAATAGTGCCCAACAGAACTATACAATAGAACAAAGTGAAAGTTTAGTAAATCATGGAATCACAAATTATGAGTGTTTTGAATGAAGACTGGCCACAATTATCCCACTGTATGTCTTCATTGTCTTGGGAATGTCTTCCTGTTCATACAGTTCTCACTGTGTGGTCATGAGAGGATGGATGCAGTGTACCTCAAGAATTGCACTTCACTTTTTTTTTTATCATCAAGATAACAATGACAGCCAACATCTCACTGAAGTCTGTACAAGTACCAGAGTGGGTAGCCTATTTTAGCCCAATACAGTTGGGCATTGGATAGTAGCAGTAATAGATTTTAAAAATAGCTCAAATATATGATATTGTGCTGCTATAGTAAATGGTACAAAACTGTTTTTGAACCAATTTTTAATTCCAAAAATATGAATTACAGTTTTCAACACTGTATCCCCACAATACTAATTTCCTTAAGTTTATCTTCTTGGCATGTGAATGTAGCGATATGTTCTCTCCGAGGTGAAATGTATTGTGTAAAATAATTTCTTGTATTTTCATCTGTTGGGAAATTTTAAAATTTTGGATTAAGATACAAACAGGCGAAAGAAAAAAAAGTTAACCAAATGCAAATGTGAATAGATACACTCAACCAAAAATTTGATAGCTATAAAGCAATATTAGGTTAGGAGGAGGGAGTGCACTTCTTTTTCAATTACCACCAGTAAAATTGTGATAATATACAAGAAATTTTTTGTATTAAAAATTGATTTTACTGTTAATATACTTTATGTGAATTTTTGAATATTATATGTATTTATAAATGTGATGAAAACTTGATTGGGACCTGTTAATTTGTGGATGTTTGTACTAATAAAATGTTCTGATTTTTCTTCCAAGCAGAAATGATCAATCATCCTTTTCATGAAATCTAAAACTTTTGTAATTACATCTCCATTTTCATGTTATTTATTTTTCTTTTGGTTGTTGTTTTGTCCATGCAGTGAAATCAAATGGCACTGAAGGTGTTCAAAATGGCCTTTGACAAATAAAGCAGTTGATGATCCATGGGTTTAGGTCTATGTTGTAGAGTTTAGCCAATATAGAAGGAGAATTAAAAATATGGTTCGGAAAAAGTTGAATGTCAGGACAGTGAGGACAAGTTTTGGTATAAAGGTTTCTTTTGATAAAAGAATAATATGATTTTTCTTTGATATTTCTGTTCTTTAAGTGACATTTTTTTTAAAGATTGCAAAATGGCATTGCATTGAAACATAATGTTTATTGTAATCTGTTCTATGTCTCAAGTGGCATTGCTTAAGTCTTTGGTGTATTATTACTCAAAATTTTATTTTGTCCTTTACAGAAAGTATCCGTATGAGAAAAGGACAAGTAACTTAAGGGTTCCATATTATGTAAAGGAAAATTTTGCCTCTGATTTCCAGGGCAGTGTACAGAGGTTAGAAGCTCAGGTAGAGGATGAGTACATCGCCAATTTACGAGGGTCCTGCTTTAAAGAGAAAAATTATAGTAAAACTTTTTTAAATGTTCTCTTTTAACATATTTTTATGCATTTTTCTTGTTGAAAATAATAAGGTACTTGCATACCATCACGACCATTTGAGGGATATTGAATATAAACTGCACAAATTTTAAAAATGGAACACACAACGCATGTAGTTGAAAAATATGACATGAAAAATAATAACCCAATAAAAGGAAAAGAATATTTTATTTTATTTTTTAGTTTTATTATTATTAATAATTTTATATTATATTGTTATTATATAATGATATTATTATTAAATTTTATTACTTAAGAATTTGTTAAATCCAAGATTCACATTTTAGTATTCAAATTTGTCATTTCAATGAACAATTAGACTTAGAATGGTGGTAAGCAAAGAAATATGAAACAAAGCACATGGTTGCCAATTTGGTGAGTTATCTTGAAAGTTGGCACTGATTGTGATAGTAAGTACCAATAACTATACTATGCACATGCCAGATATTTAGTTTTACAAGAATTTCATTTGGTATCTTGTTAATTTAGTTGTGAGCTTCTCATGGTACTGATTCCTTTAAAAGTCCTAACATAGGAAAGCTACTTATATTCAAATGTAAAGATACAGCTTAGTGAAGGGAATACCATGTTAAATGCCAGCTTTATTAGTGCAAATCATGAACTCTGTAACAAATTGATTGAAGTGCTGATTTAATTCCATCTTGTGTATTAAATAAAATAAAGATAACATCATCACAAAAATAGTTTTGGTTGTAAAAAGTATGTAAAAACTTGCTTACAATTTTTAAAAGAGTTGTTGTGTTTTATTTAAAGAACTTATTATTTTGAATTATCTACTAATAAATGAAATTTAAAATAAAAATTATTCAGGTAACTATAAAAATGAGTAAACTGTATGCTTAACTATGAATTAAGCAAAATTGAATCATTGTGTGTAATTTCATTCCTGCAGGAGAAAGTATGATCTGGAGAGCAAGAAATTTCCGAGATCGTGTATTGGAAGAGAAGGCCAAATCTCTGAAAACTCCTTCATGTGATGCCTTAAATGAACTCTATAATAGTGAGAAAGTATGGTGAACAAATCTTGTTTATTTATGAAATTCAGGACTTAATTGCCTTTGTCACACCATATTCAACTTCTATGCAAGACTGCTACAAATTACCATGGTTAGACTGTCTGTATTGTGACAATCCCATTTTCCTCTTTCAAAATCATCCTTTATGTAAATTTTTATTCTTTTCTTTTTCATATCATAATTCTATCCCGGGAATTCTTAACCTATTCCCAGAGATTGTAAGGGTTCTTTTTAAGTTTTATAATGTGTATATATATATATGTGTGTGTGTATATATATGCATATGATGTATGTGTATATATACATCATTAAAAAGTTTCTGTTATGTACCACCATTTTTCCTATCAGATTTAGTTTCATTGCAAATTAAAAATAAAAAGAATCTTTGTTGACAATTTTTTTTCACTCTAACCAAAAGTTCAATAGAAATTTAATTTCTAATTAACCTCATATGATTGATATAATATATCTTTTTATTTTTACAACATTGATTCTTATACATAAATGTAACAACTTACTATAAATGGTGCAATTCTGTAGAGCATGTCTAAATATCTCTGAAATGAAAATACTTGAATTTATAGAGAATATTATACAAAGATTGTCAACTTAAAATGAATTCTGATTTGATGCAGGGGTGACTTTAGTTGAAGCAAACATTGATATGTTTTGTTATTTATGTATTCCCATAGGAAATAGTGCATTTATATTGAGATTGTAATTTGATTATTCTTAAATTGAATACTGTATAATTTATTTATTGTGTATCATTTAAGGGACAATTACTCTTAGGGGGCTTGGGTTAAGATTTGCTGTTTTATTGATGGTTCTAGGTATTTAGTTTGATATCATATAAGTAACATTTTTTTATTTTGTTACTATTTTACCTATCATCTTTCTTCAAAAATATGTTGTACAGATCTTTAATAGTTGGTTCTCAATGGATTTTGTGACAACCTTATTTAGAATTGTATTTGTACTCAGCAATGTGTGTATATATGTATTTATATATAATGCAAAAATTGTGAATATACCTTGCCTTTGATTGGTTTCTCTGTCATTTACTTATGTCTGCATCAAATTGAAAGGGGAAAAAATATTTAATTTGAGAAAATATTTATGATTAGTTTCCTTCACGAAAATTCTTGTTTCTGGATTATTTTTTATTTAAGCATGAAGTCAAAGGAAGATTTTATTTGCTGTGTTCTTGGTATTATTCTCATGTATTTTGTCAGATAGTTATTTAAATTAGTGTTTTGTTTGGTACTAGTCATATTTTTTTTTCAAAAAATCTTTATTTGGTGTTTATAACACCTCAGTAATGAATGTATGAAATTTTAGTGTATGTATATTTTAATCATTTCATAAGTTGAAATCTGGCTTTCAGAAAAATCTGCTTTTGATTTACATGCTTTTATAAATTATTGTAGTGTAATTTATCTTTATTTTATTTCTGCCTTTGTGGATTAATAATTTTTCTGATTTTTATATGATGTATTTTGAAAGTTTGCAGTTATTATCCTCCTAATTTTTAAATTCATTCTGCATCAATATACACATTTTCATATGTGAATTTTGAATTCACAAAGTTTTCTTCACACTTATTGTTCTATTTTGCTCTTTAAAAAGTATGAAATTTTCAATGCAATTGCATACAGAAATAAATATTTCTGTCATAATTTATAGACAGATACTAAAAAGAGAATGAATTGAGATATAAGGCATTTTATCATAATGGATGTGCAAAATACTATCATGGACTTGAAACTTTTTATGAATGAAAAATACCACATAGATTATTTTAAATAATTTGAACTTAGAAACATTAAATTTTTTTTTAGCTGGATATATACATTAATTTACTTATTATATTAATGCTGAGTTATCTATAAAATTTGATAGATTTAGTATTTATCAAAGAGACAAGATTATATATATCATACTTTTATCTTTTTTTTTTTTTTTTTTTTTTTTTGCTACTACTCATTTTCAAGCAAGTCATGCATTACTGGGTTATATTCTGTTCTGAATCAAAATCCAGACCAGGATATAACCCAGTAATAATCACTGTTATCAGCTTCATTGTTATTTAATCTTAATGGAATGAGAAATCTTAATGGAAAAATATATTGAATCCTTAAAGATAACGCCTTGAACAGTTTTTAAATTAAATCTGTTTTATGTTAGATTTATGCAAAATCTGAAATACTGTATAATCTTAAAACCAGTTTAAAATTAAAAGAGTAATATAAGTGTTTAAATTGCTAGAAACTCAGTTTTGAATTTTATAGCTGTGTGAGTTGATCAGTATGCAATTTATATTTGAAAGCTGAATAAACCGTAAAAGTATGTACAATCAGAGGTTTTGTTTTAATATATGATCTTTCAAAGTGAATTTTTCATATAACTGTATTCAAAGCAGTTAGTTTTATGATTCAAATGAAATTGATAATATTAAATCATTCAATTTTTATGCATCACTATACAAAGCAGTAATCTTGACATTAGTGAACTTAATAAATACAATACAGTATTTGATTCAATTTATTTTTTATTAACTTTTAAATAGTTTCACTGAATAAAGATGGATAGCATCTAATTTATCTTACTATGTAATGTATCCAATGCATCGCCAAATGCAATTTAAGGTACTTCTGTGCCATTTGGTATAAATTATTGTTGCTATGCTTGTCTTTTGTATTTACTTCAATTAATTAAAAATAAAAGTAATTGTTTATTTTTATGCAAGCACAACATCCTTTTGCAGCTTACCAAATTCGTGAATCTATCAATATTTGAACATTACCTGTTGATTAATGTGTATCTTGGAAAATAAAGTTTTTTTTTTTTTTTGAAGCTTAGAGATGTGAAGAATATTTCCACTGCAAAAAATATTTTGAACTGTATTTGATATTTAAATGATAAGAGTTTCCTTCCATTCTATTGGAATTTTTTAATATGATTTTATGAAGTTAATACTAATACTCATTTGGTTGTATGTAATTTTTAGGAGATTCAAAGAAAAATTGACACATTTTAACCACAATCACATGATTGATCTTTTTGTGTTATTCAATTACATGAAAAATAATGGATTTGACTAGGGGAAAAAAAGAATAGCTATGCATTTTCAAGAGAAATTATTTAAAATAAGTGTCCATTAATTCACCCTCCTTTATCTAATTTAATGAATGGTTTGCTTAAGATTGAAAAAAATTCCTTAAAATTGTTCATTAGTTGCATCACTTTAATAAAAAAAAATGAAGGACCGTTATTGTTTTTCTCAATAAGGTTGTCATTGCTTTCATCTCATCTTGGATGTCTGTTGTACCATCTGTGCCCTTTTAGATATATAACTGATATGTCATTTATGTGGATTATAAACAATTTCTCTTTCAATTTGATTTTGTATTGAATTTGTTAAAGTACTTGTTTTCCTGTACTTTTTTTCTTCTGTTTATCTAGCTATGGTTTCATATTTTTGTTATATTTCCTGATGGAATTATTTTTTGTTTATATTAAAAAATACTGTTTGTAATATTATTATTTTTTGTTAAAATATGCTTATTAAATTATATATGAAACAACTATTAATATTTGTATGTGTATGTTGAGAGTTTGTTAAAGATAAATTTATGAATTTTTTTTTGTCAATTGAAACAGTTTTTTTAAAGTTGTTATTTCTTTCATTTTTATATTTTATAAAATTATTTTTGTTTTAATCATTATTTTAAAATAGTTATTTGATGTATTATTTACAAAATTTTCTAGTAATCAAGAAATGTGAGAATTTTTGTGGGACTTTTTGTGAAAAACTGTAAAAGAAAAAAATAACTACCTTCTGTTGAAATGCAATAAAATCATATCTTGTCCACATTTCTCTTTTTAAAAGTTTCCCGATTTTCTTGCTCTTAATTATTTCAAAGCAATACTTGTGTAATCTATTCAAAAACTTAAGACAGAACTAGACTCGAGTGCTTCTGTAGTCTTTGAACTGTAATGCAGACACTTGTAAATTTAAATAATTCCTAAATTAAAAAAAAAGCTATTTTTTTTTCTTGTGTTCCTTTCAAATTCTTTTGATTTTAAAGACTGTCATACATGTACATGTGGTAAATTTCAAAAATCAGTTTACATTGAGTGTTTTAATAATTTTCAGGTGTTTTAGATCTTTATATATAAAAGTCCTGGTGTTTGTCCGCGACGAACTCCGAAATGACTCAACCGATCTTTTATATAACTTTGCATATTGTGTGTCATTTTGTCCAACTTAAAATATAGGATATTTTTGGTTTCAATTCTTAACGTCATAATTTTTTGATTGCCGAAAATGTCGCAATCAGAGTGTGTATGCAGAAGCGGATTTCGTAGACCAAGATGCACAAAAAGCGAATGCCTGGTGTATTTCGCAGCGAATAGTTTCCCACTATCCGTAACTTTGCCAGAAGACCCTATTTTAGACACACCGTGGTCAAGGCTGTCGTGCCGCAAAGCCGAAGGAAATGAAACGAAAATTCTCGACTCTGTTTTTCGAAAAATGGATGTATATCAACTTTTTAATAGGAAAGCATAGGAATAAATAATGGGAGAAAACATTGTTTCCCATTAATTTCTCACTCCTATTTAGTCTGGTAACATTAGCTGCTATCGCGGGAAGTCTCCATCATTAGAAAGCCAATTAAAGTACTCGCTTCATGTTTCTTTAAAAGTATTGAATGGGCATTTTTCATAATTTATCAATCATGTTAGGCTCTGGCACTAAGGGAACGAGTTGTATCCAGCCAGTTTTTAAGCTCGGGTATCTAGTGAATCTGTCTGTACAGAATTAAATCAACCATATGCTTCGACTTCTCAACAACATTTATCCGCATCCGTTGAATTTGGAAATGACTCCAGATGCACCGAGCGACGGAAACAGAAATAGGATCAAAAGCTTTCCAAGAGCACGGTGTACGTTTCCCACGACAGATGCTCACCTGTCATAATATAGTTCAAAGCGATCCCACATAGCAGTTAAATAACAGTGATGAATAGTATCCTAAAGATGATCAGACACATTTTTCCAAAAATTTAATTTCTCACGAAAACTAAATAACGGTAAAACTCAACGTCGTCGCTGGTTGGTTGATTCAAGTTCTAAAAATAAAGTTTTCTGTTTTCAATGCAGACTATTTGGCAATTCACAAACTCAAATGGTACAGGAAGGGTGCTGTAATTGGAAACACTTCAGTAGTATTTTACACAGGCAGGAGAATACCAAGGAATGTATGGCCTATATGTTTCAATGGATAACGTTAGAGAAGGGAATAGGGAAAACATTAGATTGAGAAAACGGATTCTTGAAACTCAAAAGCATTGGTATAATTTGTTTGAGAGTTTAATTGATATCATAAATTTCTTAGCCTATCATAATCTGATGTTTAGAGGTCAAAGAGAATCTCTCGAAATAGACACTAAGAATTCTTGAAACTTGCTTGACTTATTTCAATCGACACCTAAATATGATCCTACGTTACGGGAACACAAATCCCCTTGCTAATCAATAACTTGTACCCCATTTTCTAAGCCGCGATGAATGCATGTCAAACACAGTTACCAATGAAGTGATTGGCAACATATTCTTCTTTTTCACTCGACTGCACTACACACTGTACCAAATGTCGGCCATCTTGTCGACTGGAAGTGTAGAAGAAAACTTGATCGGATTGTCACTGAAACGACTGGTGAATATTTGACCGATGCAATACTGGGAGAGCGAGAGAAAAAAAAAATGGCTTAGATATGTCGTGGACAATGGTGCAAATATGGTAGGCATAAAGAGTGGAGTTCCCAGGGCATTGATCACACCTTGGGGTTGTGTCGTAGTTGGAATCTGTTATTGCTAGTCGCAGCTAATTCGTCATTTTTGGTTTCATTCTGCTACTTTCAAGTTCCAGCAAACGCTGGAGAATATCAAAGATACATGAAAGCTTACTATTAAGCATTGATCCCACACAGCAGAATCGAGGCGGTTGCAATGGGACGGTGCTGAATGCATAGAAAACCAATCCGACAAACTCGGTCCGTTTTAAATGAAATGTTCAATTTGGAATGGATCGTATCATTACATGTATGGTATGAGTTATTAATGTCATTAGCAAATTATCTGTACAAGCCCATCTATGCATTACTCTTGGAACATTGGCGTACATTTTGTAGCTCGATTAAAGAGTATCAACAAACTGTAATCGGAAAATGCTTTTCTGACGCTCGTAAGTCAAGTAATTATGATTTGCCAAAAGTTTTTTAAAATAATAGGATAGCCAAAAGGAAAATAATGTTCGCGCGCGATTATATGAAGGCTGCGACTAACCTATAGAGCAGGGGTGGCGAACTTTTATGGATCAACGTGCCATTTTTTTTCTAAAGAAATGTTTAATAAGGTATAGAGACGTGCTGTGTCAAATAATTTTGACTTGTGAGTATTGGGAAAATAGTAAAACTAAGTACTAAAACAACTCTATTTCGAAAAAATACATTTTTCACCTTATGGTAATAAACATTTTAGCTATACGTGTAATTCAAATGAAAGCAATATTGGTGTGATTAGATGAAAAATGACTTACATTAGGATTGTTACTTCTAGCAGAATGCTTGCTGAATTGGAGTCATCTGTCACACAGTTTCTAATGCTATTCATCTTTGAAAATAATGACTAGCAGATGAAAATAGGGTTAAAACAGCGTTGCCCAGCTTCTTCGAACAGTTGAATATGTCTGGAATGTTTCCGAAATTTCATTATTAGCATTTTTACTTATATTTTTTGTTAATCTTTCTGTTTCAATCAATTCCAACTTTCTCCTTTTTTCAACAAATTTTTGAACTGAAGAAATTTTTCTACTTCTTATAAAGTAGAAAATTTCTGTTTCTTTAATTTTTTTCTTTTTTCATTATTGTTTAATGTGCCAAAGAAATATTAGTAAAAAGTTTTTTTTTTCTTTAGGAATAAAAATTGGTTTTTTATTTTATAAACCCCCTTCTTACGCCATCAGAGGACCTCGCGAAATATATCTTGCCCATATTAAGTGCAGGTCTCGCGCCGCCACTGCACCGTGGCAGGGGCTTACCTTAAAAGTTTTGCGTATTTCTCTTGCGTAAAGTAAATTTTCTCTTGCGTATTTCGAGATGAGCAGTCAGATCGGAGAAATTGTCGTAACTATGCCGGATAATTCCGTCAACCGTCTATTATGTGAACCGTGGCAAAAGCTAGCCCTAAAAGTCTTGGAGCGAGAAAAGTGCGTTTCTGGTGTATTTCGAGATGGTGAACTAGAACCTAAAATCGAATTTTAGAAATTCCCATAACTTTGCCGTATAATACCGAATTACCCTAATCCCCCTTTGCAGGGACTGAACTTGCAGGCTCAAGGGGGCCGAAAGTTTACCTTAAAATTCTTTGTAGTGTGTGAAACGTGCTTTCCTGGTGTTTTTCTGGGTGGGAAACAAGACTCCAAAATCAATTTAGAAACTCCCGTAACTTTGGCGGATAATGCGGGACGACCATATTGCCCCCTTCCCTTTCAGGGATTGAATTTGCAGAAGAAGGGATGCCAAAGAGGGCATTGGGTGCATCTCGGGGTGGGGAACGAGAATCTGGATTCGGATTTCGGAAACTATCGTTACTATGTTGGATATTGCCGAAATGAGGCAGAATAGCTTTACGTTCGAGTCCCGCATCCGGATTTTCATTCCCTGTAGCTACTGAACTATCAGGCGTAGCCTTGCAAGCGTACGATCGCAATAGAAAACTGCATTGGCAATTGCACTTCAGGTATTGTTGCCACTTTGTTAATGGTGGACAAAAATACACATTCAGCTTTCAAGCTGCCGTAAGACATTCATCAAAAACCAGACGCAATTTGTAACATTTTAAAAAAGAACTGAAGGGCTTCGGTATTGCAAAGGAGTTCAACCATAATCAGATTAATGTACCATGGCCCACAAACATTCACTCGAAGCATTACGTAGAACTTTATAAGATTTAATCGGCAACAAAAAAATATTCGGGTGTGCTATTCTACTATTGTCTGTTGATTTCCGACAGACATTGCTTGTCATTTCTCGCTCTACTTTTGCTCACGAGATTAACGCATGTTTAAAGCAATCGTTTATATGGTGAAACGTCGTGACACTTCGATTGACCATAAACATGCGAGTACAATTGCAAGATGATCAATCGGCGAAAATATTTTCTAACCAAGTGCTGGATATTAAAGTAGAATTGCATCCCAATACATGATGTATCAAATTGCTAGACAATTTCTGTACTTTTGTTCAGACAAAAAATGAACTGATTGAGAATGTCTTCCTAGATATACTGAATAAGTATCTAGATAATGATTGGCTCTGTAATCATGTTACTTAGGCAGAAAACATGTTGAAATAAACTTCCAGATATGTAGTTGTTACCAGGTGATCTACTGCCTTTTAAATTAATCAACACTACTGTTGATGAAAACGAAACCCTAAATTTTCCGTGTTTTTGAATTCTCTGGATTTATTAGGAATGTCACCACACACACACACTCTTCGGTTGAAGATTAGTTTACTGGTTATTCTGCTGCGTTACTTAAATCCACTTGGATAATGCAACGGTACACGTTTGGTCATTAAAAGAATTACCGGGAGACTTTGAAGCAACCATTTTGATTGTAAAGTTTAAAGGAGAAAAAATAATCCTGTTGCAAAGTATTCCACTCTGATACTGTCAGAATCTCCAATAAAATTTGAAAGGCTCCAATACCCGACTCGTTTGGCCTTCGCGATGGCAATAAATAAATCTCAAAGCCGAAGAATGTCCATTTGGGACTTCGACTTAGAAAATCCACGTTTCCCGCATGGGCAACTAAATGTTGTATGCTAGCGTGTGGGGAAACTATCGAATCTATTTGAGTTAGCATAAGACATATCGAAAAATATTGTACATCGTATAGCTATTAAATATGTTAAAATTATTTTTTGTTATAATTTAAAATGATAAAAATTTGTTAAAAATCACCGTTATTCACTTCATTTATGAAATTAAATCTTCACGTGTAGTTACTTAACAACTGCGTAATTCATGATTTATACTATAATCAAATAGGAGATGAATAAAATGTAAAATAAAAAACATTATGCTACATTTTAACTCTACGAAATTGTAAGGAAATATTAATTTGACTGCCCTGAATAGCTTAGAATAATATTAAATCAACGTATTATAATAAAGTCTCAGCAAAACGTGGCTGGGCCAGCTAGTTAAGTTATAGTCAAGAAACACTTTTGAAGAATTTATAACATTATTTACTCCAATTAATTTGCTTGTCTTAGAATATATATGTCCTGTTTTGCTATGCTTCTACTATGTTGGATGAAACCGCGGACATATTCAAAGAAAAGGAAGGGGCATCACCCTAATGAAGTATTGTTGCCCTATGGAGGTTATTGGTGGCGTACACAGACTACTTTCATGTTTGGGAAGGGGGATTTAAAAAAAATACGTAGACGAAAACACCGAGATGTAATATTTATGCCGAAAATTAAAAATGTGGTGGTGCACGAGAGGTTCCTAAACCCAACCCTTGTGTACGCCACTGGTGGTAGAGTTCATAATTGTGTTACCTTTTAAAATCCAAATATCTGAATGGAATTCATTCATAATTTGTTCTGCAAGATTTGGACTGAAATAAAAGCTATGGCTATTAGTTACCTTATTTTCCCTTTCACAAGGAATTTACTGTTTTGGTATTTCAATAATTTTCGACTGTCGTCCGCTTATTCCAAACAAATATTTGTTTCTTCCTTCACTTTCAGTGCCGGTTTAAGCTCATTTCGGGCCTTGAGCGGCAGGTCCCTTTACATCGAAATTTATAACCAGAAAATCTTGTTAAGGCCAGCTTCTCCGAACCCCTGGGTGCCCAATGGATAAATTGCGGCACTGTTTACCTTACTATTTACAAGATACAAGTAGTTGCTAGTATTAAACGAATGTTTTGGGCCGAATGTAACCCAACCACCGGTTTTAATACACTCGGCCCTCTGTATGAAATCAAATCTTGTTTTCAAGCTTAAGGAAACCTAAGGAATCGAATCCCCCAGATATCTTTTGCAGCATACTGCAAATAAATAAAATAATCATTAAAAAGAGGCGTGTTTTAATTTTTCACAATAAAATGTCTCGAGTTATTTTTAAAAATGAATTTTTAATACTTGATGATTCAATGCTTGGATTTTTTTTTCGACGTTGGGAAAAAGAATTCGAGGCGCTCGAGCGATGTGCTGAATTGTAAAAGAATGATTCTGAGAAGTAAAAAACAATGAGATAATACTTCGAATTTTGTATTACAAATTTATACGGAATCGTGCGGCGCAGTCACGAGTACATAAACAAAACCAGTTTCACTCATCATTTTTGCTTGAAAAGCGTGTTTAGGGAGGAATCGCAATTTTGGCGACTCCATTTTCCATTTTACGAGCCATAATCATGGTAAGCTTTTGAAATTACATTCTTACCATAGTAAAACGCTGTATTCGTACTTTGTATGCATTTTTTCCCGAGACTGATGGATTTCTCAGTTAATAAATAATTCCTTTTATAACTTTTCGGTATGAGAAATATAAATCTTTCATCATTGTTTTAAAAGACTTCACGAAATACACAAAATGGATGAATAGTCCCATTAAAATTCTTTTTGATTTATTATATGAAAATTAAGGTTTTTGAAATTTATTTATGAAATAAAATACAGTTAAAAAAACTAAAAAACACCCTTTTATAGTTAATCGAACTAAATTGTAACTTAATATTTTATTCGTCAAATCTGGAAACGGGATCTGGAATTAGTCGCCAGATGCGGGATGGGATCTTAAAATGAGAAATCGTTAATCCTGATGATCCTGATCAGGACAATGGAACAAAATTATTGTATTGTCATCGGTACTAAATAAGTGAGCAATATTTCGAATTAATCTGACCTTTTAAAGTGGGTGAAAATTGAGTTCAGAGTATGGGATTCCCCCTGGATTCTACCCTGGACATCAAGAATGATTTGAGGCTGCCGCGTTGCGTGGTTAGGCATTCTTCACTACAACACGGTTGAATTAAATAACAATAAACATTTATTAACTTTAAAGATTAAATGAGCAACTAAGAGGTAAGCTTTCAAAAACTACAACACATGGTGAATCAGGCACGCTACAAGAATAACAGATCAATTCAGTTTCGTTTTGGAGTCGTTATGTTGAGGTGTAAGGTCTCGCTGCATACTCCCCTTCCAGTGTCAACGATACCTAGTTGGAAGATGAACTTTGCGACCAGAACGTGTAGATGGCTGGGTAGGCGTTGAAGCTGTTGGATCAGATTCCACAGTAGCAGGTGTTGAAGCTGTTGCATTAGGTTCCACAGTAGCAGGTGTTTCATTCTTGGTTTGAGGTAGTTGCAAGTCCTCAGTGTTAAAAAAGAAGGCAGGTTTGCATCTATCAATAGATACAGATACCCGTTTACCATTGATCTCAAGGAAAAACACTTTATCCTTCCTTTGTAAGACTTTGAAAGGGCCATCATAGGGTTGTTGGTGGACGACGTAACATGTCTCGGCGAAGAAAAACATGTGTTGCTTCCAACAGTCCTGGATGGATAAAAACTGGACGTTTGCCATGGTGTTTTGGTGGTTTAGGGTGAAGTGATTGCATGTGAGACTTAAGTTTCGAAACAAAATTCACAACATCATCGTCTGGCTTGGAAGAGTCAAACATCTCCCCTGGCAGTCGAATAGTGGTCCCAAAAACTAATTCAGCTGGGGTACACAGAATATCTTCTTTAAGAGAAGCTCGTAGACCTAGTAAGATGATAGGGAGTACTTCTGTCCAACGCTCAGTAGCATGGCATTTGATTGCACTTTTCAATGGGCGGTGCAATTCTTCGATCATCCCATTAGCTTGAGGGTGGTATCCAGTTGTACGACACTTCTGAACACCAAGTAGTTTGCTAAGAGCTTTGAAGAGCGAGGACTCAAACTGCCTGCCCCTGTCGGTTGTGAGAATTGCAGGAGTTCCAAAGCGAGACACCCAAGAGGAAAAGAAGGCCTCAGCCACAGTCTCAGCAGTTATGTCTTTGAGAGGTTGGGCCTCTGGCCATTTCGAAAACGGTCAATCATTGTCAGGCAATAGGTGTAGCCATTTGATGGAGGTAGAGGTCCAATGAGATCCAGATGAACATGATCAAAACGTTGGGAAGGTTCTTGAAATGATGAAAGAGGTGATCTAGTGTGACGATGAATTTTGGATTTTTGGCAAGCTAGGCAGTGTCTTGCCCACTTAGCTACATCTGATGAGATTGATGGCCAAACAAAACGCTGCTTCATCAAATGCACTGATCGACGTATGCCAGGATGGGATAAATTATGCATAGCAGAGAAAACATCTTGGCGATGCTGTTTTGGGATGTAGGGTCTGGCTGTGCCCGTTAATAGATCACACATAATTTCAGTAGACGAATTGGGAAAAGTTACCTTTTGAATTCCAAGGAAGTTCCAGATGCTATTAGGGTGTGAAGCTCCTGATCAGTCTGTTGTGTCTCAGCAATACAGTCATAGTCAATTTGACTTGGGAAGGTGATTGCAGAAACACGAGAGAGAACATCAGCAGCAATATTGTCAGATCCTGGAATGTGTACAATATTTGTGGTGAACTGAGCGATGAAATCCAGCTGACGGATCTGCCGTGGAGAACACTTGTCACTTTTTTGCCTAAAAGCATAAGTGAGGGGCTTGTGGTCAGTAAACACTGTGAAATCTCTAGCTTCCAGCATATACCGAAAGTGTCGGATAGCCGAGTAGATAGCAAGGAGTTCACGGTCGTAGGCACTGTAAGACTTTTCAGACGAAGTAAGTTTTCTGGAAAAGAAAGCCAATGGCTGTAGATCAGAGTCCACAACTTGGTGAAGTGCACCTCCTATGGCATAATCAGAGGCGTCCACATGAAGAGCAAGCGGGGCAGAAGGTGAAGGATGAGCAAGAAGTGCAGCATCAGCAAGAGCTTGTTTACACCTCTGAAATGCTGTAATTGCTTCAGAAGACCAGTTTAAAGGCTTTGAGTCATTCTTACCTTTAGAACCTTTTAAAAATTCACTTAAAAGATACTGTTGTTCAGCTGCTTTGGGCAAGAAACGTCTATAAAAATTTAACAGTCCTAAAATTTTTCTCAGAGAGCCAACAGTCTCTGGTTGTTTGTAATCAAGAACTGCTTGAACTTTGTCAGGCAATGGCTTAATGCCATCAGGAGTGATAAGGTGGCCAAGGAAAATGAGTTCAGTCACACCAAATACACATTTAGAGATATTTAGTTTTAAACCATATGAGCTCAGTCTTTGGAATATAGTTCTTAAGTGAGAACGATGCTCCTCAGCATTTTCTGAGTAACACAAAATAGCATCCAAGTAGACAAAACAAAAAGGAAGTCCTCTTAGTATTTCATGCATGAATCGCATAAAGGTTTGTGGTGCATTCACAAGGCCAAAACACAAATGGGTATATTCCTAAAGACCCCATGGAGTTGTTACAGCTGTCTTAGGAATATCACACTCAGCTATAGGGATTTGGTGGAATGCCTTAAAAATGTCTATTTTGGAAAATATCTTCTTGCCATGTAGTGCATGAGCAAAGTCATTCAAATAAGGCATGGGGTAGCTGTCGAACTCAGTAACAGAATTCAGCTGCCTGTAATCCCCAACAGGTCTAACTGTAGAGTCAGATTTGGGCACAACATGAAGAGGAGAACTCCAGGGGCTTTTGGAAGGTCTAATAATGCCTTGAGCAAGAAGAAATTCAAATTCAACCTTCACTGCAGCATACAGTTTAGGGTGTAGCCTTCTAGGCCTGGCAGTGACTGGTGGACCAGTAGTAATAATATGGTGGACTGTGCCATGTGATGCTGATTTGGAAATTAAAGAAGGGTTGCTGAGGTCTGGATATTCCGATAAGATGTTTTTAAAACTAATGTTTGCATCTACAGTGAGGATTGAGGGCTGTACAATATTTGAAAAAACACAAGAAGTGAAAAGAGAAGTTTCCACATCCACCAACCTTTTTTTCTTAAGGTCGATTAAAAGGTTAAAGTGCTTTAGAAAATCAGCACCAATTATAGGAGATGATACATCAGCAATTATGAAAGTCCAGATAAAAGGTCGCCTCAGACCCAGGTTCAGTTCTTTACGGACCATACCATAGGCTGGAATTTTGGTATTATTAGCAGCAAATAAGGAGAAGTTAGACTGAGGTGATTTATTCATAGTTGGAGAAGGTGGGATGACACAGATTTCACTTCCAGAGTCCATGAGGAATTTCTGGCCAGACTTGCGGTCTAATAAAAATAACCGGCTGGTATGTTGCGAGGGCTCTGCCATTCCAGCTATGACAGAGCTTACTCGTTTTTTTGCACAAATGCACAAGGGGAAACACACTTGCGGGCCTGCTCTTTATAACGGCGATGATAGTAGCAGATGCCACTTCCTCTATTGACACTCCTAGAGCATGAATGTGATCTCCGGCGGTCAGAACTATATCGTTGGTGGCGAGAAGAATTGCGCTCTCTTGTCAGTTCTGCAACTTGTAGAGACAGCTCTTGGATCTGCCTGGCGAGAGAGTCCATGGTTGGCTGAGCACTGCATGAAGATGACTGGGATGGTGGAGGAACAGTTGTGGCAGCACAGATAGTCGAGGACGCACCAACAACCTCAGAAACCTTATCAGCGATGATAGCCAGTTTATCCAAAGACTCTGAGGATGCAGACAAAACAGTCTGGATATGTGGTGGCATTCTTTGAAGCCACAAACTTTTCAGAAAGTCATCCTGGAGTTGGCCATTAGACAGCTCTTTCATTTTTCGCAACAGGTGGCCGGGCTTCTCATCTCCTAGCTGAAGGTCAGTAAGCAGTTTCTTAATTTTTTGAGTCTCCGAGTCGCTAAATTAGTGATGAGCCGCTGCGAGAGAGTGTGATATTTGTCACTGTTCGGGGGGCTTAACACAATGTCCGACACGTAGGAGAGAGTTTCAGCATCCAGGTTCGCAACCAAAGCAGAATACTTAGTATCATCACTGGAGATACCACTGAATGTGAATGCATGGTCGCATTGCGCAATCCATAGACGAACGTTCGATTTCCAAAACGGCGGCAGCCGCAACGCAATACGAGCGACTTCAAAGGTTTCACTAGTCATATTGTTGAATAAGCAGGAAGCGAAACGAATCTCCGAGCAGATGCCTCAAGTGGCCTTGAGGAGAAGTAGAAAAAAAAAATCTTTCGCTACGTACTGATCATCCGTAGTAGAAGAATTTGTATTGCATTCGCCAGTAGAACAGAATAGCTTACGTGTTTTTAAGTCCAAAAGGGGTCACCACTGCCGCGTTGCGTGGTTAGGCATTCTTCACTACAACACGGTTGAATTAAATAACAATAAACATTTATTAACTTTAAAGATTAAATGAGCAATTAAGAGGTAAGCTTTCAAAAACTACAACACATGGTGAATCAGGCACGCTACAAGAATAACAGATAAATTCAGTTCAGTTTTGGAGTCGTTATGTTGAGCTGTAAGGTCGCTGCAAGGCAAAGAACGACGCTACGACATTTTTACAATAACAAATTATGATTATTCACTTGAATCAATTATCAACCTTCTAATTACAAAGATTAATCAATATGTCTACGTCAATGTGATTGACTCTTACTATTAAATTAAATCGCGAAATATGATACTAATCAACTATTAAACTGAATATCGAACGGGATTACCGGAATAAGAGGATCGAGAGATACACGCAATTTGAATTACTAGCATTCATTAAATTCCCACTAACTTTATTATATATTTAATCTTATGATCCGATAATCCAGATTTAAGTCTCACCTTCCTTTTACTACCTCACTTTCCAGGCGTTTCAAACTTTCCGATTGTAGATCACTGCCTAATGATCAGCGAGACACTAATCGCACAATCAACTTGAATCTTCTTAGAATGCCGTCAACCTATCTCTTGGCGTAATAGCCTACTGTTAACTTACAACACTCTCCTTAAGGCCACCGGCCATATTTTCAAAAACTACCTTTATCCAACAGATGGCGTTGTTTGCAACTCGGATGACGTCAAAGGGATAATGTTTGTAAAAAGATAAACCTTCGTTACTATAGCAACGGGGTGTGGTTAAGAAATGATTGACAGATATAGTCGGCTTCAGAACGCATGCGCAGGTGAGGACATCGGGGTGAAAAAGGAGAAAGAAAGTTTTGTAAAAGGACTGTATTTTAGAATTGCCGCGGAAATGGGTGCGCAGTTTTTTTTTAAATCCGAGCAAATATTTTGGGTTATCCACGAGTGAATGAACAAGTACGCGTTTACATTTTCTTGGGTATCATAAACATTGCCCATAGGGTTAAGAATAAAGATAGAATTTAAAAAGAAGTTTTAATTTTTGGAGAAAGTATTTGATAGACCTCCAGTTTTATTTGTGTAGATATTTTTTTATTTGTCTTAGCGTATTTATAATTCATTTTTTTTTGTTTGATAGGTATGTAACTAATTTCTTTCTGCTCATATCTTAGATAATAATTGTATGTGAAATTGCTATTTAAGAATACTCATCAGGGAAAAAATCATTTTCAATTTGAGTCTTGCACAAGAAAATGGTACTTTTCTAACAAAATAACCTAGAGCAATTTTTTCACAAATAGTTTGTATAATTCTGTTTCCAAAACATCTATTTCTTGTTTTACAAACTGATGTTATTATTTCCGATAAGCATGAAAATATGTCAAAAATTTCACTAAATTATAGTTGTCGTTAAACCTGAAAAAAAGTTCGTTAGTTGGAAAATTTCGTGAAATGGTGATTTATCTTTCAATATAGTTTAAAAACCACTTAAAACAAATTTCAAATTCAAATAACTATACATTATTATAAAATTAATTGTTCACGCGCCTTCTTTTTTGTAAGTTAATATCTATTTATTTTACATATCTTACCTATCAAAAAGAATTTGGCTAGGAAAGCAAGGGGAAAAAAAACAACTTTGTCAAGAAATACTCAGTATTTCCAACTTTAAAAAAGTACTTTTGTATTATGATTAACGAATTTTAATAACATTTTCCAATTTTAAGCCTACAAGTAATTTTAAACATGCATATTTTATGACCAGTAATTTTAAGAATGCGCTCCTTCAATTTAACAACTGATTAAATCTATTAATTTTGTTTGAGTTTTTTCGATTTTTTTAAAAAAATGTTTTCTCTCATTCTTCGCGTCTTTGCAGTGCACGCAATACCTCATCAAGCGTATTTTTTCACACAATTCAAGTCTAATCGTTTTAAATGATTTTACTTGCTCATTACATCACACGAAGGTCCAAAAATATTTCAAAAACAGAGAGAAAAAAAATCGAATCCCAAGAGAAAAAAAAATTTCGATAAATGGGAAATGCACTTAGCTATCTGGAGGTTATTTGACGAAGAAAATCATAGAATGTTCTTGGTTGCAGGAAAAAGTTCGCGAAATAGAGAAATTCACAAGACAGAGGTTCGCAAAATGGAGGACCGACTATATCATATTCTCATCGAATTAATTTCCAAACTAAGCTTCCTTTTATTACGCTTTCTTAAGTTGGTATGAAATTGAAAACCTGTTTCGTTGTTGAATTTTAACAATTGTTCTTATAGAAAATCCGAGAAAAAGCATATGAATATTGTGGCATTTGGAAACCTGGAAGAAATATGAACATTTTAAAAATATTCACTGAAATGTTTTAAAAATTTAGCTAGAGTTCTCAGATCTAGATTTATATAAAACTTTTATAGAAAAGATATGTATATATAAGTATGTTCAAAAAATTTCAAAATTATTTTGAACAGAAAATTTTTTTTATTCCCTTTCATAACTTACAAAATCAAAATCTGAGAAAAACATTTAAAATTCGTAAAGGCATAAAACAGAAACTAATAATGTCCGTGAAAATCTCTAATTTTTTAATACGTTTTTTTTCCCAACTGAAGAAGGTTGTAAAATAGCTTGTAATTTTCTATGACACAAAAATTGTTTTAACCTTTAATTATATCATATAGGAGCTAATCTCTGACTGCAATGTAATGTCATTAATAATAAATCATTATATTCTTGTTCTTACTAAAATCAATAACTGTATGAATCAAAACTTGAATTTTACTTTGCATGTGCAGCATAGAATAAGTCTAATTGTCATACATCACTTTGACACTATTGGTATTGCAATTCATGGTTAGCTATTCTGTGATTAAGGTTTAAATTTTGGTAAATATGTAATTATCCTTTTATGGATCACGTCTAAGAAAAGTTTCATTTTTAAAATTGGTCTTTTAAATAAAATAACGTATATAGTATATATATACATTTACATTACATACGTTCAATAAATGTATATTAATCACTTTGTGACGAATCTATACGGAACTTTATCACTAACCTTCTGAACCGACCTTTTTAGGGAAATTTAATTCCCTACCTATTTCCAATCAACTCCAAAAAGCGGACAGGATTCCTTGTTATGTAGATTAGATTCAGTATTTAAGTCAAACGAAATAGTAAAGTTAGAGCAGTAGGAGATAGATATTGAAGCATAAAGTTATAGTGAATTTGAATTGAAGTCTTATTGTTGTTGATAATTTAATCTCATGAAGAATTGAGATTCCGAGTGGTAAATATTATTTTGAGTTTAAAGTCTCATTAAAGTTTTAAGAGTCAGATTAAAGTTAAATGTTTAATAAGAACATTATTAAATATAATTCTGGGATCTCTTATCGTGGCAATTTCTGCGTGATCGTTATTTAATGAATTGATTAATTAGATTATTAATTAATTGAGTTAATTTAAAGATTATTATAATTAAAACCTCATAATATCCGCCTTGTTGTTGTTAATAAGTCTTTGATTCTATTTGGGGAAGATATCTAAATAAAGAAAGTTATTTATAAAAATGGCTACTGGTTCATTTACGTCTCATAATTATTCTAGTTCTCAAAGTGAGGTCCTTAGGGACCTTTACAATGGCGCCCAACGTATAAATCCCGAGAATAGAGTCGGATCCAGTTTTAGAATCATTCCGGAACAATATTTTTCGGGGATTGAGAACATAGATGATTTTTTGGAGAATATTGATCATAATCTCGCGTATTATGAGATACCTGCACAACTGGCATGTGCTTACTTGAAAGGTCATCTCAAAGGACGGGCACTCGACTGGTTCGAAGTTCTAGGTTATAGAGTCATTGAAGATAAGACAACAGACTACGCGCACTTAAAACAGGCATTGTCGGAACAATTTCCCGTGGTCCGAAACAAGTCAGAACTAGAAACGCGATTTTATTCCTCATCACAAAGACGAGATCAACAACCTTCGGACTTTATTTATGAATTGTTGAAAATTCATAAAGTCCTTAAACTAGAAATGTCGGAGGAAAAATTAATAGATCACGTCATTAGTCGATTAGAACCTCAAATTTTGGATTATGTCGAAGTTAGACATCCACGAAATACTGCCAATCTCCTACAAATCGTTGATAAATATGAAGAACGTTTTATACATAGACAAATCAGAGGTTCGAATGAGGGATTTAGAAGTTCAGGCCCTCATGAAAACAATCGTTTTAATACCCGGCATAGACAGGAAAATTGGAGGGAAAACAGAAATAATGAAAGATACGCCAATAATAGCCGACCACAAAGGGAATTTAATCGGTTCGAAAACCAAGGTTTCACAAATAATCGCAGATTCGAGGGTAGACGCCAAGGTGGACAATCGGATCAACCATTCCACAGTCAAGGCGGTCGACAAAGTGGGTCGAAAAATAGTTCATTTCGAGGTCAAAATGAACGAAGTAGAAATTTAAACTTTTAAGCGATCGATGTGAATATGGAGGTAATCGATCGCGAGGTACAGAAAATCCTCCAGTTTGGGATCATCGACCTATCAAAGTATCCTCTATAAGAATGACCCCAGTCGAATTACCGTATGTCCCTATTCTATTAAATGAAACCTTTATTACCGCACTATGGGACACGGGAGCAGAGAAATCTTTTATTTCGGAGGAGGTATACCGCAATTATTTTTCATACCGCCCTCGTCAAAAGACGAAAGACAGAGTCGTGACAGCACAAGGAGCCCCGTGCAATCATTTGGGTAGAGTCGAATTACAAATTAGAATCAGGGAATTTCAGAAACCCTGGGAATTCCATATACTTGATAACATGCAGTATCAGTGCATTCTAGGGATTGATTTTATGAAGGCGTCGCGATTAACATTAGATTTTGATCAGAAATCCTTAATCATTCCCGAGCATCTGATCAAACAAAAGCCTAAAGAGGAGAAACTCGTTGATATTGATCTCACAGAATCGAAACTTAATGACGAGCAACAGAGGCAATTAAAAGCCTTATTTAATAATTTTAAAGGGTTATTTTCCGATCAACCGGGATTAACGCATGTTGTATATCATGAGATAGATACTGGAGATAAAGGACCGGTAGTGTCGAGACCATACAAGTACGACCGGGTCAAACAAGGCATTATTGATTATCACATAGATAAGATGTTACGGGATGGTACAATTTGTCCTATTAATTCGCCCTATGCATCTCCAGTCGTATTAACTCGAAAGAACAATGACCTTCCTCCAGATTCTCCCGAGGCATATCGTTTCGCGATCGATTATCGGAAACTAAATGCAATTACCAAATATCCTCGATATCCATTACCGGTTATTGATGACTTACTCACCAATATCCCTCACACCAACGTTATGTCCACTCTAGATCTCAGAAGTGGCTATTTTCAGTTGGCGATTAGTCCAAAGGACATAGAAAAAACAGCGTTTATCACTCGCAATGGCACTTTTGCATTCCTACGCATGCCTTTTGGTCTTTCTGGGGCGGCGCCTAATTTCCAACGGCTATCGATATAATCCTCCAACCTGTTATTGGGCGTTTCGTGTCCGTTTATATGGATGATGTTATTATTACATCACCATCGTTTAAAGACCATCTAGATCATTTAACTCAGGTTTTTACCTTATTACGAGACGCAGGGCTAACGTTAAATAAAGAAAAATGTCACTTCGCTCGTGACAAACTCAAATATTTAGGCCTGATTATTAGTAAAGAAGGAATCGAAACTGACAATAAGAAAATTCGGGCAATTACGGAAATGAAACCTCCCAAAAATAATAGAGAAGTGTCAAAATTTTTAGGGATGACGGGTTGGTACCAAAATTTATTCCGCGATACGCAGATATATGCGAACCATTGTACCAATTAAAGAAAAAGGGGGCGAAGTTTAACTGGTCGGGAGAAGCACAGGATTCTTTTGATCAGATCAAACGCACACTAACAGAGGCACCGATTTTGCAATTACCAAATTTTTCTGAACAGTTCAATTTATTCACTGATGCAAGTGGGGTCGGAATTGGTGCTGTGCTTCAGCAAAATCAAAAACCTATTGCTTTCGCGTCTCGAACCCTTAATAAAGCAGAGCGTAATTATACGGTTACCGAAAGAGAATGTTTGGCGGTAATTTGGGCTCTAAATAAGTTTAAAACTTATTTTGGACCCCTACCTGTAAAAGTGATTACAGATCACGCAGCGTTAACGAAGTTAACCAATGGTAAGAATTTATCAAGTAGGATGATCCGATGGGCATTGAAATTGTCAGAGTTTAACATAGAATGGGAACACAGACCTGGTGTTCAAAACGTGGTCGCAGATCTTTTATCAAGAAATCCAGTAGACAGTGTCGAGGGATCGCAAATTTCGTGCGCAACTCTTAGAGCCCTCGCAATAAATTCCCGTGAACAATTCATTAAGGAACAGAGGGAAGATCCTGAATTAGGACATATTTATCGATACTTAGAAAACCCTGATGACGGTTCTGTTAATGCGACGGTATGCGAGAGTTGGTCCCAGGACTTCAAGTTAATAAATGGTCTCCTCTTTTACGCGAAGCATTTTTCTAATCTGGGAGAACTAAGAGTTTATATTCCTGGTTCTCTTCGAAAAGATATAATGAAAGAATTTCATGATCTGCCATTAGCAGGACATCTCGGAAAGAGGAAGACATATCTTAAACTTCGTGACACGTGCTATTTTCCATTTATGAGAAAATATATATTTGAATATGTTTCAACCTGTGACCGATGTCAAAAGTTTAATTATAAAAACGCGCTACCAGCTGGTCGTTTAATGCCTATAGTTTCGAAATATCCAAATGAAATTGTAACGCTAGACTTAGTAGGCCCCTACCCCGCATCCCGACCCGAGAGATATAAATTCATATTAGTTATAACTGACCACTTCACTAAGTGGTGTGAGCTGATTCCTCTTCGTAAAGCTTCAGCCCAGACAATAGCTAATGCCTTTTTTAATACCTATATAGCGCGTTACGGAGCTCCGATTTCTTTGATAAGTGATAACGGCCCCCAATTTATTTCTGACGTGTTTGAACATCTCAGTCACAGGTTGGACATCAAACATATGAAAACGGTAACGTACAGACCACAGTCTAATCTCACGGAGAGAGTGAATAGAAATTTAGTTCAAATGATAGCTTCTTTTGTTGAAGAAAATCATGAAAACTGGGACCAATTTCTACACGAGTTCGCTTTCGCATTGCGCACGGCAGTAAATGAGACGACAAATAAAACTCCGGCTGAGTTGTTTTTAGGAAGGAAAATCATAACTCCGTTTAGCAAGCTCATAAATGTTAAGGAGGATGCGAAATATGTTGGTAATAACATCGAAAAATTATTCGATGAGGCAAGACGAAATATGCAAAAACAGCATAGGTCTTGGGAAAAACATTACAATCTCAGAAGGAGGGATGTTCACATCAAAGTGAACGATTTGGTTTTACTTCAAACACATTTCTTAAGTGCTGCGGGTAGGAAACAGGTGGGAAAATTTATGCCTAAGTTTGAAGGTCCCTATAAGGTTTTAGAAATAAAAGGAAATAATTTAGTTATTTGGAAAAACGGAAGAAATATAACTGTTAATATTGATCAGGTTCGAGTGTACCGACCTCGTCAGTCAGACACGATTAGTTCGGATAGTCCGATAGAAACTCTATATGACGAACAAGAAGTTAGTCATAGGTCAAATAGATCACATCAAGGACAGTTTAAAGAGCATAGGAAAACCTCTAGTCAGGAAAGTGAGGGGTATAGATCACGGCAGAGTAACACCACACGGGAGATCCCCAGAAATAAACGTAAAGTTAATAGTACTGCGTCGAAGGACCCAGCTATAAAAAGATCCAAGATATGTAAGAAGAGATCCCGACAAGGATCTGATCATCAGGACCGGAAAAGACATGCTCCTGAGCAAAGGCAGGGAGTCAAGAGGTCGATCCCTTCCTCGATCTCGTCCAGAACTAACAAAAAAAAACCTAATACCTCTTCACCAGGAGTACAGTCCATTGCAGGTCCATCAAAGTTGCCTGATCGCAGGAATGCTACGACTACAAGTGGATCCCGAATGGAAGTTAGTGGACGTGATAACCAGACCCGTCAGACCAGAGCGACAACAAGAAGACACAACGAACAAGCGGAGAAAACAGTCCGGTCGAATCAAACCAATACAAGAAGACCTTGCCCATACTATCTACGGAGCCGTATACAAGAAAAAGACAGAATCCATGAGGACCTCAACAACATCGAAATCAACGGCATACCTGGCAGCATATTCCGCAGAAGAAGCCTCAGTATGGAAGCGATGAATGGAGATCCAGTGCATAGGATTTAACAGACAAAATCCAGGTTGTATTGTTTCATTATCTTCGCGGTACGAACAAATGAAGAATTTTTGCAATTAAAGCAAGTCACGGGCGGACTCTAAAATTAAGAAGACTGACAAAAGTGGACATTACATTGTGTGTGTTTTTTTCTATAACAGAAAAAAACGACTTTTGTGTTACTTTTTGTATTTTGGAGAAAACATCTGTAAATTTTGCATTTGTTTACTTCGATGTATGACTTCGCTAAGATGCGACAATTCATTTGGTTGTTTGTGTTATTTGTTTATTACAAAATGATTATTATTATATGCTATGTATGTTTCTCTGTATGTTTTGTTTCACATCTGGTGCCTTATTGCGCGGCGAAGTTAGATAAGATTAACCATTAACACTAACTAGCGCATCAAGTTTTTCGAATGAGAAGGCAAAGGAACCAGATATTTATTGTATGACATTCATGTAATAAATGTATAACTTCATGTCTACTTTTACATACTTCTCAAATGGATATCAATCTTTCAGGGTAGCTGACCCTGAAGTCTTCGATGTTCCAGTGCCAAAGAAGATTGTATTGTATTTTTTTGTATAGTGTATAAATCATACTCTATGGGGCTGGTTTTTTGCCACCACTAGGGTGGTTTTTCCCACGCCCCCTTGCCGAATGGATAGAGTGCAGGGATTAATTTAAACTTGTAAAATATTATGAGGTTTGTCAATTAATTCTAAATCGTAATTTTATACTTTTTCATTACGGAAGATGTTTCAATAATATACAGTTAGAAATTAATATCGTCGGTACTGTAAGACAAAGATAGGATTTACGTAATTTATTTTCAGGACATTTGAGTCCTTCGAATAAATCCCGTTTTCTTTTTGGAGGGGAATGTGACGAATCTATACGGAACTTTATCACTAACCTTCTGAACCGACCTTTTAGGGAAATTTAATTCCCTACCTATTTCCAATCAACTCCAAAAAGCGGACAGGATTCCTTATTATGCAGATTAGATTCAGTATTTAAGTCAAACGAAATAGTAAAGTTAGAGCAGTAGGAGATAGATATTGAAACATAGAGTTATAGTGATTTTGAATTGAAATATTGTAGTTGAAGATAAATTTATCTCATGAAGAATTGAGATTCCGAGTGGTAAATATAAAATTGTATTTAAAGTCTCATTAAAGTTTTAAGAATGAGATTAAAGTTAAATGTTCATTAAGAACATTATTGAATATAATTCTGGGATCTCTTATCGTGGTAATTTCTGCGTGATCGTTATTTAATGAATTGATTAATTAGATTATTAATTAATTGAGTTAATTTAAAGATTATTATAATTAAAACCTCATAATATCCGCCTTGTTGTTATTAATAAGTCTTTGATTCTATTTGGGGAAGATATCTAAATAAAGAAAGTTATTTATAAAAATGGCTACTGGTTCATTTACGTCTCATAATTATTCTAGTTCTCAAAGTGAGGTCCTTAGGGATCATTACAACTTGAATGAATGAAATTGTATACTGATGTATAAAACAACACTTTGTTATATGCAAATTTCAGCCTTTATTAGTATATGTATTTTTGTTACTAATAATTTTTGAACTGTGCGTTCATTGAAGAAATGTAATTAGCATAGTACCTCTTTTATAAATCAATACAAATTTTACTGGATTTTAAAAATATGAAGAAGCCAACGAGCTGATTCTTTGGGATGACAAAAAAGAAGAAAAAAAATTCTTTGGGAGGAGTAGAAATTACTTTCAAACAGCTAAAGGAAACACATTAACAACTAGAATGCACAAGTTTTTCCTTGCATAAAGTACGATGAGCAATATTCGCCTTTGAACAGTGAAGAAGGGCAAACGGATCAAGCAGTCGTAAAAACCACAAATTGGGCTTCTTTCCTCCCCCCTCCATTGTGGAGCGACCAAAAGGAGACAGCAGACACACTCTCTCTCTCTTTTTTGTCTTCAGTAACCAGTTTATGTCGTCTAAAGTGGATTTCTTAGTACACAGTTTTGTCGTATTTTTATAAGTACCAGAAATAATAACATTAATTTATAAAATGATAAATGGAAATGTGGTTAAAAAAGA
This sequence comes from Trichonephila clavipes, assembly GCA_019973935.1. Taxonomy (NCBI): domain Eukaryota; kingdom Metazoa; phylum Arthropoda; class Arachnida; order Araneae; family Nephilidae; genus Trichonephila; species Trichonephila clavipes. The sequence goes on along the minus strand of BMAU01019385.1, from coordinate 435,647 downwards.
TTATAACACTTTATGAAAAAGTGCTCTAATGACCATTTTCACAGAAAAATGACGTTTTCTTTTTAAAGACTTGTATCGAAACTTATTATGTTCCTGATGAGAGTTTCTTATAAGGCAATTAAGAAATTCAAATTTCAGTACACACAATTTGTTTCTACCATCTACATTTTCTTAAACAGGATACCACATAAAAAAAATGTAGCCTATTTTCTGGGTTACTGCATTAAATGAAGCTGTTATTTGGTTATCAAACACACACATGCGTAAAAATTAAACAATGTGTTTCAAATGAATAAGGAAAGGAGCTTATAATTTTCTTTGAGACAAAAATCGTTTTAACCTACAATTATATTATATAAAAGCTAATCTCTTATTGTTTTATCTTATGACATTAACATCACATTATTATTATTGTTACTAAAATCAATGACAGTATGTGACTTAAAACTTGAATTTTCATTTACATGTACAACATAGAATATGTCAGGTACACACGTTTTTGCGACACTTTTATCACAACGATGTAATTCAGAATCCGAGGAATGCGTAATTATTCGAATCTCGGTGTACACATGAACGATAAATAGTGAGTGAATGAATATTAACGTCGCTCTGTACAGCTACACGAGGGCTTTTGGCTACGGACCACGTAATTTTGAATCATGGGCAAGTGACGTGGACGACACCTGAGCTGGCACCACCTCTCTCCTAACTACCTCACCACACCAACGGGAGGACGTTTGAGCTCTCGACAAATTTAATGTGCATCGCTTCCATACACGGCGGGTTTTTAGTGGTACTAGGCTCGAACTCGTGACAAGGCCAGCCACGATCCGATACTTTAACCACTCGGCTACCGCTGCCACATGAGTTTGTTCAAACCTCCTCAAGTTGGAGTGGTGTGGAAGTTAGTAGAGGGGGTAGCTCAGGTGTCGTCCTCGTCACTTGATTATGATTCATAATTAGAAGATCGGTTGCCAAAAGTCCTCGATTAACGGAAAAGTACGACGTTAATATTCACTCACTCAACTCTTATTAAAAGTTGTATTTTTATGTCATTAATAATTCTGCAAAATTTGTAATAATTTTGCGGTTATTGAAAAAGATATTTAATTAACATCGTAATTCTTTTATAAATCAAATCAAATGATTGGAATTAAAAATTATGACCGAAAAACTGATTGTTTGGGATAACTATATATATAAAAATGTTGTGTTGGTTTGTGTATGCGCGCATAACTCAAAAAGTTCTGCATGGATTAATCTGAAATATTGACACAACGTTGCATTTGTCTCTGGTCAGGATCGTATGTACTTTTTATTTTGAAATTCTCTCTAAATTTTTTTAAATTTAATTTTTAATTGATTTTTTTGTGTTATGACGTCATACGACGTCACGATTAGCTCTGAATGCGAAAATTTAAACTTTACGCTTAGATTTTTCGAAATTATTGTATAACTCTTCTATGGTTATGTTTATGCGTTGTCATATTTATCTATCTATTGTCCTTTGATGCGTAATTGGGATTAACTTTCGAATAAATCTTTTTTTTAAAAATTATTCTTTCAAGAACTCAAATTTTGTTTTGTAGGTTTGGCAACAGTTGATAGCATTATCGCGGGATGGTTACGACTTTGATTAAATTCTACATCGTGTTTTTTCTGTAATTTTAAGATAAATTTATTTCTCTTTATTAAGCGAAAATGAAACTAACATAATTGACTTCTGTACGCTATTTATTTTTCTACCAAATAGTTTCCGTCAACCATTTACCTGAAATAAACAGACGTAGCCAAATGCCGCGATATAACACATTCAATGTTTGGAAACAATATTTTTTTCCCACTTGTAGATATTTTAATGTGACGAAATTAATCGACGGAGTTTTTAATAGGAATGTTTTTTTTTAGACAACTTTTTAAACTTCATTTGATTCGTACGTATTATCGCAACAATCGCCAACTTTAATGATAACTCGCAAAGTTGGCCATTCCATTTTCGCAGATGTTGTACGCTCGGAATTGGCAATCGTGCTTCGTTTTATACAATATCGCTAATAGGTTGCGATAATACGTAAGTACCTTTCATTTGATGTTAGTATTGAAATACAAATGTTAAAACTAAGATTCCACCTTATTTTGTTTTTCATTGCTTTATAAGATTATTACCTTTTTAAACAGATTCCATTAGTAAATTGTTAAAAAAAATACTGGAAGTTATTATGGTTTGTTTTTGTCAGGGACGTAGAGCTACCACTGTATCAATGATGCAGGAGCCCCAACGAATGTTATTACAATTCCACTTACATGGTGCTCATATCTGAAAAAGGGCCACAAAGGAATTCGGATACAAGGCCCACTCAGAGCTGGTTTGTAATTTCATATGTTTTTCTTTAAACCTTCACTTTAACTGCAGTCAATCGGCTTGAGTACATAAAATTGTATTGCAGAAACTCGAACTTAGGTCCTCATACTGGCCAAGCAAACGCAGTGCAAGGGATAAATGCTGATCAAATTAGAGTAAGCATCAGTGAATGAGCAAAACAGACAAGAGGGCTCAAATACATGTTGAGGAAGCAGGTTGTCATAAGTTTGTAATTATTTTTTCAAATTTTACTTTCGCGTTGGTAAAGATAGTTCAGCTCTTTTTATGTCAATTACTGTTCGTATTGTATATCATTTTTCAATTTATTTTTAAGCACAGAATATTTACTTTGGATAATTTTTATATATAAAATACTAAATTTAATTCTGTACACTATGTATGTGTTTAGCAAGTAGTATACCGATTAAAATCTTCCACCTACCGTAAAATCCGGCTTATAACGCACACTTTGAACACAAAAAATAAGATCAAAATTTACAGGTGTGAGTTATACGCTGGGTATAAAAATGAGTGCTTTAAAAATTAAAAAATAAATGAGCATAAAAAAGTTAAACTTCTAAATATTTCGAAATACTTTTTATTTTAAAGACATGACATTCTTATTGAACTTAAAAGGTGGTAGAGTTCTAAAAGTATACTATTTTTGCAATTGCTTAGATAAACACCTTGAATAAATTGCTACTAAACATAACAGCATTGCATTTGTACATTTCAGGTTTCTTCGTAAAAAAGGGGTGCACATTATATAGCGAATATACCTAAAATTTAAAACTTGCAGCTTGAAAGTATGGGTGTGCATTATATGCCGGACTTTACGGTATTTTATCTTTCTCCAATGAATCTAAATTAAATTAATATATAATTTTTTATGGTACTTATATTTTTTTCTTTAGTCGGCCATTTACCTAAAATCAAGACATCACCAAATACTGCAATATGCATTCAATAAGGGAAGAATGTTCTATGCCTGTTTGTGCACAATAATAATACTTTTTTGCACTTGGTAGTGAATTTTTCTACGAAATAGTTATTGTAGTTTTTAATAGTTGGGGCAATAACATTAGACTCATGAAATATCTATTTTGTGTAATTTCAAAATTTTATTTGGTGTTACTGTGAAATATAAATGAAAAAATTTTAAGATTTTCTGATGTATATTTTGTGTTTGTTTTGATATTTATGTATTATCGCAACCATATTGGCAACATTAGCACTTAATTGCCAATTCACCGTGTATGATGCGAACAAAATCGGGGTTGATATAGTTGCAACAGTACCCAAGAACCTTTGTTTGCAACTTTTTTTGGTGATTTTATCAAAATGATAATTTATTGTTAATAATTGGTTTTTGATAGCTTTTTATCATTTAAGTTTGTTATAGCTAGCTAGCTGTACCCAATCATGTTTTCCTGTGGCTCAGTCTGGTTAAAAAGAAAGAAAAGAGAAAGCACACATTTCTAATATCTTTAACTGCTCGCACTTGAGGTATGATTTTTTTTTATAAAAAAATGTGGAAATATACATTAACAAAACTTTTCTAAACAGATTTATTTCATTTGTAATTTGTTAACAGAATACTCCCAAGTTATTATGGGTTTTTTTTGTCATGGTATGAATCTAAAATTATTTGCATTGTCTCCATAGAAGAGGTGCCAAGTTTGAAAACAAATTAAATGACTCTTCTTGAGGTGAAAGGGTTAATTTTACAATGCTTATGAGTAGACATTTTGTGTTGCTTCAATGTCTGTATATATACAGAAATTGTCTGCTGTTCCTGCTTTAGAGCAGTAGTTGCCATTTTTCAACACTTCATGAACCACTTAATGTATAACTTTATAATTAGCGTTTCACTAATAGGATTGACCTCTATGTGGTGGAGCACTATAGCTATATTTACGTCTTTATTTAATCTTCTATGCCCTGAAAATAAGCGGTAAAATCCTAGGAGAGCCCACACCCTTGGTGACAAACCAAAAAAGGCGCCAAGCCGGAACAAGATGGTGCCAAGCGAAAGCGACAATTGTGGCAAGGAAATATAGCGGGATAAGGTGGATGCATAATGAAAATATATGTAAGCAATACAGAAATTAAACATTTGAGATAAATATAAAAACAGCACTTACTTTCTTACTGCTGATCTTTTCCGAGTGGAGGGGACAGCGTATCAACAGATTTTAAAAAAGTCTTAAAGGTCTCATCGCTAAGCGAATGATCGTGTGAACGCCGCCATATTTATTCTGCGAGGTAATGGTCGAACATACATTCGGCGTGGCTGGCACGATTTCGAAGAAAGCGTTTTATTGCCGACCATGTTACATCATGCTGATCATTACATTTAGGACATTCATAACTCGAAGCAATCAATCCTTCCTTCATACACCATTCAATCAATTCTTTTTTACCTTTCGCATTCAACAAAGTAAAAAATTCTAAAGTAGATTCCCTCACACACGCAACCAGCCCGGAGACCAACAACAAAATGAAATTCGAAATGCGCGCCCACAAAATACAAAAATGCTAGAAAAAGGTAGGGTTGTCGTATGTAGTGTTTAAAAGTAGGGTTACCAAGATGGCGCAATTATCGCCAACCAAAGTAATTCACGCCAAGGCTCTTTTAGGAGTGAACCAAATAAGCTTCATGAAGAGCAACAATCAACAAACTGAAATGTTTTGCCTACAATTTTCCAAAAAATGGTTGAGGTTACCAAAAATCGATAACCCCAGTAACCCCAGGAATTATGTTTTTTTTTTTGTTTAGTTATTTCAGTAACTAAAAGCTTTTAGTAAAGAATAATTCGTGTTCCGTAATATGTTGTTTTGTTGTTCATCTTTTTTTAAACTGAATCTTCATAAAAGTATAAATAATTTCCCAATTTTTCTGCATACCATCCAAAATTTTTCACACATCACCAATTGGTGACTGCTGCTCTGTAACACACATCAGTAATTATGTATTAGCATCACTGTAACAAAATTGGTGCCATGTATATCGTACCTTAATATCTAAACAATAAAGATTCTAACATTTTTTTTATGAAAAAAGAAATGGAGGGAAAATGTTGCGATTTGATTGGCGGCAATTTGGCTGTGGTGATGCTAATATTTAAGTACACAGATAACAAATAATTGTCCATGTGAAAAGCTGTCTGTGTCTAGATATAAGCCACTCTGTTTTTAAGATAGGCCCTTAACTTTGTTGATAACAATTGCTAATACTAATCGAATTGTGAATTGCAGAAATACTCCCATCATTATCAACACTTTGTCATAGTTTTCTGCTGCAAAATCCGTGTTTATATTGGAATTTTCCTGGCGTATTCGATTAAAAATACCTTCAGCCTCTCATTGCGTTGAATTTCAGCTGTGTCAATTGATGCACGTTTAAAGTTAAATATTTCATTAGCATTTTTTCCTTTTTTTTTCATGTTTTGAAATTTTATATGTTTTTGTTTTAATTTTCTTTTCTTTTTAAGTGTAGTTTTAAGTTTTTAAGAAATTTTATATGCTTTGTTTGAATTTTTTTTCTTTTTAAGTGCAGTCAATTGGCTTCACTAGATAAAAATAATGCCTTGCAGGAAATCAAACTTAGGTTGTCATACTTGCAAGGCAAAAGTATTACAATGAGTGTAATTGCACATCAAACTGAGAAAGAATGGATATCAGCAAACGAGAAAAGCAGACAAAGAATGTCACAAACACACACTGAGTGCGCAGCAAAGCAACATGCAGCCAGACTTGAGGAAGCTCATTTGCAAGCACATCATTCGTGTTTTACAACATCAGAAAGATGTTAACCAAAAACAGCACATCTGCGTCAAACATGACTTTGTGGTGAGCAATCACACAATAACAGTCAACTTGCATTCCTGTACAACCCAGTGGAAGATTCTAGGTTCAGGCAGCATGTTCTCATTTACACAATGATGGAAGTGTGTCCTTATTGCAATGTTCTGGAATTTAAGGGAGAAACCAAAGGAATGTTTTGTACCACTGAAAAAATTAAACTGCCTCAAATCAGAGAACAGAGCCATTACAAATTTTGCTTGCTAGATATACTGCGGAATCAAAACATTTCCTATATGACATCAGGAAATACAATTGATGTTTCCAAGTGATATTGTTTGGATAAATGTGCATAAGTGAACACACCTCTGATTTAATAAAAATATCCATAAGCATTGTAAAACTAACCCAATTCCCTCAATGAATAAAGAGTGGAGCCATTTAAAATTTATCTTCAAACTTGAGGTCGCCACTTTAAAGACAATGTAAATAAATTTAGGTTCATAACATGCCATAAGGACAAAAATAAGCTGTAATAACTTCAAGCATTTGGTTAACAAATTATAAATATCAGTTTAGGAAAGTTTTTCGTATATATATTTATACATTTTTTTTATAAAAGATCATACGTGCAATGCAAATTATTTAACATACTGAATATGTCTTTTCTGTTAAAAAAGACTGAGCCACAGCAACGCGTGGCAGGGTACAGCTAGTAAATAAATAAAATTGCTTTGCTCCCATAAAAATAATTTTTCTAACAGGCTTCAATAGTAAAAGTATGAGTTAATAGCCATTTCCCTGAAAGAACCGATTATTCTCACAAATATCTCTCTTTATAAAAACAAAAACGTTTTTCTTGATGCTGTAATAAATTTATTTCTGCTTAAGGTGAAGTTAATAAAAGAAACTATACTTCTTTACAACAACTATATGACTAGTAGAAAAATCAAAGGAATAAAAAAAGAGAGCTTGCCTAAATTTGGATCGAACTTACTATCTATAATACTAAAAAGCCGGTCTTTCAGTCACAAAAAGAAACGAAAATCAGGTACAATAAACTGAGATGATCTGATATTACAAGTATTTGCGATGAAGTGCTTTAAATGACCATTTTCATTAGGAAAAAATATTAAGGAAAATATTCTTAAATATAGAATTCGTTCTTGTGCATTTTTGTTTCGTCAAATACATGTTAATTTTGTCCCCTAAATTTTTGGCCAAATATCGGGAACAAATGTGTTTACTTGAAATAGTTCATTGATAGTGCCAATTTTAGACAATATTGCTAACCCTACTATTAAACAAAATGATTGGCATTTCTTGTATTGAATCCAATAAATTTTTAGTTTCAGATACCGCTGTATAATCATTTACATTAATGAATTCTTCTAGGTTGTTTCGAGTTTGTTCAAACTGCTTTAACCGAATCTATTTTAGCTTCCCAACGGGTATCGCAAGATTGTCTTAGAGTAATGCTTAAATGCTTTTGTAGAATTTCCCCTCTTTGTAGATGCAGAAAATAAGCATAGAAATATCTACTCCCAATTTTTATAGTACATATTACTGGAAGTGACATCATAAACTAAAAAATTTAAAGATGATAGGCATGCTATGAACATAATAAAATAAATATTACTCATATAACTAGCTGATGTGCACCTATAATAACATAATTTTTAAGCATCTGCAAAAGTTAATCCTAATATAGACGACTTGGTAAAAAAAAAGAAAAAAAAAGTAATTCAAAAGCCACATTAAGTAAATAACTGTTTAATAATTATTTAAAATTAAATGTTTCAAGTTACTCATTTTTACTTTGTACCTTACTTAATTGAATTGAACCTGTAAAAAGTGTATTAACTATAAAACCTAAATTTGCACGTCTATCTTATTTTTAAATTTCTTGCATTAAAAAAAATGTGCTATTTGCGTGAAAATTCCACAATAAGCCTATAAGTAACATTTCTTTTACGTTTCCATATTTGTTTGATGGAAATGTTGGAAGCGGCACTCAAAATTACTTATCAAATTGTGGCACTCTTTCGAAAAAGGTTGACCACCCCTGTTCTTGGGGTTCTGTGAGTAGAAAAGTTTTAAGACCATTTTTGCAGAATAACCCCACTATTAGTGATAAAAATAGTCCCCCTCTCCCCCCCATTCCACATCTGTGTTATGTGCAAACAATTCTCCTTTTTGTGGCCATCCTAAGATTTAAGCAAAAACTAACAGTCAGCTGATCTCAAGGTCACTTGACCGTTGCCTTTTCCAAAGGATGTCATGGGGAGAGGTTTCTTGACGTCAGTTTAGGGTTACTTTTTTTTACCCTCTCCCCTTTTTCATGTAAAAAAAGCAGAATTAGTGTTTCTGCAGTGATTAAAGTCATTATTCGTGTAGCAAAATATTCTTTTTCATAAAATATAGTACACTGCTGGACAATTGCTAAGGACGGATAACACTATCATCCATAGCAACCACAAAATGAAAGGAAGCAAAATGTGGAAAATTAGAATAAGTGCGGGATATTAGTAAGAAGTATGAGTATGCAAATTTTTTTTCCACGTCTGTTCATCACGTGATAGCATTCATAAGAGCTTTAAAGGTTTTGACGCGTGTGGACAGTTGTTGTTTCAAGTCAAAGTTTTACAGGAAAGATTTAGTAGACGAACTTAAAATTTTTGGCATGTCTTTCCGACATCACATAGATGATTTTATGCGTGGTCGAATTATTGGAAAGATCGAAGAAGGGCGAAAAATAACAGATGTTGCCAGGGAGTTCGACATCGCTCACAGCGTTGTTTCACGGCTGTGGAAGTCATTTAAAACTACTGGAATGTGTAGTAGACGGTACGGGGGAGGTCGTGTTAGAAGTACGACGCCTGCAGAAGACAGCTATATCGTCCTATCAGCAAAAAGGAACAGGCGCACCACAGCTCAGCAGGTGGCAAATCAGTTACTTGCTGCCTCAGGAAAGCAGATCTCCCGAAAAACTGTTGCCAGACGTTTGAGGGGAGGAGGACTATACGCACGCAGACCTGTTGTGTGTGTCCCATTGACCAGACAGCACCGTACTGCCCGTTTGCAATGGTGTCGTGAGCATCACAATTGGACTGAACAGGACTGGGCATGCGTACTATTCTCAGATGAGAGTAGGTTCAGTCTGTCATCGGATTGTAGACGCCAACTGATCTGGCGCGAGAGTGGTACTGCTTATCGTCCAGAAAATATCCAGGAAAAGGACCGATATCCGACATGCAGTATCATGGTGTGGGCCGGCATCCTGATCAATGGTCGCACGCGCCTACACGTGGTTGCGAATGGGACTATGACGGGTCAACGATACATTGATGAAGTTCTACTTCCTCATGTTCGTCTTTTCCGTGGTGCTGTCGGTGATAAATTTGTTTTTATGGACGACAACGCAACATGTCATCGAACACTCGCTGTTCAGGATTGTCTAGACAGCGAGGGTATTCAACGTCTCGTATGGCCAGCGCGTTCTCCAGATCTAAACCCCATTGAAAATGTGTGGGATGCTTTGGGGAGGCAAGTTGCTGGTCGAAACTATCCTCCGACAAACAAGAACACCCTCATCCGTGAACTCACAGAGGAATGGGATAAATTGCCTCAACAGCTGCTGGATAATGTTGTGCAAAGTATGGTACGACGTGTGGAATGTTGCATCACACTCCACGGTGGACATATCCCGTACTGATACCTTTCTTTAAGGTGCCTGCTGACTTTAAGATGCATTGTTCCATTTCTCCGTACGCAGATCAAATGAACATTTTTTTTTCTTTCATATGTTTCACAGCTTTTGTACTTTCCAGAACAATAAATATTTTTTATTCTAATGTCTGAACAGTGTGGCAACTATATTTTATCCTACTAGGCCTAATGTCTCGCTTAATGTTATGCTACATAGCAATTTGTGATCTGTCCTTAGCAATTGTCCAGCAGTGTATATATAGATATATATTTAAGAGAGTAAATATTTGAGGCCCAAGATTTAATTGAAGAGGAGAAAACATCAAATTATTAATTTATTTAACTTATGTTGAATGTACAAAGTAATTAATATAAAAATTGGAATGGAAAAAATAAAAATAGGTCTTTAAATATTACCTTACATTAAAAATCTTATAAGCAAACCCATTTACTGTGTTATGTTCAAAACAATATATTCATTCATTGTATGTATGAGTTTTAATAATTTTTTGTTTCCTTTTCTGTTTCTAAATAACAATTCAGAGAAAATATCTAGATACTAAAAGAAATTATCAGTAATACTTGATGAACATTAATTAATTATTTTTGTAGCAGATCCTAAGATAGTGAGAGCACTAATAAATGCGCAAAATTCTAATTTTATTACCCACAAAAATCAACGGCAGTACTCGTTCATCCATAGGGCGGGGGCCCGGATAACCTGAACTTAACCACATTTTCTGGCTATAAATTTAAATCCTCCAGTGTCGAGGGAGCCTGTAGATCTTCTGCACCCAGGATCCGAAATGAGTCTAAATCGGCACTGATCAACGGATAATTTTATATTTAAGGCCATAAGAGTAATTTATACGAATTTTTCTTAAAACAGCAAATATTGCGAATGTTTACTCTTACAAATTGACTGGGCTCGAAATACGATAAAATATTAATCATGAGTAATTGATAAATTATTTCAATGATAGTAGAGAATGGGGAGTATCCAATAAGACTCATTCTATATATTATGGATTCATTACATTGAGGGCATTTAAGCAACCACAAACGACATGTCGTTGACCTCTGCAGTGCTTAGATCCAATCTGCTATTTACTGAAGAAGTGATGCCTATTGAAGAAACTAAAGGTAAATTTTCAGTTGAGGGTTAGTCAAGCATAATATGGCCTAGTTATGATTTCAGTTAAAGTAATTTCTACAACCCTTCTTAAATTTTGAGATAGTTGACTTTTAGCAAAATGACTTTGAAATTGTGCATTTGGGGACTGAGATGGAGATCATTACCCTCTTGTTCTTACGTCAGCGTTTCTCAGACTGTAGGGCGCGCACCCCTTGGGGGCGTGTTAACTTTACGAGGGGGCACCAGCATGTCGAAAACAAAAGGTTATTTAAAAAAAATTATTAATTCACTGAAAGTAAATAAACAAAATACTTCTTGAAAAAAAAATATAAAATACACATTTACACTTATGTAATCTAATATATATTATAAATGTGAAAGTTTGTGGGTCTTTCATGCGGAAGCAACGGAATGGATTTTAATGAAATTTTACAGTAATATAGCTTATACATCAAAATAACACATAGGCTATAATTTATAGCATAGGCTATAATTTATAAAAATTTGTAAAAATGTCCAAAATATAACGATATTTGTGAAGTAAGTAGGAAATAATTCTGGCATCTGCAAGCAAATCTGGCTTGCGCTGCAAGAAAGCCCACAACAGCATATATCTATCTTTTGTTCGTGAAAAACTCTTTGTTTTGGCTACGCAAGGGGCTCGCTTCTAATTAATTCCTGTAATCAGAATAATGCCCATTTTTTTTTATTTCAGAATAAAACTAAGTTTTGAAGGGAGAGGTTGTTATAAATCACTCTTTATTTTAATGTTTTTTTTTATGATTTTATTATGCATATTTGGTAGTAAGAAATTGATCTATTTTCAAAATAAATGCTTTTATCGGTTCTGGTACTTAAAGTAAATAAACTTTCTCTTTCACACTGCATCATTTGGACAAATTTTCAAAATTTGTTTGTGGTTAGTAGTTAATTATGACGCTATATTTTAATTGAATTGAGTTTTTAAGTATAAAAATAATTATAACTACTGTACTGTATTTTTTGGAGTGTGTGAGCGAGTGAATATTAGTGACGCTAAATAAGCGATAATGAACCCCAGCTGCACGTGCACCTAAAACTCTGTCTCGTATTCCCCTGCAATAGTATTGTCTTGAAGGAGTGAATCTCGTTTCAAAAGGAGAACGTCACAACTTCCTCCCCCCTAAAAAAAAGGTCCATTTCACGGGAGTGCTCTGGTCCTAGTTGGATTCAGTTCTTAGAAATCACACACATAAAGATCGTCACATCAATGAGATTGATCAGGGCAGCACACACACACAATCCCGGGATTAAACACAATCAAAAAATAACATAATACATGAATCAAATTTCAAAAAAAAAAAATGTACACTTCACACAATTAGATCTTAAAATCCGAATCTGGGATTCTTTTTCTAAAAGTTACATTTCACCTTTAAAATATAATTTTTAAACAAAATGCGTCAAATGCCAATCTCTTACTAACCATCTACACTTAATCGCGCCTGACTACAAAAGTAAACCTCTGTTGGCCTACGGTTGACTAAGAGACATCAGAGATTTTCACTAACATCCAACTTCTTCCACAATGTACACAGATACACTCACACACATACAAATAAAACAGTAATTTAAATATATATAATAATTATAATAGAAAAATCCACAAACTACTTATTCCAATCTACTTAGGCCGTCCGCGTTTCCATGGAGCCTCCCAGGTTTGTGTTTGATTTCAAAATTAAACGGCTGTAAACTCAACGCCCATCTTTGTAACCTAGGATTAGTACTCCCCATCTTGTTTAGGTACCTTAAGGGGTTGTGGTCGGTTTCTATAATAAATTTTTGCCCGTCTAAATAATGCTTTAATCGCTTTAGACCAAAAATTATCGCAGCTAATTCCCTTTCCACCGTGCTGTAGTTTCGCTCCGCTTTAGAAAATTTTTTGCTTAGGAAAACGATGGGGTGTTCTAACCCCTCTATTCTTTGCGATAAAACAACCCCAGCTCCCACCTCACTCGCGTCCGTTTGCAGGATGAAATCCGTGGCAAAATCTGGGGCAAACAATATGGGTTAGGAGACGAGTTTGGCTTTTACCTCTTCGAACGCTTTCCCACGTTTCTCATCCCAAGTGATCTTCTCTTTCTTAATTTTCCCTTTCATTGCGTCGATCAAGGGTAAAGCTATTGTGCTGTAATTTGGGATATAATGAGAGTAGTACCCCACTAGACCGAGAAAGGATCGTACCTGTGTTTTAGTGGTGGGCCGCGGGAAATCTGCTATAGCTTTTATCTTCAGATCACTCGGAGACCTACTCCCCTGAACCACCTCGATGCCCTAGAAATAAGACTTCCTCTTGAGCAAACTTACATTTAGAGGGTTTCACTTTTAGCCCCGCCTTTCTCAATCTTCCTAAAACTATGTCGATATGCTTTACGTGATCTTTCCACCCTTGGGAAAAAATGGCTATTTCGTCTATGTACGGCAATGCAAACTGCTCTAACCCCTCTAAAACTTGGGCCATCAATTTGCAAAAATAATAGGGTGCACATACTAAACCGAACATCATTTTCTTGGGGATATAGGTGCCAAATGGAGTAACGAAAGCTGCGTATCTCTGAGCTCTCGGCGTGAGCGGAATCTGAAAGTAACCTTTCGACAAATCCATCACAGTTACATAGGGAGCCGCTCTCACTTTTTCTACTATCTCTTCCATATTTGGCAAAGGGAAAAATTCAGCTCGAGTTATCTCGTTCAATCGACGATAATCAACACATGGACGAGGGTCTTTATTCGGGCTTTCTACTAAAATAAGGGGCGAAGTGTAATCGGACTGTCCTATCTCTATTACTCCCAGTTCCAACAAACGTTTAATTTCTTCTCGCAATATGTTAATTTGTCTCGGAGACATCCGATAAGGTTTTGTTTTAATGGGCTTGTCGGAGATCAGTTCAATATCCATTCGCATCAAGTGAGTCGTCCCAGGGTCTGCGGAAAACACGTCCTTATTTTTAGTAATGACTTGTTTTAATTCGTCGATCTGAGAGGGGGATAGTTTAAGTTGGAGTTGACTTTCCCGCAATATTTCGTGATAGTCAAACTTCGTGCATTGTTTATCTGGATAACGAATTTCAGCATCTCCCTCTATGTCATCCGAGACCTCTTCTACAACCAGGCTTACCAGCTCGGGTCTCCGATGATACGGTTTTAGTAAGTTTACGTGACAGATAGTACTACGGTCCCTTCTTCCTGGTAGATCTATCACATAATTTGTGTCCGAAATTCTACTAAGTACCTTTCCCGGCCCTATCCAATTCACCTCAAGTTTATTTTGTTTAGCGGTAGCTAACACCATTACCAGATCCCCTTCTACAAATTTCCATTCCACGGCATCGCGATCGTACCACGTTTTCCTTTTAAGTTGGCATTCTTTCATCCTAGTGATCGCATTATCTTGGCAACGTTTGAGTCTATTATTTAACTGCAATATATATTCCACTACCGATTGACTCGTGTTTCCTTCCTCCATCCATTCCTCGTAAACTACAGTTTGGGGTGTTCTCAAATTCTTTCCCATCACCAACTCGGTGGGACTGAATCCTTCACTCTCGTGCGCGGCCGTTCTGAGAGAGAATAATGCTAAAGGAAGAACTCCCTCCCTATCTTCTCCTGATTCCAAGCACAAAGCCTTAATTACGCGCTTGATGGTTCTATGCAATCGCTCCACTGCATTGCTTTGGGGGTGACTGACTGATGATCTCGTTACATTGATGCCGAACTTATTGAAAAAGGTGGTGGTCAATTCACTAGTGAAAGAAGACCCCAGGTCGGATTGTATTTCGCGCGGAATAGCTTCCGGGTACTTAGAGGCTACGCAAATTGACGTAATCAGATATCTGTTTTGCTTTGTTGAGACAGGGAGAGGTCCTACAGCATCTATATTGATTTTAGAGAATACCTCCGAAATAATCGTCACTAATTTCAGGGGTGCTTTCGCCTTATCTCTCGGTTTCCCTACTCGTTGACACGAATCGCAAGTTTTGAAGAATTCCTCCACGTCTCTGTACACGTTCGGCCAAAAAAAATGCCTTAGAATTCTATCTTTGGTTTTCGTCACCCCCAGATGCCCCCCTATTTCTTCATGGCTAAGTTTGTTAATGTCAAGTCTAAACTTCATGGGTACGCATAGCTGTCTGACTTCCTCCCCTCGCTTAGTTTTCGCGACTCTAACTAATTTCCCCCTGATGACCCTAAATTCTTTGTCTATTCCTGTTAGGACCTTATCCCATAATGATTTCAGATCGGGGCATTTTCTTTGTTCCTCTTTAAATTCAACACCATTCACTTTCGCCAAACTCTGTCCCTCTTCTCCTTCAAAAGCAGGAATGATAAAGCTATCGTCTTCCCCTCCCTCGGACGGGGGAATCCGTAAGCTCAAGCTCCTCTTCGTTCACCTCTTTTCCTTTCTCGGGGAAAATCTTTTTGTTTACTTCTAGTCACCACTGCGTTGACCAACTGTACCCCTGTTCGTCTGACTCCAGCAGTTCAGCTGTTTGGTTTCCCAATTAATATAGATCATTGTCACTACTATCCTGTTTTATTGCAGCCTTGGTATAAAACTCTCCTTTCTTCGTTTTGATTTTAATTTTAGCCAGAGGCAAACAGTGGCAAATCTCATCTAACGGGCTTTTCAACCAAACGTATTCACCTAGGAGGTCATTTTCATTAATCCAGCTCCGCGAACAGACGTCTATGGATGACCCCGAATCTCTTAGACATACGCGATCAATGCCATTTATTTCCATGTTCATTTTGAATTTTTTAAACGGGTAGTAATTCCCGGTATTTAAAGTTAAATTAGCTACCGTTTCGAAATTATTTTTCCTTAATCTAGGGCACACTGGCTTTATGTTCCCTGTCTCATTGCAGTAATAGCATATTATGGGCTTCCTTTTCTCAAATTGATTATCCCCCGCCCTGGGGAGTTCTCAAATTAGGAGGGAGTGCCCTCCTAATTTGAGAACTCCCATGGCTTACCTCATGCTTATAAGGGTCCCTGTTCAAGAGCCCGATATTTTTACCCTTACCACTAAAATGCGCTGATTTATTTTTACTTTCGAGAGGCGGTTTAGCAAAGGTTCTACGCTCCCAGGTTTTCGTCGGACCTGTTTTTTTATGCACTCTTCTAATCGCCTCAAAATGGTCCAGTTTCTCAGCTAAACTTTTAGCCTCCTTGAAACCATCTCACGAATGTAGAAAATGGTCTACTAATTCACTTGGTGCTCTTTTTTTTATTTGTTCTGTCACTAGTAGCTCTTTCAATGCGGCGAAATCACCCACTTTCATCCCCGCTAGCCAGTTGTCCAGGTAGGACCTTAGTTCGAATACTAAATCCGCCCACATGGCCCCTGGTCTGCGTTGATGCGACTCAAATCTATCTAAGGGCTATCGGTGTGAGTTGGAACCGGGCCAAGAGTAGATTTTTTATGTGGGGGTAATCGTCGCTTTTCTCTAAAGGTTCTTTCGCTACTATGTCCGCAATTTCTATCGGAAGTAAAGGAATGAGTTGGGAGACCCATCTATTCTCAGCCATTTTTTCTTTTTTCGCCTGCCTTTCAAATATTTCAAAAAAAAAAAAAAAAATTAATGTCTGCATTTTTTTGCATCAAATTTAGGCACTAAGTCTTTTAAATTAACACGTCTATTTACCCCTTGCCCTTCTAAATCGGCAGACGATACACTAACCGTCTCAGTGGCGTTAGACAATCTTAATCGCTCCAACTCATATTCTCTAGTTTGTCTTCGCTCCTCAAATTCCCTTTCTTTTTCTTCTAAAATTCCCTCCATCACCGCTTTGGTCGTTTCCATATCATTTTTATCACTTTGTAAAATCATATCCTTAATTTCTACTTTTGTTTGATCGCCGTTGACTTCTACCCCTAATTCCCTTGTTACTTCTAGCAAATCACCTTTTCTTAATCTTAAAAGGAAAGTCATCATGCAATAATATACAACACTAAATCCAATCTCAATTGTCACTAAAACAATTCAAATATCCAACGCAAATCAACACTACACTATACTTAGTTGTACTACACAAACTTATACAACTACCCGGCGTAACTAACCGTACACTAAACCTAGACTTTAATTATACTTCACAAAATTATACTCATAACTAGCATAACTAACAGTACCCTAGACTGAGACTTAATTATATTTCACAAAATAATAAAAATACTCAGAGTAACGTGACAATACACTACGCAAAACTGTGCTAACAAAACAAGTATACTACTTTTGTATACTACGACCTAACTCAATAAAAACACACATACAAACATAGCACATCAATACACTTCAAACAAACTTAATAATTTCTGTAGTCTCTCAGTCTAGACTTTTAACTTTATCTAGCATTACTTTTCTTACAAGATTTTAAATAAACTAGAAATAATGTATTGCTGCCCCGATACTATACTCAAAGAAAAAGACTGACCTTAACATTGCAGGTGGAAACACTGGAAACATCTTCCTCATCCTTCTCCGGGAAAAAAAAAGGAAGGCAGGCACTTCGCGGGCACTCTTCACAAGCAGGAAAATACAGGAATTCCGGGAAACCTTTCAGGTGGGCGCGCTTCCTTAACACACGGGCACGAGCAAGGCACTCCGGTCACTTCTTGTTGCATGTAATTCGATGAAACCCATTTCTTTCACAAGTTGTGCGAGAATCAGGCGGGCATAACTCCATACGGCTGGCGTTTTATTTTTTTCTTCTCAATAAAGGGTTCGAGGCATCTATTCACAAAAATACCTATCTCACAAAGCTGCCACCAAATTAGATCTTGCTGTAACGTCGTCAGAAGGTAGCGTGAAAATAATACATCACAGCAAGGTTGTGGGAGTAAAAAAATACTTTAAATTTTTTTCTCCAATAGGATAATCGATTTAAGTTAGATTGTGAAGTTAATAGTTTCCGTGCCTAGCCAGTATGGTAGCCTCGTTTTGAAGTCGCTCACTCCACAGCTTGTGTCGGTCCAGTCCGCAAGGCGTTTTTACTCATTCGCGTTTCGGATTCCTGGTCAGCATCACCGAACAAAACTCTGGTATTCTCCTCTCCGCTTCCTAAAACAACCAGCCCTTGTCTTTTCCGAGCTCTTTTTCCTTCTTTTTCCCGTTCTCTTTTTTTCTCCCGGTTTTTCCTACCTTTTAAAACATCAGGGGCAGTCCATTTCTCCCCACTCACGTCTTCTCATTGGTGGGCCCATATGAGTCGATCCTTCAACCTCAACTCATTAGAGCCCATTGGTCCATAATCCGCCAATCGTCCACTCACCCGGTTTCTTCACAAACCAGCAGGTGTCCGACACGAGCACCGACGGCCGAGCCACCTCCGGCCCACTGTCGTCGTATTACCGCCTTTGAGGACAATTCGCCATTGTGTAAGTAAGGCGACAGTCCACTGTCCCGGAAGCGATTTCGTCCACAGTAGAATGGTCAGACAATTGCTGGTCTCGTCTAACCGGCACCAAAGTCCAGACACGCTAAATAAGCGATAATGAACCCCAGCTGCACGTGCACATAAAACTCTGTCTAGTATTGTCCTGCAATAGTATTGTTCTGAAAGAGTGAATCTCGTTTCAAAAGGAGAACGTCACAACTTGAAATACACATACATTTTTTTAATGGATATTTTTCACAGACTCAAACATACATTTTTCGCAACAATTTTTTCAAGATAAATTCATCTCTAACTAATTCTCTTTTTTTAAAATCTGCAAACTGAATTGTTATGCAAATTACTTTCTATACACGAATTTTAATTTTTGAGACAACTTCAAAACAGTAAAGAACGATGATAAAAAAAGAAATTATAGTTTAACACTATGTAGAATTCTAACATATTTTATAACATTTAAAAAGATATCCTATTATTTCCAGGTAAAATAAGTACACAATAATCTTCTTATTTCATCTACACAATAATCCAACAATATATAATATTGCAATAAAGCAATGAAATTTTCTTTTCCAGATATATCTGATTTTTCTATTTTATTTTTAAGAAAAAAATTAAATACGACTGCATCCCATTGCTCTTTTAAATATTTTCACAATATTTTAACTTAGGGGAACAATAGCCGCTTATCTCGACATGAACGCTGTTTCTGTACTTGAACACTACTGGGATTTCTTTCGCTGTTTTCAGATCACGGCTCCATTAATCAGAAACTGAAGAAAAATACGGCATCTGTTTATTCCATAGCCCAACTTTTTCACTTGAAACTGCTTCAGGACAATTCCTGGGATCCACGTGGTCATCAACTTGAAAATACACTGCAGGATTCTATTTCCTTGTTAAAAATTTTCTTTCAAACCTCTAATGTCCACTAGAACCTTGTTCACAATTATGTAGTACGAACACCGATCAATTTGAAATATTTTGTTCATTTAACTTCTGCTCCATTGCATCTCACTTCTGACACCAGTGTACTCTTGCGGGTTCTTTTCGGATCGTGTTCGAATTGTGAAAAGAAAATAATTGCAGTCAGGATTTTGTCCCTCTGTTTTATTCCACACCTTCCATGGGACATTTCATAAAAAAAAAGAATATATTAAAATGATCCAAGATTACAATTCATCGTTTAGCTGGGTTACGTTCCTAGAGCACTTAGCCCGCTTGGGCTTTGATCTCTTGTCTGGTGAATTAAAAACATGAGGATAACTTAATTACAATGCCCATTTTATTTTAAGGAATAAAGAAAATTAATAATTTAATGAAAGATAAAAAGAATTTGCTTTAAATTTTAAGTTTAAAATATTGAATAATAATTACTAATACATTTACTGACTTAAAGAATTTTACATTAGCTTGAGTTTCCCTCGGCCAATGGGGGCCTCGGGATGGCTGATGGGGAGGCAGCTTTTCGTGTTTGCGTTGTGTGGTGTGAGGAAACTGGAGTTCGACTGCTCTCTCTCGCGTTTGCGAGAGGGAGCTTCCTGATTGGTAGTTGAGCTAATGTAATGACTTCGGTCCCGGGAGTGGTACCGTCGCCGTGTGCGGGATCGGAGGCCGCCAGAGTCCGTACTGGTCAATGGCGCTCATCATCCCGTCGCCTTATTTTTCGACCACGTTTTTCGCGCCACCGCTCCCCTTTCTCTCCTCGTTCGGACTCTTCTCGTTGCCAGGTCCTTCTCTCCATATCGTGTGTCCCGTTCGACCTGTTGCCAGGTGCAGGCAGTAGATCCTTACAGGTACATTGATAGAAACCTTTTGAGTGGCATCAAAACCGTTGAAATTCATATACCGCATAAAAAAAAGATCGCACAAAAACAGGTTCTACTGTATATATATTCAACTTTTTGCAACGATTATTTTTTTAAAACGGCACGCGCTTATATATTTTAGGTGAAATACATACTGGTCAAAGACTGGGTTGATAAGGAGATTCGGTAATAATCTGACTAAGCTAAGAAATCCAGTCTGAGTGAATTTGTGATGTTCCCGCCCTTGGGAGAACATCTCTCGGAATATCAGCGTGAGCTAGAGGTTTAGGATTAACGAAAGAACTAGAGAAGAAATCATTATTTTTATTAAAATATTCAACCCTTAACAAATTAAATTATAATAATTAATGGGAGAGAATCTACGATGGAAAAATACGCAACACACAATACATATAGATAATAACGTCTTAATCTAATTCGGATCACTATCAATAACTGAATAGCCTAACCTCAACTCCAATACTCTCACAGATTCTAATATTAAATAGTCAATCCTACCTTATTGCAGAGTCTGAAGATTCAATCAATATTGTCCTATGCTCAATCTTGTCTTTATTTGCATGCACTGGTGTGCAACTTGAATTCCATAGATTCAATCACTTATAACTTCTAATTACCGTCACGTGAAGCTCATTCAGAATTGAACCACGAATCCTCTACTGGACATCAACTACCGCCAATTTCCATCCACTGCCACAAATTGCCATTCATTGCCATCTCATTTACTCTAAGTTCCGATATTTAAAAGCTTGTTCATTTGCATCTTTCATTCACACTTCACTTCCTAGATTTGGTTGGAAAAGAGTTGCCATTAATTCTAGCCCAATGAACCCAAAGGACATGTTAAAGAAAAGACGCGTGCGCCCGTCACACATTTACTACTACTAAGGGACGATAGCTTCTGTAGTAGTGCGTACAACATGGAAGCAGGAACACTTCTATTACGGAGTAGCATGTGTTTAAAAAAATAAATTCTCAAGTAAGAAAAAGTGATAACCTCTATGGATTGCAATACCAGGCCAAAAGTTCAACGGTATTCGGTATTTTCTAAATTTTAATACCGGGAGTGGAAATTTTAAAAAAGAAAGAAAACACACAGGTTTTCCTTTGTTTTATGTTTGCCAGTTTTATTAGAGACGGTAAATACACTGCTGGCCACCGTAAATGCAACACCCCAAAGGAAGCATGCAAGTAACATGAAATTTACAACATGCGTTAGTGGAGGGGAGATATGCAAAGGATTAGAATTTCAGCGCAGACACACATCACGTACGCCTGTGGCGCCACCTCAAAGCCTATTTAAGGCTTGGAGATTTCGACGATTTCAAGTTCGGCAATTGTATTTTTCTTGTGGTTGTTTCAAAAAACGATCCGTTATGTCTCGTAGAAAACAGCTATCAGCTTTTGATCAAGTATTCGAGTTCGACAAAGGAAGGATAGTGGCCTATACCGAGAGATTGTGGGTTATCTTTCAGGGAAATCGGTAGTCGTGTTAGACGAAACCAAACAACTGTAATGCGGATATGTGACCGTTGGATGTAGGAGGGTACGACGGACCGATGTGGTCGATCGCATCCACTTCAGTGCACCACTTTACGTGAGGACAGACAGATTGGGCGCATGGCAGTGAGGGATCACTCAGTCACATCACCAACCGTAGCACAGCCCATTGAGTCTGTAACGCATCATTCAGTGTACGCGCGTACCATTCGACGCCGTTTACAGCAGAGTGGTCTATCCGCAAGACGTCCATTGCTTGGTCTACCCTTGACGCAGAACCACAGACGTCTCCGTCGCCAATGGTGCGATGAAAGAAGGATGTGGGCGGCAAAATGGAATGAAGTTGTCTTTACAGACGAGTCACGCATCTGTCTGCAACACCACGATGGTCGTATTCGAGTCTGGAGACACCGTGGAGCGAGGATGCTGAACAGCTGTGTTATGCACCACCACCCTGGTCCTTCACCGGGTATTATGGTATGGGGCGGTATTCGATATCATTCTCGCACTCCTCTAGTACGCATTGCCGGTACTTTAAACAGCCAACGCTACATCTCTGAGGTTTTGGAGCCAGTTGTCCTTCCTTACCTTCAGGGCTTGGCCACAGCCATATTTCAACAGGATAATGCGCGACCACATGTGACACGCATTGTCCAAAGGTTCTTCGTCAATCACCAGATTGGATTGCTTCCCTGGCTGGCTCGCTCTCCGGATCTTTCGCCGATAGAAAACATGTGATCCATGATCTCTCAACGATTGACCCACATTACAGCCCCAGCTGCCACACCAGATCAACTTTGGCAACGTGTGGAAGCTGCTTGGTCTGCTGTACCCCAAGAACACATCCAAAGTCTCTTTGAATCAATGCCGAGGCGTGTGGCAGCAGTGATCTCCAACAATGGTGGCTACTCTGGCTACTGATTCTGGTAGGAACCACACTTCACAGAAGTCTATAAATTTAATCATTTGATACTTGGTCAACACGTTATCTACAAAATAAATTTTGTTGTGTTATCTCTTGTCTTTCTTCGTTTGCATTTACGGTTGCCAGCAGTATATCACAAATAATAATTTTTAACTTTTAAATTATAACAATATTTAAAGAATCACAAAAAAGTGTAAATATCCCTTTTCAGTCTGTGGTATTATTACAAATTTCTGAAATGTGACCTTATAAAACATAATACATTAATTGTACGGTCATAAAGCCTGGAAAGTAATTTTGTGCAAAATTTGCGAGCTGTCGAAAATGCTCTTTCTACGCTAGTTGGTGGTACTGTAAGCGATAGACTTTTTCCAAGTATTTACTAGTGCAGCGCCCGGGGGTTTTGGCCTCGGACATTCGTTACAGTGAATGACTTGACATTATTGATGAAGGATTTTGTTTTTTAGGCTGTAAATTACAAAGTTTACCAAAATTTTTTTGTGCTTTTAATTTTTTATTATTTAAACCAAAAAACATAAACAATTAATATTCGAGCATATATAATTCTACTTAAAATAATGTTTTTTCCACATGTATACGTTTGATTTCACCTAAGTAGACATAGATTACATAAATGAACATCTTTCAACCATACCTGAGTGTGTGAAGGGATGTAGGGACTTTGAAAACGTAGTAAAACGGGAGAACGGCAGCGGCAGCTGCAAGATTCACTTGAATGGATTTTTTCGGGCAAGTTCAGTTATAAATGACACGTGTCTTGTGCACGTTGTGTATATTTAAAAGTGGAAATTTGGTGATTTTACGAAAATTTTTGAATATTTTTGGCGGAAGTTATATTGAAAACGATTTTTTCCTATCAAACTTCTACATAAGAACTTTGATTTCTTCGTTAAAGTAAGTAGATTGAAAATATGCAGTTAATTATTAGAAGATCAATTAAATAATAGTTGAATTGATGATTAAAGGTCAATTCAAGTGAAAAAATAATAATGAATAAATTAATTAATGAAGTATTTAATTATTTTCTATTACAGTTTTCGAACAGTGGATAAACCAACGACCAGTAGCATGACTGATGAACATAGCTGCATAATATGTGAAAAATTGGGTTCATTTTCTGAAAACAATTCAGATTTGGGTGATATTATAAAAATAAGTACAGGAGTAACCACGTTGAGAACTGCTTCAAGCGAACTACAGAATGGATTGTTACCTCGCTTACAAACTGATGTTGCTTACGCCCATAAAAGTTGTCGGCAAAAATATATAAATAAAAAATATATTGAAGCGTATAAATAAGAGAAGCCAGTTGAAACTCCAATTTCGCCTCCAAAAAAGAAGCTCCGAAGTAGCATTGATTCGTCAAACTTTGATTGGGAAAAAAACTGCTTACTTTGTGGGCACGAAGCTAATAAGGAAAAAGAAGCAAAATTAAAAAAAAAATCGGCGAAGACAAGATTCATACATTAATACTTCAACTTTAAATGACTCTGTCATGAATTTTATTGCCGTACAGAAAAATGATTGTTATCGAGAAATTCATAAAAGAATTTCTGGTATAACAGGCACTTGAAGCAAAATATCATGCAGATTGTTATAACTTGATCAAAAATTCTATTCACCTGAGTAATGTTGACAAGAAAGTTGCTCCGAGATCTTTGATGATTGATACATCAATGGAGCAAATATACGCGTACATAGAGGAAAATGACGACATGCAAGAGTTGAGAAATGCCATCACTACTGAGTATATCCCGGATGAAAAACTATAAGAAAACGGCTAATAGACCGCTGTCATGATGATCGTGCAAATTTGGATCTAATAACATCATATGTTTCAAAAAAATTACAGAAAATTGGTACAATCAAAAACATAAGAGTAAAGAAGAAGAGGAGTTACACATATTGAAAAAAGCAAGTGAAATTATTAGGAGGAACATAAGAGCTCAAGTGTACAATAATTAAAATTGTACACCCAGTGACAAAATGCTCGAAAATAATGATGATTCAATTCCAAAAGCGTTAAACTTTTTATTGTCAGAAATAATATTAAAAGATAAGAAAAAAAAAATAGATTCTTTGTATGAAAAAAAGGGTAAATCTATCGCTCATACAACTATATCAGCGGTGCTACCAAGACCATTTCTATCACCTTTGCATATTACTTTGACTGTAATGTTTCATAGGAAATTTGGCTCCAAAAAAGTTATAAATATATGTCATTCTCTCTCTCCTTAGGCTTTTGTGCTTCATTCAAAGAGGCAACATTGTACGAAGCTTCAGCTACATTTGCAACTCCACCTGAAACAAAACCTGGCAGCTTCGCTCAATTTGTGCATGATAATGCTGATTTCAATATCACTACTATCGATGGGGGGTAAAGGTACGTTCCATTATATGGGAAGCATTGAAATAATTACTCCAGATGATAGTATACGACCTATCAAACGTTTGAAGACTCTTCCACCTGCATCTGAGTTTTCTAAAAAAGGGAATATCCCTCTTCAAATGTATCCAGCTCCTGTGGGTACAGGCTTTTCTCAAACATAATAATCAAGTTATCTGAAGTTGGCAAAAAAAATACAAGTTTTCTTTTATCTTTGCTACCTCCTACAATTGATGCAGCATTTAAACATATAAAAAGAGTGTACTTGCAAATCCAGATATGGCTAGGAAATGACGTAGATATTGATAATTGGGGATGGAAGCATTTCAATAGCATGCTCATCCCAATAACAATGAATGAATTGCCAGATCCGGATCATTCATTGCAAATATTATTTCGTAATTGCAAAAAGGGATGTGCGGCTGCTTGGGGTGGTCGAAAGAGATTGTGCCTGTCTACAGTGCAGCGAAAAGAGTGGCTCCAATACACCCCCTAATATTCAAGTAAATCAAGTCGAAGAAGATATGTTATATATATTAAAAAGGTACATTGTTTAAATAAACAAATATTTCATTAATATTATCTTTTTTATTTAATAACTATTTTATTGCTATTATAAAAAAAAAATTTCAAATTTGAAAAAAAAATTAAAACCACAATTTTTTAATAGGTAAATTTTTTTAATATGTATCATTAGCTGAAAATTCCATTTTGAATTTTTTAATTTCATTCACTGTAACTGAAATCCGAGGTTTTCATGTATTTAACGCCCCGGGTGCTGTACTTGACCTCTAAATCCCTCATCTTGATATAAATCGATTTCTCATCGGATGTTTTCGGATATATCTGATTTCTGCATTGTATTTTTGTGTTGAATTTTTTTAGTTATCGCTAATTCTAATTTTTATTCAAGAGACAATTCCTTTTCATTATCAACAGAATTGTCGTCATCATCTTCGATTACTGTACCGAATTCTTCTGTATGTAGATAGATTTGTGGGTGAAAATTTTTTTAAAATTTACTCTAAACTCGATCATATTTTAATTGGTTTAGTTTATTTTCTTTTTCAGTTTCATTTTTAAAATCATTATAATTATTTAAATACCGTAAGACAATTTCTATTTCGGCATGCCTTTCTTCTGTGCGGTTTTTCAGTATAATATATAATTCTTCAGATAATGTCTGCTGTTCTTTCAGTGATTGCAAAATGAAATTTATTGTTGTTCATAAATTAGAATCTCTCCTATATAATGCCTCAACAGCCAGTTTTATTGGAAGTAGAGCTGATATAGTTTAGGATATTAAGTCGAGTTCACTATCACAAGAATTAATTTGCGGGTTTAAGTCGCGCGCGATCAATGCTTTTTAGATTAGATTTTTCAGTTTCAAAAATCGTTCCTTCATTAGCAGTAAACTGTTCCAACTTGTTTTCGAATCTAATATTAACATATGTTCTGTTTTACTTTATATATATATATATATATATATATAAAAGAAATATGTATTATATATCAAAAATAAGAAATAATAGATAAAGAACATAACAAGAAATAGCATAATAAAAATATAAAATCTGAACATGAAGAACAAAATTATAGAGAAATAAAAAAAAGAAACTACAAAAAAGAAGAACCTAGCGAGTCAGAAAGCAATTTCGGACTTAGGACCGAATAAGTGGGGTTAAACTATACTGCTCAAAAATATTAGGGGAGCAAGCAAAAAAGTGAAGAAAACCGTGTGAGACAGCCACGTATTGGCATGCAATGCATAGTACACGCGTATCAATGCGCAATACAGAAAAAAGGCGTAAAAAAATTTGGAATTAAGCTTTAATTCTTTGAAAATACGGAAAAAACATGAAAAGATGATTTAGGGCAACAATTTGGTTACATGTAAACGATAAAAAAAAGGTACTGTTTAGACATGATGCATGAGTTTTAATAGGGCGTGTGGTCTCCTCGAACAGCTAAGACTGCTGCACACCTGTTTGCCATGGATGCGATGAAGTTATCGATCAGACTTTGGGGAATACTGTTCCACTCCTCAAGAAGTGCAATCTCCAAGTCTCGGACAGTAGCAGGCGGCCTTGGTCGCGCAGCAATGCGTCGTCGGAGCATGTCCCAAACATGCTCGATTGATTCAGGTCAGGAGAGCACGCTGGAAATTCCATACGCTGTATTGTTTCAGCTTCAAGCATGTTCTCCACCAGACGAGCTCTATGCGGTCGGGCATTATCATCCTGGAAAACAAAGGAATCTCCAATGGCTCCAGCGTAAGGGGTGACATGAGGTCGAAGTATCTCGTCTGCATACCTTCGGCCAGTCAAAGTGCCATTCCGAATGATATGCAGGTCCGTACGTCCGCCTATGCTGATTCCACCCCATACCATCCAACCAGCTCTTCTGTATTGTGACCTTTCACGGACGAATGCGGGGTTATTTCGAGTGCCCCTGTCCCTCCATACAAGAACACATCGGGTGTCACATTCTAGACTGAATAGGGACTCGTCTGTAAACAGCACTTGGCTCCAATCATGTTGCTCCCAATCGATGTTCAGCAGCCCATCTTCTTCGGGCCGCACGGGGGCGTGGGGTCAACGGAATGCAGACCATTGGCCTACGTGCATAGATCCCTCCCTCATGAAGCCTATTACGTACTGTTTGGCTGGACACCCTTCGTCCTGTTGCCAAGAGCAACTGTCTTTGCAGCTGCGTAGCATTCTCTGTTCTGTTTCGACGGGCTGTTAACTGTATATACCGGTCATCAGTTGATGTAGTGGCGCGTGGCCAACCTGCCCCTGGTCGACGTCTAACATTTCCTGTTTCTTGTAATCGATTCCACAGCCTTGCAACAACACTTCTGGCGACTCCAACAGCGTCCGCGACACCACGTTGTGTTTGCCCCGATTCCAGTCTGCCTATAACACGCCATACCATGGATTCAGGTAAATCACGTTGTTGAGACATTCTCAAGTAACCTTGACTCAAAAAAAAAAAAATACTGCGCAATCGAATTTCACAGTTACGGCAATAAAACAGACGTTTCTGCAACATCCCGACTTCTGCCCTTAACTCCTTTTTCTGGTTTTTGACGTCATGAACTTTGATTTGCATATAAAGTTTTCTTCTTCGGTTTCCTGGTAGGCTTTGCATTATGGATAATTCATTTTATGTTACTTATTGGTATACATCTTCGCTTAGTTTTGTTAAAATCATGTGCTCCCCTAATTGTTTTGAGCAGTGTAGTTTGAAGGCGCCAACCTTCCCCCTTTGCAACTCGGTAGGAAAACCAAATAAAATAAAATAAACAAAACTTCAGAGTTTGGATAACTCAGAGAGTATGAAAAAACCACTCATTACTATTATGTAACAAACTCTCCCAAACTCTTAATGCAGAAAAATCACAAAATAATTGCGTAAGAAAAGTAGAAAAATGCTAAAACAATTACATAAGAAAAGTATCTTTCAAGAAATAATTTAACAAAATTTCTTTACTCACAGAGCTTTTACGAGGAGAATCAAGCGTCTTGACATTAATGAAAATCGATTATTCACCAAGTTAAAAAATTCGAAAATACATAAACACATCTTTTGAGCTGACTTTTAAACCAGCCAGCAAAGACAGGTATAAAAAAAAAAAGACGACAATCAAATACGGTAGAATTTGAATTGGTTGATTGTCAAAAATGTAAATTTGCTAGGCTCTAATTTGGTTGGTTGTCAACAATGTGTAAGATGTTCAAGATGTGTGTGGAAGAAATGTTAACTGTGATATGAGTGTTATGATATAATCTTCACAGCAAGACCACTAACATGCTGACTTTGAAATCCTATTGTTGTGTGGTGGTTTTGGAATTCGAAGTAGCAAGACGGTTAATGTATTTGTGATGAATATAAGTTCTTAAGAAATTAAAAGGGTATTCATGATCTAAACAACATTGAAAAAATTGTTTTATATTATTGTATTTATCTATTTTGTGGGTAGTTAAGTTATCATTTCTAAATAAAAAATTCAAAATGATATTTCTGTAAATTGATATATGCAAATTACTATTCCATACGGGAATTTTAATTATATGGAACTTAAACGAATCTCTTTTGTCAAAAATGTTACTGACTACATTATTGTTAATAAGATGCAAGTCTAAATCCAAGAATTCCACCATATTAGAGTTGAAGTTAGTTTTAAGGAGCTTGAGATAATCAGGGTAGAACGTAATATTTGGTTTGTATTCACTATTTTTACCAAAAATTATTATATCATCTATATAACGATAAATTAAGTAAGAATCATTAACAACATGATCTATTTAAAAAAATGTAAATATAGGTTCGCTAAACAATTACTAGCTGGACCACCCTGAGGTAATCCTTTGATCTGTTTATAAAGATTCTGATCAAATACAATGAAATTTTCTTTTAATACGAGGTTAACAAGAATATCAAATTTATCTTTTTTTCATTGAAGTATATAATTCACACACACACACACACACACACACACACACACACACACACACACACACACACACACACACACACACACACACACACACACACACACACACACACACACACACACACACACACACACACACACACACACACACACACACACACACACACACACACACACACACACACACACACACACACACACTTATCATAAATTAACTGTAGAACCTTAATCATATCGTCAATATCTATAGAATTAAAAAGGTCCTCGAAATCAAAGCAATGCATGGAAAAAATTAACATATCCTTAGTAACTCTAGCAATCTCTAAGCTATTTTTAATTATTGCCGTGTTTTGTAAATTATCAATTAGATTTTGAAGAAGAGATTGTAAGATCTTCCCAGACCTCGTGATATATGTATTGTATCCATTAGTGATACTACGGAATTTTATAGGGCTTTTATGAAATTTTGGTGTTAAAAAAATACTTGGATATTTAATATTATTTAGATGAATATTCAGTCTTTTGTTCAAAGCTAAAAGACGATTATCATCTTCTCTATTAATGTGAATTGATTTTTGAAAGGAATTATTATTTAAAATGTGGTTACACACATAATAATTTACTGTAAAAGTATTTACAAATTATGGCATAATTAGCAGAGACCTTATCAACATATGTAATCACGAAGTCATTTTGGATATTTTCTATTGATGATTTAAGATCTTTATACATAATTTCATTTTCAACAGTGAAATCTAATTCCCGAATTTCTGTTGCTACATAAGATCTAAATTGATTGAATGCTTCAATCGGCATTCCGTATTTAATTGCAATTTTAAGGTAGAATTTATCTAAATCTTTTATGATTTGTTTCATAACGTTAGATTTATTTTTTGTGATCATCAGTCTGAAACCGGTACCTTTTTCCATAAAATTTCTTAACAAATCATCTTTCACGATGCTAAGGTCTCCAGTGACAACGTGCTGATGATAATCATCAATATAGTCTCGATATAGATTACATTTGCATGATTCTGAACTTAGGAGCTCCGAGATTTGATTATAATTAAATGTAAATCTACCAAGTTTCTTGTTGTATTTGAAAGCCTTTATAATAAAATAATATTTTTAATAGGAAAAAAGGATTGATATTTTTTAAATATACTTGAAAAATTAATTTTGTTAAAGGATTTATTCATAAATAATAATGTACAATATTCTGTAGAGTAATTTTCACTTGCATCTAATTTAATATTCCTTTTTTGTACTAAATAGTTATTAAGGTCTCGAATCATATGCATACCATGAGAATTCTGAAATTTATATCTGCTTAAAATATCTGTCATAATTTTAATTTCAGCTTTATTCATGCCAAACATAAATGATTTAATTAAGCCTGTGTTGTAGTTATCATCAAATTTAACAGCTAATTCTAACATAGAATTCTTGAGGGTTGACATGTCTCTAGTAACTCTTTTTCTACGTTTAGCTCTTGAAATTCTCGCTAAACGAATATTATTACTATTATCAATAGATTTATCAAAATTCGGAATGTATAATGAATCCTCGGATTTTTGTTTGAAAGCTAATAAGACACTTTCACCTTTCCATATAACATTCAAACCATAAGGATAATATGATCTGTTGTTTGTTGTTGTTGTTTTCTGATGCCACCTGCCTGACATAATATGATCTAAATGAACCTATAAAAAAGTTTTTGAACCATAATCTTTGTTTAATATTTGGCACTATTCTAAGTATATGTACAGTTATGTTATTGAATCCATGTTTATGAAAGTGTCCTATCTCAATCTTAGCCTGGTTTTTGTTGTAATCAAATTTCCTTGTATCAGACCTATGTTGATTTAATCTAATATTGATAGTATTTGAAGTCTGACCTATGTAAGCGAATTTACATATGTTGCATGTCATTTTGTAAACACAGTTAAAAATCTTACAAAATATATAACCTGCATCCATATCCAACTGTTCACCACTCATCATGCCACACGCCTTGCATCTTTTATCAGTGCAAGATCTAAATTTTAGTTTTAAAACATGAATATCTCTGAAAAACCTAGTTTCCAATATGTTACTAAAATCTTTATCTCTTTGATTTTTATCTATACAATCGAAAACATGAATATTTGGTTTTGCTGTACGAGATAAATTCTTATATTTAGAGTTCCAAAAAATTCGAGTTTTAAAAATTCTAACACATCAATGTTTAGATACAGAAGGGTAAGCAGAAAAATTATGATTACCAAAACAATTCATACATTTTTTTGTATTTTTTAAAAAATTTATAGTTTTTTTATATGTCAACTCAGAACCTTTGTGCCCATCTCCACAACTATCTAAAGCCATACCTAAATATATTCCAAAACTATATATAAGGGCCATAAAATGGTAAATAGATGACGATGGTACAGATACCATTATACTGTACCACCGAGCAATGTCATACCCTGGTATAACAAATTGCCAGTCGCATAAAACTTGTTATTTTTCAAATTCATAGTTATTTAAAAGTTGAAGGTACATTGAAAAGACCCAAATAAAACATCATTAGCAAAAATTTTTTCAATCACAATAATATAAAGTGAAACAACGAGCAATAACTCCAAAAAAATCTAATCCACTCATAGACAACATATCCACGATTACTTTATAGGCACAAAATCCGAAGTTGGCATAATATTTTTATATAAATAAGATAAACACGCAAGGAAAATGAACAAAGCAAAATTAAACTTCATAAAAGAAAAACATTCATAGACAAGATTTTGAATCTAATGGCGATTTCAAAATTCGCTATAAGCAAACATACTCTATATTGACCCCATCCATAACTGAACAATCTCATTAGGAAATAGATTTATACATAGATAGGCGCAAAGCAGCCAAATGAATGCATAAAATATATATAAAAGAAATATGTATTATATATCAAAAATAAGAAATAATAGATAAAGAACATAACAAGAAATAGCATAATAAAAATATAAAACCTGAACATGAAGAACAAAATTATAGAGAAATAAAAGATATATATATATATATATATATATACATATATATATATACACTCTGTCGCAAAAATATATGCACCCAGAAGAAATCAAGCTACAATCACGAAACTCGGCAAGAATGTAGTCTGGTAAGAGATATGCAAATGATTAAAATTTCGAAGCCAATGAGACAA
This sequence comes from Trichonephila clavipes, assembly GCA_019973935.1. Classification (NCBI taxonomy): domain Eukaryota; kingdom Metazoa; phylum Arthropoda; class Arachnida; order Araneae; family Nephilidae; genus Trichonephila; species Trichonephila clavipes. Next base: position 402,872 of record BMAU01019385.1, on the reverse strand, counting down.
GGCTAAGTGTGCTATGCGCATATTAGTTGCGCAACTGGGAGAGTTTAAAAGCATGAGTACGAGCGCCGTACGGCTATCCAAACGAATCTGATGACTTTGATAGACGATATTGAGACTTAGGATGCCTCTAAGACGTAACCGGCGGCAGTACGAGCAGCTGACGGACTTTGATAGGGGCCGTATAATAGGCCTCAGAGAAGCAGGTTGGTCGAATAGACGTATCGGCCGCCACCTCGGTCGGAGCGATATGGTAGTTGCTCGGTGTTGGCAACAGTGGATCACAGAAGGTAGAGTGTACCGTCGCGGAGGGTCAGGACGTCCCAGGAACACAAATGATCGCGAGGATCGTGCAATCAAAAGAGTGGCCACTTCGGCACCAACAACGTCGCTAGCATCGATTCAACGCCACTTACCTCCTTCCAGACATCCAGTGCCATCAAGAGAAACCATAAGGAGACGACTGACCGAAGTTGGCTTGAGGAGCCGACGTCCGCTAAGACGCTTACCACTGACCCCACATCATAGGCAGTGTCGACTGGATTTTTGCCGACCTCGGGCAACTTGGAGTGTGACAGACTGGAGACGTGTCATCTTCAGTGATGAATCCCGATTCAGTCTCAGTGCTGATGACCACCGCACACGTGTCTGGAGGCGCACCGGCCAGCGGTCCAATCCGGCATTTATTGTCGAGCGGCATACAGCAATTTCACAAGGTGTGACAGTGTGGGGAGCAATTTCTTGGGACACACGATCATCTTTAGTGGTCCTTCAAGGCACTTTGACAGCTCGCAGATACGTGGACGATATTTTAACGCCGATTGTGCTACCCATGCTATCAAGTCGCCCAGGTGCCATTTATCAACAGGATAATGCTCGTCCACATACTGCGCGACTCTCCCAAAAATGTCTTCAAGGATATGACGTCCTACCATGGCCTGCCAGGTCACCAGATCTTTCGCCAATAGAGCATGTCTTGGACGCGCTGGGAAGGCAACTGCAGCCGTCCCGAGATACATGAGAATTAACTGCGCAGATGCAAAGACTATGGCAGGATCTTCCACAGGGTCATAAGTGATCTAATTGAATCGATGCCACGCCGAATTTCGGCTTGTATAGCTGCCAGAGGTGGCTTTACTACTTACTGATTTTTAACCTTTTGCAAGCTGTAACCGCTTAATAAAATGATATTTTGTTCTGAATTTTTAATCATTTGTTTATTTTCATATACACTACATGCATACCAAATTTCGTGAATGTAGCTCAATTTCTTCTGGGTGCATATATTTTTTTTTTGCGACAGAGTGTATATATATTAAGTAAATACGGAATATATATTCTAGTAAATACCGAAAAACCGGTATTTAAACTTGTGAATACCGGCATTACAAAATTGTGCAAATGGCTCAAAATAGCGGCATTTTCAACCCCTAATAACCTCTGAAGAAAGTGAGAGCAGATTTGGATATCGTTTTCCAATAAAGTAGTTTGTTTGTAGGCAGTACAGTGCTTCTCCAACACTTGCGACCCCATCGTCCTTTTCATCGCGCCCCCACCGTACTATGGCAGTGTATTGAATTCAATAGCACTAAAGCTACCCTACCACTTGAACCTCTTATATGCCACCGACGTATATAAACGTCACCGAAAAAACATTAATTTTTTGGACGTCTTTCCGAAGCATGATCTCTTCTGTGCATAAAACTATTCCGAAGGCTTTGGAATGCAATAAAAGGACAGTGTGTCCTCCTCCCCGTAAAAAAACATCAAAATACGCTCGCCTCCGCGGAAAACGCTGCATTGAGGAGCGAATCAGCAGTTAGGGAAGGAATTATAAACAGTACAAAGTATCAAGATACAAATCCACGGGGTCACTGGTAATTATCAAACTTGTTTTTAATTTAATAATAAAATATACATTGTACAGTACTAATACATTTATAAGTGTACTAGCTCGTATACCCGTTCTTCGCACGGGGAACTGAAAAATTAAACAACACAGATTGAAGGGAAAAAAAGTTTTTAATGAGTTAATTTTATGTGAATTGCAAATTAAACAAAAAAATGCTTTTTGCATATCTCAGCTAAAAAAAAAAAAAAAAAAAAAAAAACACCTTTGTGAAATTTTAAGTATGTAGATCTAATAGCTGATAAGAAGGATTTTTTTTTATTTATAATTCCTCGTAACACTCTTGAGGGTCGATTTTTCAAAATACCTCCCTAAGCTGATCTCTGCTCAACAAAAGTAACACATTGTTAAAAGTTTTACGTAATGAACGCTTAAAGTAGTGTAAATAATTTATATCTGAAAGTGTAATACATTAATATTACTTTCTGTTGTATTTATTTTATTTTAAAATTGTAATATTCGCAAGCAACGCCGTTTCTTAAATTATAATGGCGATTCAATGAAAAACATAGCTAAATGTTAACGATAGAGTCAAGTTGGCAAATGCCTAGCTACTTTCGTAGCTCGAGCTTTATTAGAGCTTTGTAAGACCCGCCGTGTAGGGGAGAAATGCACTTTAATACTTTATCTACCACATTCTGACGTCCTCCTTTCGAAACTAGTTTCACTCTTTCAGGACAATACTATTTCAGGACAATACTAGACTGAGTTTTGGGTGCACGTGCAGCTGGGGTTCATTATCGCTTATTTAGCGTCTGGACTTTCGTGCCAGTTAGACTAGACAAACAATTGTCTGACCATTCTACTGTGGACGAAATCGCTTCCGGGGCAGCGGACTGTCGCCTTACATACACAATGGCGAATTGTCCTCAAAGGCGGTAAAACGACGACAGTGGTCCGAAGGGGTTCGGCCGTCGGTGCTCGTGTCGGACACCTGCTGGTTTGTGAAGAAACCGGGTGAGTGGACGATTGGCGAATTATGGACCAATGGGCTCTAATGAGTTGAGGTTCAAGGATCGACTCATATGGGCCCACCAATGAGAAGACGTGAGGGGGGAGAGATGGACTGCCCCTGATGTTTTAAAAGGTTGGAAAAACGGGTAAAAAAAAGAAAATAAAGGAAGGAGAACGAAAAAAAGAGAAAAAAGAGAGCTCAAAAAGACGAGGGCTGGTCGTTTTAGGAAACGGAGAGGAGAATCCCAGAGTTTTGTTCCGTGATGCTGACCAGGAATCCAAAACGCGAATGAGAAACAACGCCTTGCGGACTGGACCGAGACAAGCTGTGGAGTGAGCGACTTCAAAACGAGGCTACCATACTGGCTAGGCACGGAAACTATTAACTTCACAATCTAACTTAAATCGATTATCCTATTGGAGAAAAAAATTTAAAGTATTTTTTTACTCCCACAACCTTGCTGTGATGTATTATTTTCACGCTACCTTCTGACGACGTTACAGCAAGATCTAATTTGGTGGCAGCTTTGTGAGATAGGTATTTTTGTGAATAGATGCCTCGAACCCTTTATTGAGAAGAAAAAAATAAAACGCCAGCCGTATGGAGTTATGCCCGCCTGATTCTCGCACAACTTGTGAAAGAAATGGGTTTCATCGAATTACATGCAACAAGAAGTGACCGGAGTGCCTTGCTCGTGCCCGTGTGTTAAGGAAGCGCGCCCACCTGAAAGGTTTCCCGGAATTCCTGTATTTTCCTGCTTGTGAAGAGTGCCCGCGAAGTGCCTGCCTTCCTTTTTTTTTCCCGGAGAAGGATGAGGAAGATGTTTCCAGTGTTTCCACCTGCAATGTTAAGGTCAGTCTTTTTCTTTGAGTATAGTATCGGGGCAGCAATACATTATTTCTAGTTTATTTAAAATCTTGTAAGAAAAGTAATGCTAGATAAAGTTAAAAGTCTAGACTGAGAGACTACAGAAATTATTAAGTTTGTTTGAAGTGTATTGATGTGCTATGTTTGTATGTGTGTTTGTTTATTGAGTTAGGTCGTAGTATACAGTAGTATACGTGTTTCGTTAGCACAGTTTTTGCGTAGTGTATTGTCAGGTTACTCTGAGTATTTTTATTATTTTGTGAAATATAATTAAGTCTCAGTCTAGGGTACTGTTAGTTATGCTAGTTATGAGTATAATTTTGTGAAGTATAATTAAAGTCTAGGTCTAGTGTACGGTTAGCTACGCTGGGTAGTTGTATAAAATTGTGTAGTACTACTAAGTATAGTGTATAGTGTAGTGTTGATTTATGTTGAATATTTGAATTCTTTTAGAGACAATTGAGATTGGATTTAGTGTTGTATTTATTAAAGCATGATGGCGTTTCTTTTAAAGCAAACAAAAGAAGTATTGTTAGAGTTTGCGATAGATTTGGGAGTCAAAGTCAATAGTACTGTAACCAAGTCAGAAATTAAGAATAGAATTTGTCAGAGTGAAGACTATAACGAAGAATCGGTTAAAAGTTTGTTGGAGGGTATCTTGGCGGAAAAACGGGAAACTAGGGAATTGAAGGAAAACCGGGAGACTAGAGAATATGAAGAACGTAAATTAATTAGGGCATTTGAGTTGGAAACAATGAAATTAGCTAATAGTACGGATACGATAAGTGTAGCGTCAACTGATCTTGAGGGCCAGGGAGTTAATAGACGGGTTAACTTGAGAGACTTAGTGCCTAAGTTCGATGCTAAGAATGCGGACATTAATTTATTTTTTGAAATATTTGAAAGGCAGGCGAAAAAAGAAAAAGTGGCTGAGGATGGATGGGTCTCCCAACTCATTCCTTTACTTCTGATGGAAATTGCGCAGATAGTAGCGAAAGAACCTTTAGAGAAAAGCGACGATTACCCCCACATAAAAAATCTGCTCTTGGCCCGGTTCCAACTCACACCGATAGCCCTTAGAGATAGATTTGAGTCGCATCAACGCAGACCAGGGGCAATGTGGGCGGATTTAGTGTTCGAACTAAGGTCCTACCTGGACAACTGGCTAGCTGGGATGAAAGTGGATAATTTCGCCGCATTGAAAGAGCTACTAGTGACAGAACAAATAAAAAAAGAGCACCAAGTGAATTAGTAGACCATTTTCTAGATTCGTGAGATGGTTTCAAGGAGGCTAAAAGTTTAGCTGAGAAATTGGACCATTTTGAGGCGATTAGAAGAGTGCATAAAAAAACAGGTCCGACGAAAACCTGGGAGCGTAGAACCTTTGATAAACAGCCTCTCGAAAGTAAAAATAAATCAGCTCATTTTAGTGGTAAGGGTAAAAATATCGGGCCCTTGAATAGGGATTCTTATAAGCATGAGGTAAGCCATGGGAATTCTCAAATTAGAAGGGAGTGCCCCAGGGCGGGGGAGAGTCAATTTGAGAAAAGGAAGCCCATAATATGCTATTACTGCAATGAGACAGGGCACATAAAGCCAGTGTGCCCCAGATTAAGGAAAAATAATTTCGAAACGGTAGCTAATTTAACTTTAAATACCGGGAATTACTACCCGTTTAAAAAATTCAAAATGAACATGGAAATAAATGGCATAGATCGCGTATGTCTAAGAGATTCGGGGTCATCCATAGACGTCTGTTCGCGGAGCTGGATTAATGAAAATGACCTCCTAGGTGAATACGTTTGGTTGAAAAGCCCGTTAGATGAGATTTGCCACTGTTTGCCTCTGGCTAAAATTAAAATCAAAACGAAGAAAGGAGAGTTTTATACCAAGGCTGCAATAAAACAGGATAGTAGTGACAATGATCTATATTAATTGGGAAACCAAACAGCTGAACTGCTGGAGTCAGACGAACAGGGGGTACAGTTGGTCAACGCAGTGGTGACTAGAAGTAAACAAAAAAGATTTTCCCCCGAGAAAGGAAAAGAGGTGAACGAAGAGGAGCTTGAGCTTACGGATTCCCCCCCGTCCGAGGGAGGGGAAGACGATAGCTTTATCATTCCTGCTTTTGAAGGAGAAGAGGGACAGAGTTTGGCGAAAGTGAATGGTGTTGAATTTAAAGAGGAACAAAGAAAATGCCCCGATCTGAAATCATTATGGGATAAGGTCCTAACAGGAATAGACAAAGAATTTAGGGTCATCAGGGGGAAATTAGTTAGAGTCGCGAAAACTAAGCGAGGGGAGGAAGTCAGACAGCTATGCGTACCCATGAAGTTTAGACTTGACATTAACAAACTTAGCCATGAAGAAATAGGGGGGCATCTGGGGGTGACGAAAACCAAAGATAGAATTCTAAGGCATTTTTTTTGGCCGAACGTGTACAGAGACGTGGAGGAGTTCTTCAAAACTTGCGATTCGTGTCAACGAGTAGGGAAACCGAGAGATAAGGCGAAAGCACCCCTGAAATTAGTGACGATTATTTCGGAAGTATTCTCTAAAATCAATATTGATGCTGTGGGACCTCTCCCTGTCTCAACAAAGCAAAACAGTTATCCCATTACGTCAATTTGCTTAGCCTCTAAGTACCCGGAAGCTATTCCGGTGGAGAGTATTACTTCCCCGAACGTAATAGACGCCCTCTTAAATATCTTTTCTAGGATAGGATTCCCGCGCGAGATACAATCCGACCTGGGGACTTCTTTCACTAGTGAATTGACCACCACCTTTTTCAATAAGTTCGGCATCAAAGTGACGCGGTCATCAGTCAGCCACCCCCAAAGCAATGCAGTGGAGCGAGTGCATAGAACCATCAAGCGCGTAATTAAGGCTTTGTGCGTGGAATCGGGAGAAGATTGGGAGGGGGTTCTTCCTTTAGCATTATTCTCTCTCAGAACGGTTGCGCACGAGAGTACAGGTTTCAGTCCCACCGAGTTGGTCACGGGAAAGAATTTGAGAACACCCCAAACGTTAGTTTAGGAGGAATGGATGGAGGAAGGAAACACGAGTAAATCGGTAGTGGAATATATATATTGCAGTTAAATAATAGACTCAAACGTTGCCAAGATATTGTGATCACTAGGATGAAAGAAAGCCAACTTAAAAAGATAACGTGGTACGATCGCGATGCCGTGGAATGGAAATTTGTAGAAGGGGATCTGGTAATGGTGTTAGCTACCGCTAAACAAAATAAACTTGAGGTGAATTGGATAGGGCCGGGAAAGGTACTTAGTAGAATTTCGGACACAAATTATGTGATAGATCTACCAGGAAGAAGGGACCGTAGTACTATCTGTCATGTAAACTTACTAAAACCGTATCATCGGAGACCCGAGCTGGTAAGCCTGGTTGTAGAAGAGGTCTCGGATGACATAGAGGGAGATGCTGAAATTCGTTATCCAGATAAACAATGCACGATGTTTTACTATCACGAAATATTGCGGGAAAGTCAACTGCAACTTAAACTATCCCCCTCTCAGATCGACGAATTAAAACAAGTCATTACTAAAAATAAGGACGTGTTTTCCCCAGACCCTGGGACGACTCACTTGATGCGAATGGATATTGAACTGATCTCCGACAAGCCCATTAAAACAAAACCTTATCGGATGTCTCCGAGACAAATTAACATATTGCGAGAAGAAATTAAACGTTTGTTGGAACTGGGAGTAATAGAGATAGGACAGTCCGATTACACTTCGCCCCTTATTTTAGTAGAAAGCCCGAATAAAGACCCTCGTCCATGTGTTGATTATCGTCGATTGAACGAGATAACTCGAGCTGAATTTTTCCCTTTGCCAAATATGGAAGAGATAGTAGAAAAAGTGAGAGCGGCTCCCTATGTAACTGTGATGGATTTGTCGAAAGGTTACTTTCAGATTCCGCTCACGCCGAGAGCTCAGAGATACGCAGCTTTCGTTACTCCATTTGGCACCTATATCCCCATGAAAATGATGTTCGGTTTAGTATGTGCACCCTATTATTTTTGCAAATTGATGGCCCAAGTTTTAGAGGGGTTAGAGCAGTTTGCATTGCCGTATATAGACGAAATAGCCATTTTTTCCCAAGGGTGGAAAGATTACGTAAAGCATATCGACATAGTTTTAGGAAGATTGAGAAAGGCGGGGCTAAAAGTGAAACCCTCTAAATGTAAGTTTGCTGAAGAGGAAGTCTTATTTCTAGGGCATCGAATTGGTTCAGGGAGTAGGTCTCCGAGTGATCTGAAGATAAAAGCTATAGCAGATTTCCCGCGGCCCACCACTAAAACACAGGTACGATCCTTTCTCGGTCTAGTGGGGTACTACTCTCATTATATCCCAAATTACAGCACAATAGCTTTACCCTTGATCGACGCAATGAAAGGGAAAATTAAGAAAGAGAAGATCACTTGGGATGAGAAACGTGGGAAAGCGTTCGAAGAGGTAAAAGCCAAACTCATCTCCCAACCCATATTGTTTGCCCCAGATTTTGCCACGGATTTCATCCTGCAAACGGACGCGAATGAGGTGGGTGCTGGGGTTGTTTTATCACAAAGAATAGAGGGGGAAGAGCACCCCATCGTTTTCCTAAGCAAAGAATTTTCTAAAGCGGAGCGAAACTACAGCACGGTGGAAAGGGAATTAGCTGCGATAATTTTTGGTCTAAAGCGATTAAAGCATTATTTAGACGGGCAAAAATTTATTATAGAAACCGACCACAACCCCTTAAGGTACCTAAACAAGATGGGGAGTACTAATCCTAGGTTACAAAGATGGGCTTTGAGTTTACAGCCGTTTAATTTTGAAATCAAACACAAACCTGGGAGGCTCCATGGAAACGCGGACGGCCTAAGTAGATTGGAATAAGTAGTTTGTGGATTTTTCTATTATAATTATTATATATATTTAAATTACTGTTTTATTTGTATGTGTGTGAGTGTATCTGTGTACATTGTGGAAGAAGTTGGATGTTAGTGAAAATCTCTGATGTCTCTTAGTCAACCGTAGGCCAACACAGGTTTACTTCTGTAGTCAGGCGCGATTAAGTGTAGATCAGTGTTTCTCAAACTGTGGGGCGCGCCCCCCTGGGGGGCGCGATAACCCTACGAGGGGGGCGCGAGCATATCGAAAATAAAAGATTTAAAAATAATTAATTTACTGGAATGGATTAAAACAAAATACTTTCAGACATAATAAAAAATGCATTTTTACTCTGATATAGTTTATAGGCGCGCGCGCGCGATATTAAGTCAACAAAAATAAAAACTTCTTCACTACCTAATTATCTATCGTTGATCCTATAACCAAATAAAAAAAACTTTTATTTGATTTGCTGCAATCCCGTGATGAGAGATTTTTTTACTACGCTTTCTGTTTAAATCTAACATACAACTCTTTCAGAGAAAAAACAGATCCCAGACGGAGAATCGAAAAAATTTAGGAACATAAAAAATTCATCACTGTCATTATTTTTGAAATACTGCACATTATAGCTGTAATCTGTTTAACCTTCTAAGTTATTGGTGCAGTTAGTTATGACCCCTCTCTTATGTGTTTGTTTCTCATTTAGGGAAGTTGTAAGTAATGTATTTCTCTGTTACGCTTTTTTCCATGCAAAAGAGTTTTATGATATTTGGAAAACCATGGAGAGCACTTTGCATAATTACTTGGCCAAGACTTATTTTTACGAGTATTCTATACATATAAAGCATAACGCGAAAAATGTTTTACACAATTTCATATAATCATAATGAATACACTTTTTACCCTGAAGTGGTCACGCGGGACGCACAGATTACGAAATCTTTAATTCTGGCAAAACTGTTTAATTGTTACCAAAGAAAAATTGAAAAGTCCTTGAAAGTAGGTAAGTAAACTTTCTCTTAATTTAATTATTCACTGGAATCACGATTTGTATCGTGTACGATAAAATAATTATAAAAAAAGGATTAGGGTGACTCAATAACCCCGCTCGACCGTATCGAGTGCACGCCTGCTCCCGGGTTAAAACATGTTGAAGTCTTTTTGCTTTAAATATTAAAAATAATACAATTATTCTTCATCGGAAATTTATATTATTGTTCATTATTTAACATCAATTATAAATGCTAATTCTGTGAGGCTTAAAATTACAATTCGCTTAAAACTAATTATAATTTGAGCAACCATTTTTAAAAAGTCGTTTTACTTTTTTGTAAACATTGTCGAGCATTTGGCTTTGCACTCCTTACAATTCAGCTATTATATCAATAATGTTTTATTTTCTTATAAATGAACTCGGGCAAAGAGCGGGCACTTCAGCCGGTATACTTTTAATGTATCAGTGCTGCGCATAGTATTTTATAACTAATTAATTAATACAAAATTAGGAACAAGTTTAATAAGTATTAACAACTTCCATGGGCTTGTCTTGCAAAGCAAAGTTTTTATAAGAAAAAAAGGCTTATGATTAGAAATTCGCCCTCTGAGTTCTTTTTCTATATGTAGTAGATATATATATTTTGTCTTCTAAGCAGCCACCGCATTTTGCAATATGTTCAATTTAAAAATTAGAGAAAGGAAAAATAACATAATAATTCTCCTACTATTTTATTTATTTATTTATTTATTTTGCTTAAAAGTAGTATACAAAATTTTAATACTTATGTTACTAATTTGTATGGTTTATAATTAAGATCGCCTATTGTTGCTTTAGCGTCAAAGTGCATTATTATTGCATTCAGTACATTATTAATGTATAAGGGGGGGCGCGATAAAAATTGTGATCGAAAAGGGGGGCGCCAGTATTGAAAGTTTGAGAAGCACTGGTGTAGATGGTTAGTAAGAGATTGGCATTTGACACATTTTGTTTAAAAATTATAATTTAAAGGGGAAATGTAACTTTGAGAAAAAGAATCCCAGATTCGGATTTTAAGATCTAATTGTGTGAAGTGTACATTTTTTTTTGAAATTTTGATTCATGTATTATGTTATTTTTTTTATTGTGTTTAATACCGGGATTGCTGCCCTGATCAATCTCATTGATGTGACGATCTTTATGCGTGTGATTTCTAAGAACTGAATCCAACTAGGACCAGAGCAGTCCCGTGAAATGGACCTTTTTTTTAGGGGGAAGGAAGTTGTGACGTTCTCCTTTTGAAACGAGATTCACTCTTTAAAGACAACACAATTGCAGGGGAATACTAAACAGAGTTTTAGGTGCACGTGCAGCTGGGGTTCATTATCGCTTATTTAGCGTCTGGACTTTGGTGCCGGTTAGACGAGACCAACAATTGTCTGACCATTCTACTATGGACGAAATCGCTTCCGGGGCAGTGGACTGTCGCCTTACTGACACAATGGCGAATTGTCCTCAAAGGCGGTAAAACGACGGCAGTGGGCCGGAGGTGGCTCGGCCGTCGGTGCTTGTGTCGGACACCAGCTGGTTTGTGAAGAAACCGGGTGAGTGGACGATTGGCGGATTATGGACCAATGGGCTCTAATGAGTTGAGGTTGAAGGATCGACTCATATGGGCCCACTAATGAGAAGACGTGAGGGGGGAGAAATGGACTGCCCCTGATGTTTTAAAAGGTTGGAAAAACCGGGAGGAAAAAAAAGAGAATGGGAAAAAGAAGGAAAAAGAGCTCGGAAAAGACAAGGGCTGGTCCTTTTAGGAAGCGGAGAGGAGAATCCCAGAGTTTTGTTCGATGATGCTGACCAGGAATCCGAAACGCGAATGAGTAAAAACGCCTTGCGTACTGGACGGAGACAAGCTGTGGAGTGAGCGACTTCAAAACGGGGCCACCATACTGGCTAGGCCCGGAAACTATTAACTTTACAATCTAACTTAAATCGATTATATTATTGGAGAAAAAAATTAAAAGTATTTTTTTTTTTACTCCCACAACCTTGCTGTGATGTATTATTTTCACGCTACCTTCTGACGACGTTACAAAATAGACTTCCTGTTAAAATATTGTAAATAAGAGATTTTGTAGGTTATTTATGACTCAGAATATAGCATTTTTTTTGTGAATATTATATGATAGTTTTTCATTTTAAGCAAAAGTGTTGCAATTTGTCAGTTATATACGTGGAAAAGTTAACGGAGTACCTGTTTCCCGCAGGGAAACTTCACCTCCTATCATTGAGAACTTTGGGTGAGCTTTGTTTCGGCTTTAACTTAGCCCAGAACTGCATTAAAGTGTGAATGATTTTTTTTTCTTGGGTAAGAGAAAAAGACACTTGTAAAGGAGAATTACATGTGGTGGGGATAAAAAATGGTGAATGGAAGAATGTATTGTTTGAAGTTAAGAGGAACAAGTTGTTGCATTAGTGGAACAAATCTGTGCCGGACGCAGACGATGCGGCGAGCCGTATCGCCTGTGAGGGGCTCTAGGATGAATTGATATTTGGAGCGCCAACGCTAAGAAGCGTTTATTCTCCGTCTGCGTATTTCTGGGAGCTGCGCGAAAAATCGGGGGTTATTGAGTGCATTAGAGTGATTTGGCCTCAGCCAATCGGGATGCAGTCACTCGGGGTGGGCGGGGTGGATGAGCGAAGATTTTTTGAGTATGACTGCTATGAGAGCAGTGGTCGGGAATGGTCAGCTCGCTCTGCTCCTATTGGAGGAGAGAGAGTTTGTCTAAGATAGGTGATGGGAAAGTTTGAAAAATTGGAAGTTATGACTTCTGAGACCAAGGTGCTTATGGAGCAGATGTCTACAATGATGAGCCAGTTCGGAACTATGTTCCAGAAAATCATGAACAAACTAGGCGATAATATTTAATACCTCTAACCCCAATAATTCTTCTCTCCGTGTTCTGAGCTGGAACGCTAATAGCGTCAAGTACAAGTTAGGAGAATTGAGGAATTTTTTGTGTGACGAAGACCCAGATATTATAGGTATCCAGGAAACTCATCTGGGTCCCGCTGATTCCTTCAAGCTTCCCAATTATATTTGTCACCGTAGTGACCGTTTATCCCACCGGGGAGGTGGTACGGCCATTTTTGTCAGAAACTCTCTCAGGCATCACGTTGTCTCTTTCAATACAAACTTTTTTGAAAACACTACTGTAAAGCTTTAGTTAGGTAACAACACTCACCTCACGTTGTCGTGCCTTTACAAGCCTCCAAGGAATTATATTAACACGTCAGAGTTTGATGCTATTCTAAACGCCAGTCCCAAGGTCATGATTTTTGGTGATTTTAATGCTCACCACCCATGTTGGAACCCAGGGCGCCCAAACACTCATGGAAACACTCTGTACAACTGGGCGAGTGCCCATGCCCTGGACATCATGGCACCCACTGCTCCCATATACTATGCAGCCCGTGGCACATGTTCTATTCTCGATATTGCTTTTGCTAAAAATCTAATCCTGGAAGATATTAACTCTATTAATGACTTAAGTAGTGATCATAACCCTGATTTAATTGATCTAGCACTTAATAATTCTTTGCCTAAAAATCTCCGTACCCTCAAGTCTACTAATTGGATTAAATTTCAAGAAATAGTTTTTAACTCTATTCCTGGTAATCCTGTCATCGATACTAACAATATTGATAATGCAATTAACAATTTCACTGGCATGATCACTAGTGCAATTTCCGCTACCACTGTCACTAAAGTAATCAATACCCCTCACCTAAGACTTCCACACCACATCAAGGAGTTAATTAAAATTAAAAACCGTTTCCGTAAGCAATGGCAGCTCACAAGAAATCCTCTCCTTAAGAGAGAAGTTAACTCCCTTCAGAGGCAAATTAAAACTCAAATTAGTGAGCATAGAAACAAATCTTGGCATAATTTGTTGTCTAACTTACATCCAGAAGACAACAACTCCCTTTACAAGCTCCAACGGAAGCTTGTTAAAAAGCCAACAATTATCCCCCCGCTGGTTGGCAGGAACGGCATCCTTTATTCGGACGACGAAAAAGCCGAAGAATTTAAAAACAACTTTGAGGCAACGTTTCAAGAAAATCCGGAGCCTTAAGACGATACAGTCATAGAGTTAGTAGAGACCGAAACTTCTGATTTCCTCCCTAACTCAAGTATGCAAGTACCACCGCTCACCAGTCCAGCTGAAATCTCTAAGATCATCTATATACTTCAAAACAAAAAAGCTTCCGGTCCAGATAACATTCCAAATTATGCCTTAAAGCTATTGCCACTAAATGCTATTACACACCTCACTAAAATTATCAACACCTGTCTTAAGCATAGGTATTTTCCTACACTCTGGAAATCGGCTAATGTGATCATGTTACCTAAGCCTAATCAAAAACATAATCTTGTTAATAATTATCGTCCTATAAGCTTGCTATGTGCCACGGCTAAAATATATGAGAAGGTAATTCTTAATAGGATCAAACAACACTGTGATACAATCAATTGTATCCCTCCGGAGCAGTGTGGGTTCAGGAACAATCACTCTACCATTCACCAACTTATTAGAGTCACCAACATAATTAACGAAGGATACACCTATAAGCTTTTCACTGTAGGGGTCTTTCTCGATGTCAAACGAGCATTTGATAAGATGTGGCATGATGGGCTCATCTATAAAATGATTAAGTTAAACTTCCCTGAGTACCTAGTTAAAAAATTATACACAATTTTCTTAAAAACAGGTCGTTCAGAGTCAAAATTAATTTTGACTTTTCGAACAAGGGCTTTCCAGAGGCAGGATGTCCTCAGGGTCTTGTCTCTCGCCCCACTTATACAATATATACACTTATGATTTTCCCCATCATCCCAGCGTCAGTATCTGCTTATTTGCAAACGACGCTGCGGTCCTCGTCCAAGGAGCGAACCTAAAATACACTCAATGTACACTCCAACGGTACCTCCACACTCTTGAATCTTGGTTGACAGACTGGCGAATAGAGATTAATGTCGACAAAACACAAGCAATTGTTTTTAGAAAACACGGGCGCTCTAAAATTCCTAAAACTTTATCCTTATTCAACGAAGATATCGAGTGGGTTAACGTGGTACGTTACCTGGGTCTCTTAGATAGTTCTCTAACATACAGGCAGCACACCAAATACATATATGATAAGTTCTGGACCAAAATCCATCTCAGCATTTCGCTGATTGGAAGGAGGTCACCGCTTTCACTTAGAAATAAGGTCTTGCTTTATAAGCAAGTTCTTCGCCCAGTGCTAACGTATGCCGCCCCCGTTTGGGGAGCGGCGGCCCCAACCACTATCAAAAAAGTTCAAACGATGCAGAATAAGATTCTTCGTATCATGACAAATGCGCCTTGGTACATCAGAAACAGTGTTTTACACCACGATTTAAAGATAGACCCTATTGGGGATTACATCACCAAACTCTCACGTAATGTATTTAGGACTATTGAGAATCATCCAAACCCACTAATTCAGGCACAAACAATTTTCACTATCTCCAATAGCAAACACAAATTTGCCTACAATTCGACAAAATGGTCTCAACCGTTAAAACCCCCGTAGCCAGCTCTCGCCCTCCCTCCCTCCTCTAGCACTTTTTAGTCGTTTCTCCCATTTTCGTGTTTGGCTCCGCCCACATCGCGTCCTGGTTGGCTTTGCCTCCTCTTGTTGCCCCTCCCCTCCCCATTTTTTGGGCTTCTTCTCATGTTGGCTTCCGTCCCTCTTCGCCATACATTCTGAGCAGAAGCGCCCGCTCGCTGTCGCTCGCCATCAATCTTATTTTCGTTCGTTCGTTCGTTCGGAAGTTATGAGTTTGCAAGGATATTTCTTGGGTGATTAAAGAGGGGATTTATGGGGTATTTTTCAATTCGGAGGATTGCTCTATTGTCATGGGAGTCAATATTATTGAAGAATTTAGTTGCGATCTTTTTGATTACTTCTTTAAGGGTTTTTAGATTGAGTGCAGATCTGATGTCCTCGTTTCGGATGTACCAGTCTGCTTTGGTGATTGTCCGTAGAATTAAATGTTGGGCCATTTCAATTTGTTTAATATTGGAGTGGGCTGCATGACCCCAGATTGGGCAGGCGTAAATCAGGGTGGTTCTTAGAATTTGCATATAAATAAGCAACTTATTTCTGAGAGATAAAAAGGGATTCCGGGAAACTAGTGGGTAGATTTTAGCCACGGAAATTCTGAAGTTTTTTCTAAGTTGTATGAGGTGTTGTCTGAAGGTGAGTCTTTTATCTAGGGTAACACCAAGGTATTTGGTGTTTTGAGACCAAGGGATGTTATGAATGTATAGATTTGGTGGTTTTTTCTTGATGTGACGAGAAAAGAAGACTGTCTCCGTTTTCTCAACATTCAGTGCAATTTTCCAAGTGGAGAGCCAGTGTTCCAGTCTCGCCAGGTGTTTATGCAGCTGGTGTGTGAGTATTTGAAGGTTTGCTGTGTCGTCTGCGTAAAGGCAGATAATCGAGAAGCTTGTTCTAGGGATATCATTGACATAAATATTAAATAAAGTTGGAGATAATAGCGCGCCTTGTGGCAGAAATATTTTTGAGAGAGGAGTAAGTATGGTTAACTAGGGACAGAAAAGTTCCTATTTTCTAGGAAGAATTTAATGATTTTAATTAGGTAGGGGGGAGTGTTAGTGCGGATTAATTTATAGAATAGGCCATAGTGCCAGACTCGGTCAAATGCTTTTTGGATATCGAGGAAAACAGCCCCAGTTGACTTATTTTCCGCAAATCCGGTTTTGACATATTCCACCACACGCAGAAGCTGGTGCGATGTGGATAGATTGGCACGGAAGCCGTGCTGCTGGGGGATGAGGATGTCGTTAATTTGTAGGTGGTCATTTAGTCTATTTAGAATTATTCTCTCCGCAAGTTTGCTGAGGACAGGGAGTAGAGATATTGGACGGTGGGATGTCGCCAACGTGGGGTCTTTAACGGGTTTGAGGATCGGTATATAACTGTGGCTGTTTTCTATGCTTGTGGGAAATGACCTGTATGCAGGATCTTGTTTATAAGGTTAGTAATCTGAAAAATGACAGAGATGGGGAAATTTAGGACCATTTTGTTAGTGATCTTGTCTATGCCAGGGTTTTTTTTTTTGATTTTTATTTTTTTAATATAGGTTAAAAGTTCAGAGGGTTTAGTATTAATGGGGGTGTCGTCAAAGTTATTATCGTTGATAAAGAACCTATCAACAAGCCTCGTGTGTTGGTTGTCTGAATCAGGATTTTGAATATCATTGAGTTGGCTTTCTAGCGAAATTGCTAGTGTTTCAGCTTTTTGAGTGTCTGTGAAAGCAATTCCGGTGGGGCCTGTCAGGGCCGAGATGGGGGATCTCTTCTTTCTAAATCCTTTGGCCATGTTCCAAAGGGAACCGTCCTCGGGATCGAGAGAAGTGAGTTTGTCCTCCCATTGTTTTTGTGTTAGAGCGTTTACTTTTCTGTTGATTTTATTTTGTAGTCTGTTTAGGATGGTTTTGTCGTTGGGATCTCTCGTGAATTGCCAAGTTTTCCTGGCTCTATTTCGTTGCTTAAAAAGTGATTTAAGATCACTGTCGATGTAGGTTTTATTGTTATTGCGAACGGGTTTGGATGATAGATCGTACGCACGTAAAATGTTGGAAGTGATGTCGGTAGTAAGCTTCTCAATGTCCTCTCTCGAGTGTGCTGTGATTGGTCGAAAGGAAGTGTTGGTTTTGAGGGTGTGTCTAAAAAGATTCCAATCCGTAGTCACTGTACGGGTTGGGAAGTCAAATTTAATGGAAGTTTTGAAGTTTAGGATGATCGGGTTATGGTCGGAGCTGAGCTCTGAGACGGAATTTACACTGGTTCTCCAGTGAAAACGTCTCGTCAGAGCGAAGTCTATTGTGGAGGCGGAGTTATAGCCATCGGTGTCAGTGTCGTCGGTGAAATTTTTTAAGAGAAGACCTCTTTGGTTGTTGGAAATACAGCCCCAGTCTGTGTGGTGGGCATTGTAGTCTCCGCATAAAATGGAAGAGTATCCTAGGGAAAAAATATCTTCCAGGTCGCTGATAGCTGTGGCTGGGTTGGTGGTTGGTGGAATGTAAATGGAGGCTATTAGAAGTGGATCGTCGTTCGGGGGTGGGAGAACAACCGAGGTTGCTTCCACCACTCCGAGTTGCGGTGTTGGAATGAGATGGTGCTTGAGAGAGGATTTGATTAAGATAGCAGTACCACCGGATGCAGGAGTGTTGGGTTGGGATCTGTCGTTTCTGTATGTAGTAAAGTTAGGAATTTTGAAATTTACACCTGGTCTCAGATGTGTTTCTTGTATGAGAATTAGATCAAGGGAGTGCTTATTTATAAAGTTAACAAGTTCCATTTGACGGGATTTAACGCCGTTGGCGTTCCATCAAGCAATTCTGAGTCCAAAGCGGCCTAAATTCATGATTGGTTATTAGAGGATGAGGCCATTGCCTCGTAGAAGATGTCCATTTTTTCCTCCTCTGAAGAGGCATTTCTGAGGGCTTTCCCAATAGTGATGAGTTCGGGTGTTTTCCGAAGAAGTTTCTAAATTCGCGGTTGCTAAGAAAATATCAGAGCAAGGGGTGGAGTGTTGATTTTTAGGCTCGGTGTTGGACTCAGAAGAGTTCGTCGCCGGCTCAGAAACAGGTTTTTGTGCTGCCATCTGTTGTTCATTTTTGGCAGCATTCGCGTAGCTGACGTTTGGAGTAGCTTTATTAGAGTTAAAGGTGGGTCTATTTTCGTTGATATTATTTTTATTTCTATCGTTTAGAGCGTCACCCTTTTTGGGCTTGGTTTTGGGGAATTTTGGGCATTGACTCCAGTTTGCCATATGACCTGTAGCTTTGCAATTTATGCATTCAGGATTTTTTCTTTGATCGGACAGTCGCTTATCCGATGTTCCTGACCGCACTTCAAACACCTGGTTTTAATGGCGCAATTAAGCGAACTGTGGTGGAAGTAGTTGCAGTTGTGGCACTGCGATGGGCCCGGTCTTCTGCGCAACGAATCCCAAGTAATGGACATAGAGCAGCGTGTGTCCGGAACATTTGTCAGGTAGTTGATGGTTTAATGCAATCTGGGGTTATTTCCTTTGCTCGTAATTTAGGATGTATTGGTTTTTTGTTTCCTGCATAAGATTCTTCTTTTAATTAAAAAAAAAGAAACTAAGAGTAGATTTATGATTTGAGAAATAATTCTATGGTAATGTAGCTAAAGTATGTTGTTCATTGTGTTTTTTTTATTTTGAAAAAGGTTCTGCGTTCTGATTAGTAACAAATAACTGTGTCGCATATAAGTTTTATTGTAAACATATATCGAATTGTGTTTCTGGAATTTGAGTACTCTTAGAAAAAACGAGTGTATTTTTTTTTTGCTTGTTAAATATATAGTACTAGGTCATTTAAGTGTTTGTATTTAAATTTGTCAGAAGGTAATTTGGCATTAGGTTTAGCTTTAGTAAAAATGGCATTTCTCATTAGAAGTAAGAAAATTGACTTTTCAATTAGCGCGGGACTTAGATGAGTCACCTGATCCATCTATATCTAAAACTGTTTTAAAGGATTTAATAATCTCTAGTAAATATTACAAGGAGGAAGAGGCAAAAGAGTTATTGGAAGTTATTACAGCCGAAAGGTTAGAGACAGAACAGCAGCAAAAACTAGAACAACAAGAACAATTATCAATTGAAAAATTACGCTTGGAAATTGAATTATCTAGGAACGCTAATCAGAGTGCTACTCAAAATAATGGTCAAACCTCACGTGTAAAATCTTTAGATGAAATAGTTAAAATGGTTCGGCTCTTAACTGTAAAAGTACCCAATAAATCAGACGGGTGGGACTATTTCTTTTCTAGTCTTGTGAAATGGTTAGCGACGAGTTAAAACCGAAGGTTTTGTTATGCATGTTAGGAGACAAAGTGTCAAACTTATTAGTTAACCTAGGCGAAGAAGAATTAAAGATTACGAGTCTTTAAAACAGGTTGTGCTCAAGGAGTTTGAGCCCTCACCAAAAATATGTTTAGAAAATTTTAGAAAGGTCAAACGTAACCCTGACGAAACTTTCTCTCAGTTCGCTTCCCGTTTAACATCGATATGGTTATACTACTGTAAGTTAAGAGGTGCGAAAGATTTTGAGTAAGTTAATCAACTGATCGTAGCAGATAAAATGTTTGAAATGTTGGATTCTGAGACGGCGACCCATATTGGTGTGCTCCAAGGGGAAGAATAGTACAAACCCAGGGACTTGGGCAAACAATGTGATATACTTTATGCTTCCAAAGGGAAATCCTACGATAGACCTGAGAGAGCTAAATGGAGCGATAGTGAAAAGAGAAGCTTTAATGTTAGTTGGGGTAAACAGCCATTTGGGGAGAAAAAGTCAGATAATTTTTCTTCTAGGAAAAACTTTGATAAAGGTAAAGTAACTGAAATTAAAAAGTTCGCTTGTTTCACCTGCGGATCAGATAAACATTTTAAGCGGGATTGTCCAAAAAACAAAGGGGTAAATAATAAAAGACTTAATGTGAATAAGGTGTCAACAGCAGGGACAGAATTGGAAGATGGGACGGTACCTGCTAGAGTTGATTTGCTAGGTAAAGTCATTCCTAGGCGGGCTATTGAAGACAAATTAAGTAAATTAGTGAAAACATCTATCAGTGTAGATGAGAAGTTAGTCCATGCGTTAGTGAATTCTGGTACGGAAATTACTGTTATGAAAGACTTAGTTCCTGGAATATTGGTTAAAGGAGCTTCCACGATTTATTTGAAAGGTATTTTCGGTCCAGCGGTTAAATGTACTTTAGTATATGCTCCAATTGGTCTTGCTACCGGTGGCCAGGTTAATGTGGTGCATCGGCAAGTGTTATGTGCTTTGGCAGAAGTTTTGGTAGAAGACGTGTTGCTTCCACCAGATGTTTTAGATGTGTTGGGAGGAGCCCAGAGTGAAGAGAATTCACTGACTCAAAGCTCTCAGGACCTGAGAGTTGACTCAGGAAATGAAGATGAAACCGAGGTTTCATTGGGTATTCTGTCAGAGAAAGCACAGGAGCACATTGAGGATTCTCAAAGGAATATTACTTCATGTCGGAATGAAGTGGGAACATTGGGTACTAAGGATGAGGAGGTGACCGCTGAGATGGATAAAGGAAGCATGGTGGCTGGTAGTTTTCGTTCCGAGCTGGAGTGTTGTGCCGAGTTAGCATTGGCTTGGAAGCATAATAAGGAAGGCAAAGGAAACTACTATGAAGTAGATGGGTATCTATTTCCTAGAGATAAAATACTCGTGGAGAGTATTGGGCAACTGGTAATTCCGAAATGCAGAAGAACTGAGGTGTTGAAACTAGCGCATACTTCCGTGTTCAGTAGTCACGTAGGTCCCAAGAAGACGCTTGAACGAATCAATTATTCTTTCTTTTGGGAGGGTCTGAGGGCCGATGTGAAGAAATTTGGTGAGTCATGTAAAGAATGTCAGATCACTCGATCGGTTAGGATTAAAGACCGATCACCCATTACAGCTGTGGCAAGGCCTGAATTACCATTTCAGGTGGTGAATATGGATTTGATAGGTCCAATTGATCCGCCAAGCTCAAAGGGACATAAATATATTTTATGTCTGGTTGATCAGCACACTAGGTGGGGCGAGGCTATGCCGGTGACTAGTCTCAGTGCGAAGGTAACCTGTGAAGCTTTGTTAAGCATATTTTCGAGAACCGAGATTTATCTTTTGTTGAAAAGGGAAGGTTTTGTAGAAAAGAATAGCGCAGCATCGTGGGTCACGGTACTGGATTTGTGGAAGTGGTATTTTTGTTCTTCTCTCACGATGAGTTATCTGAAGTATGCCGCATGCGTTATGTTGTTTGGAATTTACATGACTAAAAAAATGAGGTTTAAGATTGTATGCACTTCTTATGGGTGTAATTTAACTACTCGGGTTTTAAGATGGTTAAAGCAGTTTGTTGTATCTCGAATGGTCAATATAGACATTCTGATGCAAATTTGGAAAAATCGTGTAAAGCAAATTGACTTTGTATTAGAATGGTTGAGATGGATTGGGTCGGAAATCATACCAGTCAAAGGCAAATTACAGCCGTGGGAAAGTTTTTTTCGTGTACTTAATATAGATTTTGTGAATTCATTTCATGAGCTAATGAAGTAAACATGGTCCTCATGAAGATAAGGACTGTGTTGTATATGTTTAGTATTGTTTTTTTTTTTGTATAATGTGTTTTCTATGTATCGTTTTGCAATCCCATTACAGTTTAGATCTTTATGGGAACATAGTCACTTATTTCAATTGAGTGAACTATTAATATTATTTCATGTGTTTGTTTTAAGGAACTATGACTAGAACAATCATCAAGACTATTGACTGTTGCAATTATTGTGTGTTCTGTTTGTGAATTTTCTGTTCCTGGTGTCTGAAATGGTAAAATCAGCCACAGGCAAATTTTACTCTTAGGTGGGGCGTGTAAGGATATACTGCCTGCACCTGGCAACAGGTCGAACGAGACACACGATATAGAGAGAAGGACCTGGCAACGACAGGAGAGAAGAGTTCGAACGAGGAGAGAAAGGGGAGTGGTGGCGCAAGAAACGGGGTCGAAAAGTAAGGCGACGGGACGATGGATTGTAATCTTGGATCATTTTAATATATTCTTTTTTTTAATGAAATGTCCCATGGAAGGAGTGGAATAAAACAGAGGGACAAAATCATGACTGCAATTATTTACTTTTCACAATTCGAATACGAACCGAAAAGAACCCACAAGTTTACAGTACCAGTGGCGTAACAGAAAATGTTAGGGCCCCCTCCCCCCTGAAAGTCATTTTTCGCCTTTAATATTTTATAAATGGGGTAAATACATATTTAGCTTTAGTCAAGCCTCCACCCCTCCGAGTGCGGGGATGAACGTTACGCCACTGAAATGTAGACACTTCAAGACGCTCAGTTCATTGTTATAAACAATCTCTCGACAATGCACCTTCAGTTGCTTTCTCTCAACGCGCTTAACAGCCTGCGTTTGAAGACGAAACTTTAAGTGATTGTGGCATCAATAAATTTGATAGATTATGTAGACCTATAAGAAGAACCGAACTCTTTGAGAGTGGATAAAATGCATGCAGGGATACAATTTTGCAACAAACTGGGAAAGCATTTTCGTGAAATAGATACCAATTCCGAAAGGAGTATGAAATCTCAAAAAGAGCTTCGATCACACATATTTGGTTATCATGACATTAACAAAAGCAACTTTACATTACTCAACCAAACAACCTTCATCACAATAATTTATCTCTTTCTTTATGGTGCCAAAGAATTAATCAATTGAAATTGTATCTTTAGGTGACGAAAGCGATTTTGAACTAATTCAACACAAGAAGATGAGCGCTTTAGATTACGATGAGTAGCAGTGAATTATGAATGTACATTTTGTGTGAAAACTTACAATGTGAACTTTTGAACAATGCGAAACTTAATGTTTTTAAAATGCTTTCATATGTGACTTAATTATTTATTTTTCATAGAAGTACTTTCTCATAAATTTCGTAAATGATTGGCGTATATTCTAAGTGCGACTTCTTTTATGCGGCCCCTCCCTACCGCATAAGAAATTTTTTTCTCTAGTATTTCGACGAATTTGTTGTATGTAAGAATTTACGAAATTTTCGAATTTTTTTGTGTGTGCAGTTATTTTTATGCGGTCCCTATCTACCGCAAAAAACAGGTACTACTGTATAACCAAACTTTCTAAAAGTAAATATAGCTACGTCAATAAATTTAGAAGAGAATTAAAAACGGTGGACAAAATAACGTTTATCTGTAAATTGCACGAGTAATTAAATATAAACTTGATCATTTATAGGAAAAAATACTTAAACTACACTGCTCAAAACAATTAAAGGATATTGTAAGTTTTATATAAAATAAAGATATAAGCGAAATTTTTTTTTTTTGCCGAAAATGGAAGAAGATAATCACAAATGCATATTTTTCTGATTTTCAAACTGTGGAGTATGCTAATTTTGAGTTAACGTAAAAAAGGCGCTTCAGCGGTAGCGAATGAAATTTGACTTTCAACTGAAATGAAAACAAGGATGATCGGCATTCAGTGACTGCTTTGTTTCGATGAGTACGATGTCTCAGCGAAGTCATTTAACCGATTCATAAGCTTGGAGAGTTGTTGGTTGGTTAGAAGAGAGCCAAACTCAAGCCGAATTAGCGCAAACCATTGGATTGTCAGAAAGTGTGATTTCCAGGATCTGGAACCGTTTTTTGGAGACTGGAAGTGCAGGCCGAAGACCAAGACAAGGTCGTAGATGGGCAACAACACCCAATGAAGATCGTTATTTAGTGTTAACAGCTCGGAGACACCGAAATATGAACGCTACTCTTCTCCAACAACACCTTCGCTCGGCTACTGGCACCAGGGTTTCAACTCAGACTGTCCGAAACCGGCTCCATGGTGTAGGTATGTATGCTCACCGACCGATGGTATGTGTTAGACTAACGTGAAGACATCGTCGCGACCACAGGGAGTAGGCAACAGAGCATGTGAACTGGAGGAGAAATGAAGGGAGCAATGTTCTTTTTTTCTTTCAAGTCTCGTTTTTCTGTTCAACCGGATAATAGGCGTATTTTCATCTGGAGGGACCGTGGTAGTAGGAATAATCCTGCGTTCGAGCGTGAAACTGTCAGATTTGGCGGTGGGGGAGTGTTGGTGTATGGTGGCATCTCCATTGACGGGTGCACAGACCTCTACATCATTCGAGATGGACCTCTGACTGCTCGCCGATATAGGGATGAGATCCTCAGACCTATTGTAGTCCCTTACGCTGCAGCAATCGGAGATGACTTCATTTTAGTGGACGATAACTGCAGACCACATCATGCTAACCTGGTGGAGGATTTCCTTTTCGAGGAAGGAATCGTACGAATGGAATGGCCAGCGTGTTCTCCAGACATGAATCCAATAGAGCACGTTTGGGACGCTCTAGGAAGACGAGTTGCTGGCCGCCAACCACCCCTACAAACTCTCCAAGAAATGGAAATAGCTCTTCTGGAAGAGTGGGATAGAATACCCCAACTCGTGATTAATAGCCTCATTGACTCCATGCCTCAAAAGTGCTCAATGTTGTTGGCCGTCCGTGGAAACCATACCCCCTACTGAAAATGATTTCCTTTGAAGAAAACACCTTTTCTTATTATTTTTTTCTCATATGCACAAATTGTGTTTTTTTCCTTTTGTACACAAATGCGCAATAAAATGCATTTTTTTATGCCAAACATGTGCAATTTATTCTCATATAACCTACCACGTCTGTCGACCATGTATCAATGAGCTAAAAAGTTTCCCAGCCACAAGCTCCACCTAAAACCGCAATATCCTTTAATTATTTTGAGCAGTGTATTTTAACACATAATATTGTATAAATTTTAATACTGTCAATTGATCTTATATAAATAATATGCATTTACTCATCAAATGACATCCGTAATACCTTTCCTTAAATTCTAATTTTCTTGAAGAATAATAGAGTAACTTGAATAATTTTACAAGTTTTAACCAGTAATAATATCATACACACAGATCCATTTCGTACAATTTTTTTTTACTTAAGTTTCATTGTAAGTACTAACTCTCCTTTTTTGACTGCCTAACGATTCAAGCGTCATAAAGCGAGGACTTTTCCGGTGTACGGTCTACTTCTAATGTTTTCATGGTGTTGCGGTCCACACAGTGGCGTAGGTGTGAGGAGCTAAGAATACATTTAATATAACAATAATAAATACATGATTACACAATAAAATAAACTTACACTTTTAAGACAGCTTTTACAGCAAAACGCAAGATGCACAAACATCATAATAATAGCCACAAATATAATAATATATCAAATGATGCATTTGTTATGAAACAATTAAAAATACATTAAAAAATAAAACATGTTCATCTAAAGTTAGTGCTTCTAGTCAGAGGCGTAACGGAGAATATTAGCCCCCCACCGGATCTTGCGAAAGATCGCAAAAATGTAACGAGGCATAGGCTTCGCCCTTCCCTGCAAAGCGGGGGTGTACGTTACGGCAGTGATCCGCAACCCCCGGTCCGTGGATCAAATGGTGACGGATCACCTAAAGAACATTAAAGTATTGTCATTGTATTTAAAGTAATGCATTTCTCTCGGATTTGCGCAACTTTCCACGAAAATCACTTTGTATTCCACGTTGAATCACTTTTATTCATATTTGGTGTAACTATATTTTAGTCTGAAGGCATATTAAAATGTAACTAAATTAAAATTGTTAAATAAAAACAATCTAAAATGTAAACGATCAACGTGTCCTACCCTCAGCGGGCCGCGGAAAAATTTGTTGGACTTTGCTCCTTTCGTCATGCAGATTTATCTGTGTCAACTGCTAACCGTATCTGACGTCATTGCAAATCGTGTTCGTTTTTCATTGGCCCTGACGTCAGAGGCTGTTAATGTATGTATGTATTTTTCTTTATGGAATCAGCTGATTTCCAGAGATGTATGCTACCAACTAATAAACTTAAAAATGTAACTGCTGTGTGTTATGGGCCCAGATCTTGATCCATCTAACCAACCAACAGTGCTGCACAGTCTTTTGACGTGACCCGACTCCTGAAGATCCAGTGTTTCTAAAAAAACGTCTGCATCTGAATTCTTTGAATGCTAACTTCACAAAGGTTTTTGTGACGGGGGCCGGCTGTCATCAATTTCCACTTCAAATTTTTAATATGGAGGCTGTTGGTGTAGAGCGTATTCAACTACTTGACAAGTCGAACTAGAACTCGTGGAAGGAGAATATGAAATTCCTCCTTAAAGGAACGAGGTTGCTTGTCATTTATAGAAGGAACGGAATTATCCTTGGATGAGACTACTGCAACGAGACGAAACAAGTCAGAGTATACACAGCGACAGGATAGAGCTCTAGCAACAATATACTACGGTATTTACGAGCAAAACAGAACTTTGATATCTTCCACTACAAGTCCATCTAAAGTTTGGATTATTCTCAAGGAACAGTTTGAACCCGTTTCCAGAGCATCTGTTATACAACTATTAGATGAGTTTTTCTCTATCAAGTTCAATCCAGACACTGAAAGTATTACTGCATTTATAGCCAGAATTCGAAAGATGGTTGAAAGATTAAAGGATGTCGGACATCCATTAAATGATCCGTACTGTGCTTTTCAAGCAATCAGGACACTTTCTCTGGAATTTCAAGGTATAGTGCAAATTTTGTACCGTTGGCCTGATGAGGATTTTAAACTTGATAAAATTGAGATTGAATTAATTCCCGAAGAAAATCGGTTAAAACAGTTAAAAAAATGTTTTAAGTAAGTTAGAATTTACTAATAATTCTGTTAGTGCTTATGCTACTAGTAAATATAAACAACAGGATGTTTCTGAAAATTTTAAACCAAATCCGGATGAAAATAAGTCTAAATTTAAGAAATAAGATAAAATAGGGCCTTTCTATTTATGTAAACAAGAAGGGCATTTAAAGAGAAACTGTAAATATTTAAATTCTAATTCCTCAAAATTAAGTGCACCTAGTTTAAATTATTGTTTTGAAGAAAAAGGTAAAAACGAAATTTTTGTTACGGAGACTAATGTAAATGAAGTAATTGATAAATTCAATTGGATTATTGATACTGCTGCTACGCGACATTTCTTCAATAATATAAATTTATTTAGTGATTTAAAGAATATAGAGGGTAAAACTATGTCGTTAGCCGTAGGTGGATTAGAAAGTCCAATAGAAGGTATAGGTACTGTTAAATTTTATATGAAGTTAAATGGAAGAGAGCCTTCTATTACTTTGAAAAACGTTACGTTTTCACCTAAATTGAGACGAAATCTGTTGTCAGCGCCTTTATTAGAGGAAGCAAATTGTACCTTTCAATGTGAAAATGGTATATTACGGTATTTTGCACCCAAAGGCGAGAAGTTGTTTTTTGCCAAAAGGTTCAATGACTTGTATTTCTTAAAACCCAAATATCATCTTAAAGATGTGTATAACAATGTAGAAAGTTCTAATGTAAAAGAGGGAAATGGGCATTATTCTGGAAATATTGTGCTGTGGCATAATCGATTTTGTCATATGAATATTGACTATTTAGTCCAAACTAGTAAAGTTTCGGCAGTGAAGGGTTTACCTAAATTTAAGAAGGAGAAATTAGACTGTGAAAGTTGTAAACTAGCTAAAACGAAACGTGTCTCTTTTAAACCTAGTGGTAGAATAAGAAGTATTAGACCTTTAACAGTTGGTACACATGGACGTATGTGGTCCTCTACCTGTTGTATCATGTGGTGGAGCTAAGTATTTTCTGTCCATCACTGATGATTTTTCCAGAATGGTGACCTCCTTTCCTCTTAAAGAAAAATCTAAAGTTTTTGAATACTTTAAATCTTTTCAAGCTAATGCCGAAAGAGTTTTGAATCGTAAAATATTAAGTGTACGATGTGACAATGGTATGGAATTTTGTCATTCTAAATTTTCCAAATATTTAAATGAACTAGGTATTAGATGTGAGAGGACAAATACTTACACACCTGAGCAAAACGGTGTATCCGAACGATTTAATCTAACTGCTATGGATTGTGTTAAGGCTATGCTTAATACCAGTAGAATTGAAAAATGTTTTGGGGCGGAAGCTTTAGTCTGTTTTACTTATGTTAAAAATAGAATTTGCCATAAATTTAAAGATAAACCCCGTAGGAGCTTTATTTTGGCCGTAAGCAAACTGTATCAAATTTTAAGGTATTTGGATGCCATGTTTATGTGGAAACTCCCAAGCAGCTCAGGAATAAATTAGATTTACGTGCAAAACACGGAATAATGCTAGGCTACACTTGTTCAACTAGAGGATACTAATGCGACGCTAAAGTTGGTATATTTAATTTCCCTGACCTAAATCCAGATTCTTAATTTAACATCGCATCATGACTTAAGTTAAAATTATTTCTAAATGATAAATTAAAGAAACTAATTATTACTGATCGTATAGTGGTAAACAATTATATTTATTGATTAACATATTGGCAAAAAACGTTAAAATTTACAAGGGTGGTACTTATCTGAGAGGAGAGAAGCGGACGGAGGGGTAACCTCGGGCAGCGAATTCGCTTCCCGACGGGAGGTTTTTTCTGGCAGACGTAAGAGGGAAAAAAGCCTCGAGAAATGGCATGTACGTGCTTTTTAAAGCTGACTGCACCACTTCAAAAAGAATCCGATACGGATTCATTACCATCAAATCTATCACCCTGATTGGACTCAACAGTCCGCGCAAGAACACAACCTTGCCGGCCATAAGGTTCGTTGAACCTCGACGCACCCACATTCCTGTGTAATCCCTATTTCCTGTAAACAGGGCAAATGCAAAAATTAAAACTGTATCTCAGGGGCCGGCGTCCTGCCATCACTCCTCCCCTCTTTCAGATTAACAAAATTAAAAATAAAGAAACACAAAAAATTCATTGTAGTAAATGTAAATACAAAATGCAACAGCGTCAGCAGTTCCAACACAAGAAAAATTCTTTGATGAAAATGTCCATATCGAAGTGCAAAAAAATATATATATCAGCAGTTCCAACACAAGAAAAATTCATTGAGAAAAATGTCCATATCGAAGTGCAAAAAATATATATATATCAACAGTTCCAACATAAGAAAAATTCATTGAGGAAAATGTCCATATCGAAGTACAAAATATATATATATATATCAGAAGTTCTAACAGACTCGTCTTCCTTCCAACAGGCACTCACGGACTCCTGGTTCACGAACGGCTGTCCACGTCACGAAGGGAGAAAAACAAGAAAAACGATGTCTGGAGCGTCCTGCGTAACAGTTCCTCGGCCTTGTAGTAGTAACCTGGTGCTGTTTGAATTTTGTAGGGGTTCTTCTCGTGGTACAAGGGTACATCCGAAGATCTGACTCTCGCAGGGGTTCATCTCGTGATGCAAACTAGACCCAATGCACCTGAAACAACCATGGCTTGATATCCTGAAAGAGAGAAAACACGAACACTCTCGTAGGAGAGCCAGCATCAGTAGAGTATATAAAATAGGGAGAACAAATTTTCCACTCTTCCACAGGGCTTTCAGATACCCGAGGTCCCCATCTCGTCCTCCCATCACTCAAACGTAAAAAAAAAAAAAGAAGCATTGTCTAAAAAAAAAATTTGCACACACAAAAAAAAAACAACCAACAAGAAAACTGCATGTTAATCCTAATTCCTTAAACGTTGCGAAAGGAGAGAGAAAAAGAAAAAAAAATTCAACTACTAACAACTACAACTAAATTCATGTTCCGAACAAATAATTATCGAATGAGATATGGGTCACCAAACAATTCACAAGGACTACATATAAAAAATAACAAATAGAAATAATCGAATAATCACAAAGAAACATGTGCCACTAAATCATAAAAAAAAAGAAGACGAGTAACGCATAGTAAATTCAAAATTGCATATATAACAGCTTCGCTACTCACAATAACCACACATGTGAGCATCGAACTAAATACTCTTTGTGATAAGAAATAAGTACAAGTGAAAACATATGTAATCAATACAAACGTGGCACCCAGAAACAGACACCTCATAATCGTATAACATCGAAATCCTGACACGACTAATATGATGTGCATGTCTCAGACCACCAAAAAAATTACTATTTTAACCTTCAACTGTACTCAAAGCATAAGAAATTGCAATGGTTAACTAAGAGTAACGATAACAATCTTTCGTAAAAAAATTTATTTAAAGTGAAAAGTTAGAAATTGAAGCGATGGGTGTGCATAGGTTAAAGAAATATATATATATAACCTCCTAGAATGCTTAATAGCTTAAGAAATTTAAAAAATTCACTACAAGCATTGGTTACAATAGAAAGTTTAAAAAAATTAAATGTAATTAAATTCAGATTTGCAAATTAAAATCTATAAATTGAAGCGAATAGTGCAAACGGTAAAAAAAAAATATATAACCTCTAAGAATGCTTAATAGCCTAAGAAGTTTAAAAAATTCACTACAAGCATTGGTTACAATTTGAAATTAAGAAAAAAAAATTAATGTAATTAAATTTAGAATTGCAAACCATGAGTGTGCATTTGATCAGGATGCACCCCCAATGTTTACAAAAGCATAAAAAAAAATTGCACATGCCATTCCCTGCGCAAACGATTTGCTGCATGCCGCAAACGCCAGCACAAGAAACAGAACGAAAATCAAGACAAAAAAATGCAAATCCGATTGTAAAAAAAAATTACTATATCGATTAATACTTTAAAAAAAATTTGAAAGAAAAAAAAAATTCTTCTACATTCAATACTTTCGAATTTCCATATTGAGAAAAGAATTCCAGAAATCACAAATGCAGTTGAAAATTTCAGAAAAAAAAATTATAAACATAAAATTGATAATGCAACCCATGACGTATGAGGTGACACATACAGAGTAAAGTAATTTTAACTTAAACAAAAAAAGCAAAAAAAATTCTTACAAGTGCTACACATAATTAAACATAATTCCCCAAAAAATGTCACTTCACTAATCAACATAACTTTTTAACATTCCATGTAATACAATGTATCAATTCTAAATAATTAAAAAAAAACTCATCACAACGGTTTTCTCCTATAAAATCTGGAGACAATAATTTCGATCTACCAATCGTCAGCGCTAGTGTGCAGGATTATCGATTTAGAATTTTAATTGACACAGGTGCGTCCGTTTCATTAATGTCCAATTCACTTTTCACTAAAATAAAAAACGAAAATTTTAAGGAATTTAATGTTTCAATTCAAATTAAAGCGGTCAGCGGAGATACAGTAGAAATTATCGGTTGCTATGAAATACAATTGTCATTGGGGGAATTTCATTTTCAACATATTTTTTTTATAACGAAGCAAGATATTAACGATAATTATTGCGCTATTTTGGGATACGATTTTCTGAAATTATGGAGTGCAGTTTTAGACATGGGAAAAAACCGTTTATTAATTAATAAATTTTCAATTCCGCTAATCAAATATTCGCTTCCTCCGCGTGCCGTTCAGACTAACTTTATACATGGATTTTTAAAACACAAAACGTGTGTAGGTCCTCATTCAGTCACAAATGTTCGCATCCACGTCTCAACGCTACCTAATTCTACGTCTTCGGCTACTATTCAGAGTTCAGCAAAGTTATAAACTAAAAACATCCACTTAACCACTTCGCAAATTAATAGCGATCCACAAACAAATGACATCATTCTAAAAATTAGAAACGATTCTGATAACATAATCACCCTTAACAAAAACATGAAAATAATTACTGTCAATAATTACGAAGACTTTTATTCCGATTTTCCTGTTTCTCAAGATATTCTACCCCCCCCTCACGGAGATGGATTTTAACCTTTCAGGTTTGGACAGCAAAATAAAAAATAGATTATTTCAACTTTTAATTTCGCACAAAAGTGCTTTCGCTCGCTCTACGGTAGAATTATCTGCGGCCGCTACTGAGCATCATAGAATAAGTCTGCAACATGACTATCCCATTAAATGTGTCCGATTTACAAGATTCCATTTAATTTAAGAAACGAATTTCGACATCAGATAGCAGATTTAGAGAAGGCAGGGATTATTTCAAAATCTAATTCTCAGTACAATACTCCGGCCTTGTTTGTCAAACAAAAAGAAAAATGGCGCCTTGTTTTAGACTTTCGGAAACTGAACGAAATAACTTTGACTCAAGACTTCGTTATTTCAACATTGGACGACATTTTGCGTGAAATTTCGGGTTCAAACTATTTTTCGGCTTTAGACATGAAGTCAGCATTTAATCAAATTCCATTTCACTTTGCAGACAGGCATAAGACGGCATTCTCTACTCCCGACGGTGACAAATATGAATTTAATATAGACTTTGTTTCGGTTTAAAAAACTCGCCTAAAGCATTTCAATCAATTGCGCAAGAGGTTTTGGGAGATTTATTACACAACGGAGCTTTGGTTTATATAGATGACATTATCTTATTTACTAAAACTATAGATGAACATTTTGAATTATTGGGTAAGGATTTTGAACGCTTTGAAAGAATTCACTTAAAATTTAATCCGAGTAAATGTCAACAGCATTAAATTTTTTTAGACCTTTCTTGTTGGGTAGAAAATTTAAAGTTTTTACTGATCATAAACCTCTCGCAGGATTTCTTTCTAATAAAAATCATTCTTCCAAAATTTTGCGTTGGAAATTGGCTCTGGAAGAATTTAATTACGATATACACTACATCAGGGGTTCCTTAAATTCAGTCGCAGATCATCTTTCCCGTTGTATTAACAACATCACAATAGCTTTACCTGAGTTTAAAGATTAAAATGCAGCATGAGGATCCTGTTTTAAGTCCTATTATACAAAAAATTGATCAAAATGACGTTGGCCCACAAGTCAGCAATTATTTTATTAATGGGGAAGGTTTGTTATGTCATTTGTCCAAGCGCCCGTCCAGATCACCCAGGTCTAACACCACTAGAAAACAAGTTTGCATTCCACATTTTCTTAAAGCTAGAATTCTCGAATCTATCCATTCAGAATATGGAGGGCATCTTAAATTTTTTAAAACATATCATCGACTCAGCGAAAACTTCTTTTGGCAGAATATGTACAAAGATACTAAAAATTTTGTTCGTTCTTGCACCGTATGTTTATCTCGAAAAAACGCTTTCAAAATTCCGCCAGCACCTCATCAGCCAGTAGAACAAAGTCAAGAACCGGGAGAAACGCGTCATATTGATATTTTCGGTCCTGTAAAGACCACGCCTAAAGGTATAATAGCTATGTATTATCCATGATAGACGCATTCACAAAATACATTCATATTGTTCCACTTCCCAATATTAAGTCGAGTACGCGATTTCTAAAGCTTTCTTTGATAATTACATCGTACACAGGGGTTGCCCACATAAATTAGTCGTAGATAACGCTACATATTTTAAGAGTTCTGAATTTGTTGAATTTTGCAGAGTCATGGGCATTCATAAAAGACACATATCAAGTTATTCCGCTCACGTCTACGGGAGGGTAGAGAAACCCAATCAATCGCTAGCCAATATCCTGGCATCAATTTCACAAAACACAAATGATTGGGATGAGCAACTCCCGCACACCATGTTAGCATTAAACTCAGCGATTCATGAAGCTACATACACATCGCCCTTTTTCCTAGAACATGGCAGGGATATTCGATTATCTTACACTTACGAGAAAAACTCCGACACACCACAAAATAAGTATGAATATGTCGAGAAACTTTTAACGTCTTTAGAGCTAATTTTTAATAAGGTCTTAAAAAATTTAAAAGAGCAGGAGGCATCGCATGTTGATCTGAGTACGAGAGCGACAAAGCAACATCATTATGATTACAAAATCGGGTCCTTGTGTTTTATTAAGACGCCTAATATCAAATCTAATTTATCTCCAAAACTCAGAAATAAGTTTGAAGGTCCTTACAGAGTAATAGAGCGTTTTTCTAATGTCAATTATAGGGTTCAACATGTAGAACAATTGAGGAAGAGATTAACACACATGTCAATCGGATGATTCCATTTATTAAGAGATTCTCATATTTGCACTTAAATAATTTAGATGATTTGCAAAACCAGACGAGACGGAGGTTAAGGGTATTATTCCAAGTCCACGGTATAATTTAAGGGCCCGTACAGGAAATTCGGCTTATTAATTCACTTACCGCGCTAAAAATTTTTTTGAGGAAACTGAAATTTTTTTTTGCATTTTTCACGCTTCGTCATTTTGAGAGCACACATCTGGGAATGGTACCTGTTTCATCGTTGCACCTTGTTTTATGTCGTGGTGCGGTCAGCTTTAAAAAGCACGTACATGCCATTTCTCGAGGCTTTTTTCCCTCTTACGTCTGCCAGAAAAAATCTCCCGTCGGGAAGCGAACTCGCTGCCCGAGGTTACCCCTCCGTCCGCTCCTCTCCTCTCAGATAAGTACCACCCTTGTAAATTTTAACGTTTTTTGCCAATATGTTAATCAATAAATATAATTGTTTACCACTATACGATCAGTATTAATTAGTTTCATTAATTTATCATTTAGAAAATTTTTTAACTTAAGTCATGATGCAATGTTAAATTAAGAATCTGGATTTAGGTCAGGGAAATTAAATGAACCAACTTTAGCGTCGCATTATCTGGCGCCGTGACCAGGATTCGAAATTTTTTTTCGTCGCATTATCTGACCGCACCACTTCAAAAAGAATCCGATACGGATTCATTACCATCAAATCTACCACCCTGATTGGACTCAACAGTCCGCGCAAGAACACAACCTTGTCGGCCATAAGGTTCGTTGAACCTCGACGCACCCACATTCCTGTGTAATCCCTATTTCCTGTAAACAGGGCAAATGCAAAAATTAAAACTGTATCTCAGGGGCCGGCGTCCTCCCATCAATACCGTATTTGGTTATTGGATGGAGAAGAAGTTAACTGAAACTTGCTACGTACTTTTTGATGAATCTGAAAGAGTTTCAAACGGCATTTTAAACTTGCCTAGCCCTAATAGAAGAAAAACGGAGAATGGATGGAATTTAAATTTAGTAATCCTTTTAACACATTTAGTCATTATGATCCTGACGAATCGGGTAAAGCTGTAGTTGGTGATAGCTCAAGAGTAAACGCTCCTGTTGAAAACGCATCTAATTTAAAATTAGGCAGTTAAATTTCTTTTTATACAGAAGCAATCTTGCGTCAAAACGGTAAAAGCTATGATATATTTATTATCTTATTAAAGATAAAGATATTAGTTTAAGGTCATTTAATGATGTAGAAAAATATTATGATATACTACACTGCTGGACAATTGCTAAGGACGGATCACAAATTGCTATGTAGCATAACATTAAGCGAGACATGAGGCCTAGTAGGATAAAATATAATTGCCACACTGTTCAGACATTAGAATAAAGAATATTTATTGTTCTGGAAAGTACAAAAGCTGTGAAACATCTGAAAGAAAAAAAATGTTCATTTGATCTGCGTACGGAGAAATGGAACAATGCATCTAAAAGTTAGCAGGCACCTTAAAGAAAGGTATCAGTACGGGATATGTCCACCGTGGAGTGTGATGCAACATTCCACACGCCGTACCATACTTTGCACAACATTATCCAGCAGCTGTTGAGGCAATTTATCCCATTCCTCTATGAGTGCACGGATGAGGGTGTTCTTGTTTGTCGGAGGATAGTTTCGACCAGCAACTTGCCTCCCCATAGCATCCCACACATTTTCAATGGGGTTTAGATCTGGAGAACGCGCTGGCCATACGAGACGTTGAATACCCTCGCTGTCTAGACAATCCTGAACAGCGAGTGTTCGATGACATGTTGCGTTGTCGTCCATAAAAACAAATTTATCACCGACAGCACCACGGAAAAGACGAACATGAGGAAGTAGAACTTCATCAATGTATCGTTGGCCCGTCATAGTCCCATTCGCAACCACATGTAGGCGCGTGCGGCCATTGATCACGATGCCGGCCCACACCATGATACTGCATGTCGGATATCGGTCCTTTTCCTGGATATTTTCTGGACGATAAGCAGTACCACTCTCGCGCCAGATCAGTTGGCGTCTACAATCCGATGACAGACTGAACCTACTCTCATCTGAGAATAGTACGCATGCCCAGTCCTGTTCAGTCCAATTGTGATGCTCACGACACCATTTCAAACGGGCAGTACGGTGCTGTCTGGTCAATGGGACACACACAACAGGTCTGCGTGCGTATAGTCCTCCTCCCCTCAAACGTATGGCAACAGTTTTTCGGGAGATCTGCTTTCCTGAGGCAGCAAGAAACTGATTTGCCACCTGCTGAGCTGTGGTGCGCCTGTACCTTTTTGCTGATAGGACGATATATCTGTCTTCTGCAGGCGTCGTACTTCTAACACGACCTCCCCCGTGCCGTCTACTACACATTCCAGTAGTTTTAAATGACTTCCACAGCCGTGAAACAACGCTGTGAGCGATGTCGAACTCCCTGGCAACATCTGTTATTTTTCGCCCTTCTTCGATCTTTCCAGTAATTCGGCCACGCATAAAATCATCTATGTGATGTCGGGAAGACATGCCAAAAATTTTAAATTCGTCTATTAAATCTTTCCTGTAAAACTTTGACTTGAAACAACAACTGTTCACACGCGTCAAAACCTTTAAAGCTCTTATGAACGCTATCGCGTGATGAACAGACGTGGAAAAAAAATTTGCATACTCATACTTCTTCTTACTAATATCCCGCACTTATTCTAATTTTCCACATTTTGCTTCCTTTCATTTTGTGGTTGCTATGGATGATAGTGTTATCCGTCCTTAGCAATTGTCCAGCAGTGTATATGATAAAAGTTTATTTGACTTCAATTCAACTGTGGATCATAACGCTAATCGTCCTGAAGCTTCGAATATTGAAGTTTTGATCCCTAGACATTTTAAAGATGCTAAAAACTCTCCCCAGTCTGATAAATGGCAAGATGCAATGAAAGGGGAAATTAAAGTAATGAAATAAAGAGATGTATAGGAATTAATTCCCGCCCCTCAAGATTCTAAAGTTATAGGATGTAGATGGGTTTATACGCTTACAACTGATAGCAAAGGCAAAATTTGTAGGTACAAAGCTAGATTGGTTGCACAGGGGCATAACCAACAAAAGGGAGAATCTTATGATGAAACGTTTAGTCCCGTAGAAAATTTTTCTCTTGTTAGATTGTTTTTGTCGTATTTGTATGGACTCATTGTCAATTGGATATAAAATGTGCTTTTTTATATGCTAATTTGAAGGAACGCGTATATATGAGACAACCTCAAGGTTTTGAAAGCTTGAATAAAATTAACCATGTTTGTCTTTTGAAAAAGGAAATATACGGATTTCATCAAAGTGGCTGAGAATGGTATTATAAATTCGATAACGCCCTTGAAAATTTAGATTTTGTTAAACTAAATTGGTGCAATTGTGTTTATATTTATAAGGAAAATGTTCTTTTGATAGTATATATGGATGACATTGTAATGTTTTGTAAATCACAAGATGATATTGATAATGTTGTATCTTTGTTACAGGGTAAATTTGATTTAAAAGTGTTGGGAAAAATTAAGAAGTTACTTGGTATTGAATTTTCTGATATAAATGGACAGTATTTTATTCACCAGAAACAATACATTGATAAAATTTGTAAAGTATTTTCTAAATATAATTTTCTCCATGCTTCACTTCCTATTGCAAAAGGAGCAGTCCTATCTAAATTAGACTGTCCATCAAATGCTATAGAAGTAGAAGAAATGTCCAAATTTCCTTATAGAAATCTTTTAGGTTGCTTGTGCCATTTATTGCAAATCGAACCAGGCCTGATATCAGTTATGCTGTTAACATCCTTTTCCAATTTCAAGAATCTCCCGGAATAAAACATTGGAGTATTTTACTAAAATTATTAGGATATTTAAGTGACACGAGAGATTTAAAACTAAATTTATTTCATGTTAAGAGATTAAAGTTAAATTGTTTTTCTGATTCAGATTTTGCAGCAAATAGGGATGATCGTGTTTCTATAGGAGGATTAATTTTAATGATACATAATGTCCCTATTTCCTGGCGTACATTAAACATAAATGTGTTAGTCTTTCCACTATGGAAGCGGAATATATATTTTTAACGGAAGCTGCAAAAGAAATTATTTGGATTCAAAATGTAATTAATGAATGTAATTTGATGCTAAAATTAAACTATTCTGAACTGCCGGTTATTTATTGTGATAATCAAGCCGCTATAAATTTCTCCCGTTCACCTGTTGAAAACCATCGGACAACACATATTAACGTCCGATTTCATTTTTTGAGAAATTTAGTAGATAGTCAGTTTTTTGAAATAAAGTATATTAAAAGTAAAAATAATATTGCTGATATTCAGTGGCGTAACGGAGAACTTTTTGGCCCCCCTGCTAAGTCAGGTTTGGGGCCGCCATGTTGAATTTTACAAAGAGTAGGCACTTGCGTCAGTCAGGCTTTGGGCCCCTTTAGAACCCTGGTCCCCCACAATGCGGGGGTTGCGGGAGTGCACATTACGTCACTGCTGATATTTTTACTAAACCCTTACCTAAAGAGGCTATAAGGAAATTTTGTGACGAAATTTTTGGTATTGTGTAATTTTTGTACTTTTGAAGTATGAATGTGAAATCTGCATGAGGGGGCCGCTTGTTGGACTTGCTGCTTTCGTCATGCAGATTTATCTGTGTCAACTGCTAACCGTATCTGACGTCATTGCAAATCGTGTTCGTTTTTCATTGGCCCTGACGTCAGAGGCTGTTAATGTATGTATGTATTTTTCTTTATGGAATCAGCCGATTTCCAGAGATGTATGCTACCAACTAATAAACTTAAAAATACAACTGCTGTGTGCTTCCCTACAGAGTCAAAACACCTGCAAATTTCAGGTAACAAAATTATCAAACGTTGACCGGTCCGCAACGATGAAAAGGTTGCGGGCACTGCTCCTAGGTATAATCCGTAGAAGACTTCCAGACTGTCAGCCAGTCTTAAACGTTTCGGTATAGATTTAATAATTGCTAATCTTCAGACGGTCACCCCAAAATATCTTGAGGTCGACTTAATGCTTACTTCGGTTTTAAAGGCTTGTAAGTGGTAAAACTGTTTCATCGTGACATTTCAATTTATGGCTATTAAATCCTTTCAGAATAACCTAATTATGGTATTGAAAAATACTGAGATGGATTCTCAAAATCTACCGTATTAATGAGAAATTTAGATGAAATTTTCTTGATGTCATAAATAAGACCCCTGAATCTTCCTCTTCTTTTTGACACAGATAAAGGCTTGTATCCTATATATAAATAAAAATGTTAAAAGAAAACCTCATTAGGGGTAAATAGTTTTTAGACTTCTCTTTTCTTTCTAATTTGTACAGGCA
The DNA here is from genome assembly GCA_019973935.1 of Trichonephila clavipes. Lineage (NCBI taxonomy): Eukaryota > Metazoa > Arthropoda > Arachnida > Araneae > Nephilidae > Trichonephila > Trichonephila clavipes. The sequence continues at coordinate 363,200 of BMAU01019385.1, read as the reverse complement.
TGTTAAACTCAGATGATATTGCAGACCACATGGTCTATTTTATATTAAGACGGGAGCCGCATGTTTTTAATATTAACAAAATTAATAAAATACGATTTTTAGAATGATTATATTATGTATTTATTAGACTCAAGTTCAATGCATTTTATAATATGGATACGTAGTCGTTTTTCATATTCCATGTTAGTTTTACAATCAAGCTATAAATATTCCATACTTTTTATAAGAAAACAAAATAGTTGTAATAAGAAATACTGTTTAATATTACTTTTTATAAAATAGTTTGCATTGCTTTTCACAAAACAAGTCATCAAAAATATTTATCACATTAAAGCAAAATGAATCAAGAAATATTTTAACATTTGTTGTGCATTATATAAGCAGACTTTTATTAGTATTATAGAATTATAATTTGATCTAGCTTTGCAAATACAATTCAAAGGCACACTGGAGTCAAAAAAGTGTTGGGACACTTTTGAAATGAGAAATTTAACAAATGTACAGCGCATCAATAGAATTTAATTTCACGTCTATTTTTTTAGACTAGAAGTTTAAACATAAATGTTTCAACAGATAAGATTATCTACAGAAAAAATGGCGAAAAACAAAAACATATCGGTTGGGGTGCAAAATCTCGTAATAAGTCATTAGACAGAGAGGAAATCAGCCCGCTGTATCGGAAAGATCTTGAAATTGAGTAAAAAGTCTCTACTGTTTTTAACATCATTAACATATTCAAGAAACACATAGTGTTGAAAGCAAGCAAAGACCAGGGCGTCCAAGGAGATTTAATGAACGTGAAGAGAGGTGGATTGTGAGACAAGTGCACATTAATCCAATAACTAGTGCAGCAAAAATGACTTTGCAATGTAAAAGTAGGTTCGAAAAATCAGTAAATCTTGAAATTGTCAGAAATGTTTTAAGAAAACATAAGTATCCTGGCAGAGTATCTCAAAGAAATCCCTACATCAGCAAAGCAAATAGACAAGCTAGGTTAGCATTTACTAAAAAGTATGTAAGGCAGCCAACAAAGCATAGGGAAAATGTAATTTTTGTTGATGCAAGCAAATATAACGTTGACATAAATATAAGTTTGGCGGAAATCAAATACAGCAACGCATGTCAAAAGTTTACGGCCTACTCTGTCAAATATGGAGGGGGAAACCAAATTGTCTGGGGTTGCATGACAAGCTCTGGTGTCCAAAACTTACATTTTATTGATGGTATAATGAATAAATATGTCTATATCTTGACATTCTCAAGCGAAATTTAAAGCAAAGTGTGAGCAATCTAGGAATCCCAGGACATTTTAAATTGTACCAAGATATAGACCCGAAACATTCTGCAGTTATTTGCAAGTTATGGGTCCTGTACCACTGCCCTATTGTTCTTAAGATTCCTGCACTAAGTCCAGACCTTAATCCCATTGAATATGTGTGGAATTATTTGCAGCAAAAACTTAATGAGCACCAAATTTCTAACAAGGAGGATGTAAGAAAATATTTAGTTGAAGAGTGGACCAAAATCGATAGATCGTTTTGCAAAAAATTGATCCAATCCATTCCAAATAGACTTTGAGAGGTCATAAAAAGCAAGGGCGGCCCAACAAGATATTGATATCTAAGTTTGAATTGTTTTTCTTAATTTATTGGGAAGTGTCCCAATACTTTTTTGAGCACTTCGATTTCTTTGATTTTCAATTTTAACCATAATTGCATCAATGTATGAGTTTTGTTCAAATTGTTATTATTTGTATTTATTAAAATAACATTTACTTTTTTTAAGTTTTGATTTGAATGTTTAGGTAAAATATTAGGATAAAAAAAATCAATGAACTAGTAGAGTGTTCCAATCCTTTTTGAGCATGTTTTTTTTAACTCGATTTCTTTGATTTTCAATGTTAACCATAATTACATTAATGTACGAGTTTTGTTCAAACTATTATTATTTGTATTTATTAAAATAACCTTTACTATACTTTTTAATATATATTTTTTCAATTCCAACAATGGAACAAACATTTCCATGTACTCTTAATTTTTTAATAAAATATTGTATTTCTTCAAAATTGGGACAAGTTGTACTTATTTTTTAATTAAAAATGGCAAAATTTAAATCCATTAAAATTATGTATTCTATTCTTCCAACACACTAGCACTGAATTGGAATTATTATTAAAGCTTACGAATCTGAAAACAGAAAGAGAGAGAACTGATATGCCTTTCCAGTCGACCCGGATGCGTTGTAGCAGAAACGTTGGCACTATCGGTGATTTCATTGGCGATTTGTCGCCGTACTCCGCCAAACGCGATCCCTTAACTGTTGCTTTCATTGTTGCATCTTTCAGAAGTTAATCGGTGAGCTCGGTGGACAGGTCTCGGGCCACTGTGGAACACTTCGTTTATCTGTGTCATATGCCAGTGGGGGTGGTGGAGAACAGGGGGCCATGGCGATTCCCCAAACCATTCTGTGTCTAGCGGCCTCCTTGCTCGGTTCCTCAGGTAAGCAGAGGTCATTGATTCCTTCTTTCATTGCGTTCCGGAACTGCCTTTCTTCTTGCTGCTCGTTTGTTTAGGCGAAGCGTTTCTGCGTTCGGAGGGTTTTCGATTAGCTGCATTCGAAATCGACAGGAGCTTTGTGGAAAGTTTGCTTTGTCGTCATTAAGTCCTTTTTTCTTTTATTTAGAGAAACCTTCATTTGGACGAACTTCATACAGAAGGAATATTTAGTAATATAAGTTTTGTTGCCGAAGTTCGTTGAAAAACTTCGTGAAATAATAATAAATACATGAAATTTACTTTCAAATAAAAACTGATTTTTTCAGAGTCCTAATGCGAAGAAATGTTTACACAGCAATCTGTATTGTAAAAATGAAAAAAAACTCCAAAAATATATGTGTGTGTAATGGCTTAAATATCAATAGAGAAATTCAAAATAATCCATTTTCTTAATAATCCATCTCCCCCCCTCAATACTTCTGGGAGGAAAAGAGGAATTTTTTAGAAAAATAATTGGAAATAAACCAAAACCTATGAGTTTTGTGCGGAGTTCTTTTAAAAAAACCATCAAACAGGAGCAGGAAAACATAGAGTGAATTGAAATACGCAGACTAAATTTCATTCAATATTCATTTGTTAAATAGGAGAGGGGAAGATATCTATATACAATCTCGAAACACTTTTGCGAAGTATTAAAAAGAAATTTATGTATATTAACTTATTGTAAAACTAGTTTAAAATCCAGAATTATTTAAATGCTATATTATAAAATTCGAAAATTACCTCAAATTGTATATTTTAAATTCTTTACTTGAAAGTTACCTTACGCAAGTTTTTTTTCCCCTTCGTTTTATACATTGTGCATCTTAAATAACGATTTAAACTAATATATGAATATATAAGAGACACTTAAAAAATATCATGCATTCAATTTTGAGTTGTTATGGAGAAATCGCAAATTTTTTCAGTAGGGACGTCACATTATTCAGCTGATCGAGGGCTTTTGGCGACGAACCTCGTCCTTTTAAACCTTGATCATGTAACGAGGATGGCACCTGAGCTGACACCCCCTCTCCTAACTTCCGCACCACACCAGCGAGAGGACATTTGAGACGCAACATTTTTAAAGAGGGGTCTTCAGGGGTGCTGAGCTCGAACTCATGAAGACTACTACGTCCACTGTTAATTTGGAGTTGGTAGTATGAAAACCGTTTGGTGTGGTAGTTAGGAGGGGGTCCAGCTCAGGGGTCGTTCTCGTCACTTGACCATGGTTCAAAATTGCGAGGTCCGTGTAGATGAACAGTGCGCCACACAGAGGACAGTTTTCCCAATCTGGCGCACGGAAATTATTTTTTTTATGGCTTTAAAGTCTTCATAATTATATCTAATGATCAAAAATCATAGTAATTCATGTAAATTGGGTATTCTTTCTTTTTTTTACTAACAAATAAGGTTAATAGGCTCTTAACTAATGTATGTCCAGTTTGAATTTGATCAAGAATAAGTGATTGCTAAATGGAACTAGTTTTTAAGCAAGGATCTAAGGATATTAACAGAAACAGTAATTTACACGAGGGAAAATATATACAAGAAATAGTGTGGCAAGTTAAAAAAATTAAATTGAATAAATGTTAAATATTAAACAAATACAATCAAGCATAACATTGTATACATACAATAAAGGATAATTGGTAGTGTTTAAAAGGACTCGGCACCCTTTGAGAACTTTTTTTATTTATGTATTTAAAAATTACATTTTAGCATTTCATATAATGTTTATTTAAGAAAATGATACGAGATAAAATTCTGCACATAAATATTACTAACACGATTTTACAAATTTAATTTCTTTTAAAAAATTTGGAAATTTTTAAAATTCTAATCTTTTTGCGTTAATTAATTTTTTGACATGAAATTTTTGTACTATTTCTGAGGGTGTTTTAAACGCCTTTAGGGATCGATTTTACAATACCATAATTAATTTTGGAGAAAAAAATAATAAAATGTTGAGATATATAAATGCTAAAATTCAACCAAAAGCCTAATATTTTCCACATTTCAATTTTTTAAAAAAAGAAGTATTCAATTTACAGAAAAATGGGTCCCTAATTTTGTTGCATGCATTACATATAAGACACAAGGAAAAAATGGAAGTGATTGGTAAATAATTGTGGAAGGAATAGTATTTTGAATGCGTAAAAACACAAACCGAGAAAAACCATTTTAAAGTTTATAATTCAGACAAAATAATTATTATAAGCTTAAATAAACGTAAAATACCACACTAAAATATTAGCTATATATTTTTCTTATATAATAATAATAAAATATAATATAAATCTTACTCCCCCGATAACCACGCATCATTCGACTTGGAGAACTTTTCATTTCTATGGCACCTCGTCCATTTTCCCCCTACAAACGAGCAGACATTTTTAACAATTTTTCTAAATTTTAATTGCTGCTGGTCCTCATATTTATCAAAGTTCGTTGTAGTTATAACTAAACTCAAAACAACACTAATTTTGCGCTAGTATCATACTCTTCCTTCCACACATTGAATAAGGCACGCCTAGTAATACCATCGGCCAACGCTGGAAAAAAAATCATAGCTTTGGGAGTAGCAGCTAAATTTGGTTTTAAATTAAAGGTCTATATCTACTCTATGTGACTAAAGTGTTACTGGGATCAGTCTCTGACAACCCCAAAAGTTCTAGTCCATTAAACACAAAAAACGGACATACGTTAGTAGGAGTTACGTGCTGTTCTAAATGTTATGTTTTTACAATTTTTAATCGAACTTGAACCTAATTTGAAAGTCAAATAAAGAAATTAGTTACTCAAGGTATCTATTTTCACCCCCTCCCTCTAAAATCTGCAAAATCCTTTTTAGACGAAACGATAGAACTTGCGACTGTAAAATGAGGCTCTCGTAAATATTTCTTGTAACAAGAACAAACCCGATCTAAACCGATAATTGTTGACGATTTTCATTCGAGTACTGACAAAAACTGTTTACCACATGGCTAGGGAACTCAAGAGGACCATAAATTGTGGGTTGTTGTTTTATTTCGCGCAATTTCGTTTTTAGGGTTTCCGTGCGCCAGATTGGGAAAACTGACCACTGTGCGACGTTAATATTCCCTCACTCAGTATAAAACAGTTATTTGCGTATGAAAAACATAAACTTGATTATGAAAATTTAAAAAAAAAAGGATTTGTGCAAAATACAGAGAAAATCGTTTGATAGATATTCATTTTAAGGATCATTTAATATGTATTTACAGTTGATCTTGGAAGTGTTTAGAAGCAATCAATCGGTATAGATGCAAACGCGTAAGGAATCAATTAGTTCGCGAAGAACTCTTTGAAGATAAAATTTTTCTTCCAGTGCTAAGAAAATAATTTAACTATCAACTCAGAACCCCTCAGGTTTACAAAAAAAAAAAAATGTTTTATCGGAAAAATGATTTGAAAATATCGATAGAATGAATGTTGGAGAATACGAAAACAATGGTAGTCACGCATAATTCATCGAATGAAAACATCGGTTACAATTTAAATTGTATTTAAAGTACTGTCTAGGAAGTGTAAATTGTATAAAGAAAATAAATATGTAAGTCTTGATTGTCTGGTGGCAATGAAAGTTTCTCGTCACCATTAATATCTTCAACTCAAACAGTTCGCATTGGCGTCTTTTGTCAGATGATTTTTGGCGTTTGAAAAATACTTGCTTCAGAATACTGAGTTTTGAAATTAAGGTTGTTTTCGCCATATCTATGAGAGCATGAACTTGACGCCGAGCACATTTTTGAACAGAAAAAATGGCTTAATTTTTATAAAAATTTGTGACATTGTAACTCATGCATTTTTTTATAATAGAGTGTTTTTAAAATTTCGAAATATTTCATAAATTAGTTTTCACGCGTAAAGGGACAGCTCATTTGGCATCACGATACAGGAGAAAGCGCATTTCATAAAAGAAAACATCTGTCCACATTAGGATAATAAAATAAGGGATTCTCTACAGGATAGTGAGTCCAGAATATAGTATTAATGTTTGAGTACTTTTATATTTTAAAAAATATTCCGAATTTGGTCCCTATTCTTTAACATTAGCCGAAGACAGGCTTAAAAATATATCGTCAAGTACAAGATGTCTGAAAAGGAACAATCGCACTACCGGATTAGAACCCTCATTTACTTTCAGTCCTGTTGAAAAAAGTCAGCTACAGAACATCTCCGAATCATATGCACTGCTTTAGGTTGTGACACCATCCAAGTTGAATACAGAAAGTTCAAAAATATTTAAGAAGCAGAGAACTCTGGTCGGCCATTTGACCCGCCTGCGAACACCTGAGAAATAATTTAAGAACCAGCTAGCTAAGGAGCACAGGCGTAGCTAGTTCTAGGTGAGCCCTATGTCAAAATTCCTTCGGGGCCCCTTTTTTATATATGAGAACCCTGTTAGTGGGACTGTAGATACACATGTCGAGGCACCTGTAGCTTGGAGGCCTCACCGTATCTTTGATCGGTGGCAGCTACGCCCCTGCTAAGTTGGTGTGGTGTGAAAGTTAGGAGAGGAAGGGGCCAGCTCAGGTGTCGTCCTCGTCACTTGACCCTGGTTGAAAACGACGAGTTCCACCGCCCTCGTGTCGTTAATATTCACTCCCTGCTAAGGGGCCAGACGTTAGCTCACTCTTCGGTTCAAGTTCAATCGCCACTGACTCAAGCTCCTAAGGGCAGCTGCACTAATTTGCGCGAATATCAATGCAAGGACAACATTCGGAACCGGATCATCACGGGAGGAAAAACGAAAGGGCCATGGCCCCGGGCGGCGGCAGAACCGCGATATTTAAATTCAAAAAATGTTTCAAACTCAAAATCGCGCGACGAAACTGAGGGAAAGCTTTAATAGGAAGTTGATGAGTCGCTATTCAATCGCATTTATGTTGCTTAAGCTTCTGGCAACCGGTACTGTGATGCTCAAAATTATTTGCAAACCCAGGGACTAAATACGAATCAATGTGCTTAAAAAATACGTGCTTTACAAGAAGCGTATTAGAAGCAAAACGAGAGGAATTCGTGAAAGACGCTTTAATGTATGCCAAAAGTTTATGTGAAGAGCTTGAAATTTCTTTTGAACCCCCCCAAGAAGAATCAAGAGGAAGCTTATATTTAGCGACGGAAGTAAAGATATTCAGTTATCGTACAAAGATGACTCGAGGCGAACAATGTTTTCTTCAATAGACAGAGTAACTGCGGAAATTCTAGAAAGATTCCAACAGTTGCAGAATCTAGTGCAAAAATATACTTTTTTAAAGTCTGAAGTGATATTGAGCATAGACGAACTTAGATCAGGCTCCTCAAGACATTAATAAAAAAGAATTCCAATTTGAGCGCATACGTCTATAAGCTACAACAGACCCAGGCTGTAAAAAAAAACTCATTAGGTCCGGCTCTCTGGGTTTATTAAAATATATTATTGAGTCTAAAACTTGAAGATGGCCTACCAAGCATTGTCATAATGTTGAGAATTTTTTTAACATTTGCCATCTGTAATACCAGTTGCGAGAGAAACTTCTCTAAGCTAAAATGAATCAAAAATTATCTCAGATAGACTCTGTCTACGTTAAGGTTAACAAATTTAGCTATTCTGGCAATTGAACATGACATACATATTGATATTGACAATTGTATAAAAGATTTTTCTATGAAAAAAACCTGAAAAGTGCATTTTAAATCAAGAAAAAAAATTTAAAGCTGTTTTTTTTTTACTGTTAATAATTTCCTTGACTAATAATTAAAATAGAAAGGCGACACATTTTCGGTCTGCGTCATGGGGGAAAACCCACGTTACACAAGTGATGCTAAAGAAGCTTTGTAGACATTTTTTAACGAAAAGGTGCTCTCAGTAGTCAAGGACTAACGGACATTGTTAAGGAATTTGAAGCAACGGGGATTCAACTGGGAAGGGGATAAAGGTATTGGATGATGTGGAGGAAGACAGGTCGCATCACTAGTGTCCAGCGCATTGTAGCATTTGTTGACCCACCTCGTTCCAAGGTTCATAAGATTCTTCGAAAAGCCTTACTCTGTACCATCCCTATAAGGCACCGCTAGTGCAGCAGCTCTAACCAGATGATCTGGAGAGTCAATAAAATTTTGCGTTGCGGTTTCTTGCGCGAGTTGAGCTCCAGGTTGAATGCCCATAGAACATTTTGTAGACCACTTTCATCTGAAAAACTCGGTCAGCAAGCACAATTACCGTATTTGGGTTGGTACACATAAATTCCATCACACTTTTTGCATGTAGCTGTTGGGTGCGGCTTTACTGCAAACTTTATTGTGGGTCCATTTTTTTTCTCTCGAAAAGCACAGCACCGATACGATTCGTTATCAGAGCAGACTTGGCGATGGGACATAACCACAGTGTTTATGCAGGATGATGCTTTTCCATACATCCCCCGTTGTACGAAACAAGTGCTCTGCCACCCTTTCGGTGGTACAGAATCATCAACCAGCATTTTCCTGCAGCTTGTCCTCCTAGATCCCCTACCTGAATCCTTGCGACTTTTGGCTGTGAAGATGCCCCAAGAACCTGATCTGCCGTGATCCCATCACATCTCTATCCAACTTTAAAGAAATCATAGAACGCCAAGTGCGTAAAATTCTCAAGAGTTCATGCTGCTTTCAACAATCGAACATGCGATTCTACGCTTCCAAATGGTAGCAAACAATGGTGGACAGCATATCGAGCATATTTCGTAAACTTTTGCCGATGATTTATATGTTCTCAATAAAGCCATGATACACCACCAAGGGGTGGGGTGTTTGAAACTCATTGTCTTTTTTTCCCTCGATAAAATTCCCATCATTTCATTCTGTCATTACACAATTTTCATGCAATCCCACTGTATAGTACTGCTCGCAAATATCAAGTTTAATAAGGACACCCGGTTATCAAAAGATAGCTTTAGTAATATTATTTTGTTATTATAAGTATATTCTCACAAAAGCTGCTTAAGCTGTTATTCCTATTTCAAGTATCGGAAAGGCATTTCTTCTAAATTCTTTCCAAATATTTACAGTTTGTGAATTAACTCAGTCATAGGTGAGTTATTTCACAATGCTTCTTCTTTTTTAATCTACAGAGAGATAAATTGAGGAATATATTATTTTGTTATCATTATAAATATATTTTCAAATTAGATTGCATATATCGTATTTAAATGTTGTTAAAAATATTTCAAAAAGACATTTTTTGAGGAAGCTAAAAGACGGAATTTATTGGGCTGTGAAATATACAATGTATTTATTATTATTATTATTTTTAATATTAAAATCTGTTTTTGGAGTATTTTTATTAGAGCTAATTTTAATGTTTATTATGATTCATTTCTAGTGTTATATGTTAAAAAAAAGGAAAGTATTTTTTCTGTGGGAGTTGTATAAGTAGAAAAAATTTTTATATTAAAATTTACGTAAATCTATTCTATCTTTTGTACTTGCTGTGTATAGGTATATGTGAGTTTTCCGGGGGAAAAAGTTTAGTTCAGAGTTCATAATTTTAAATTTTAAATATCTACTTCCTTAGAATGTCTTACCCTCCCCCTCCCTTCCCCACACACATGTAGTTATCAATTCTCAATATATTATTCATAAAAAAAATAGTGTTTTAATGAAAATAAAATAGTGACAATTGAAATTTTCTATAAGTTTTTGGGAGATCTCAAACATAATGTACATCAATTTTAATTCAAACGTGTCAATTTTTAATGAATTAAAATTTTAGTATTTTTATCGAATTCATTATGTACTATTTTTCATGTTTTTTATGATGAATTAAGTTTTTTGTTTCAATAAATAATAATATTAAACCAATTTTTTAATTATGTTTTTAGTTTTATTACGTCATTTCAACCATGCTAATGATTAAGTAGTTTCCAGTCCGGGATTGCAAACCTCGAGTAGCTGACCTTCACTCACTCACTCGAAATAAACTTACGCTTCTATATGAATATTGATTTCTTTTGATGCGCACATTAAGTGAAACCTTGTTTGTTCGGCCCACGTTAGCCTTTGAGTTAGGCATTCTTGGTGCACAGGGAGATGTTAGTCCGTGGTGAACGCAACTATCAAGACAAAGTATTGAACTGAGCTCCGGCACAAGTAAATACTGTTCCATCAAGGTAAAGCAAGACCACCTGTGTCTGCATTCCCCGACTGGGATCCTGTGCCGTATCCGCCCTGTAGTCCAGACATCATTCTTTCGGACCTTTTTTAACAGCTACATCTTCCTGATGTTTCTTAAATTCACCCCCGAAATTAGGTTGATCTTTTTCTCGTCACTAAGTGTCTGGGTTTAGAAAAACTACAAAAAAAGTTGGCAGAAAATTATAGATTTGGATGGGGGTTACTACCGCGAGTACTAAAGGTTGTGCTTTCATGTTTTTTATTTTTTTAAAAAACTTTATTAAGAAACTTTTTTTGGCGGAAAACTTTTGTTCTAACCCGATATTAGGATCCAACAGAAAAACGCAACGAGACTTGAACCAGTTAGGTTTTGAACAATGCTGTTTCCGGATCATGTTCGTTTTCCTTTATTTACTCGTGGTTTATAGAGGGGCTAAATATGTTGAGGTTCAAAGTCCTCCTGTTAGAGTGGTGTGGAATTTTGGAGTGGGAGGTGCCATCTCAGGTGTCGTCCTCGTCATCTGGCCCTGATTCAAAACTACGAGTTTAATGGTCTTCGTAAATTTGTTCTTCACCCACAGCCCGCGTAGCTTCCCAATGCGACGTAAACCAGAATGAATCCCAACCGATATGTGGTGCTTGCTATTACAATAAACATTTTGCTAAGATAAATACTTTATTTGCGCAATAAGGAAAAAAAAGAAAGTTTCGAACTTTTTCTCTGAAGAGTGAAGTAATCGAATGCACGTGTATGAAATAACCAGGTTTCATTTTTTGGATCAAAGGTTATTTACCTTGTAAATGAAATCAGAATGTCGAGAAGACTGCAGATTTATTCTGCATTTTTATTTATAGAAAAGCTTTAGTGAAAAAAAATGACTTTAAAGATATTTTTCATAAAAGTTTAGTTGTTAAATATCTTCACCACGCCTTCAGGAACGTGTTGAAAAAACAAAATCCGATTTTGTTGCTGTAAGTATTCTTGAATGAATAATTTATCTCATTGTGTTAAATAATACATTGTGTACATTTGCCTCCGAAAGTCTGCGTAGTGGCAGCGGTCAAGGTATTGGATCATGGCAGGCATGTCATGAGTTCGAGCCCAGTACCATTAAAGACCCGCCGTGTAGGGCAGCGGTGCACGTTAAATCTGTCGAGAGCTGAAACGTCTTTCCGTTGGTGTGGTGTGGTAGTTAGGAGAGGGGGTGCCAACTCAGGTGTGGTCCACGTCACTTGAACATGGTTCAAAATTACGTGGTCCGTCGCCAAAAAGTCCTCGTGTAGCTGAACACAGTGCAACGTTAATATTCACTCACTCACCCGAAAGTCTGCGTACGGGCAGTCGTCTTACGTGTTTATGCTATAATTACTATTAAAAAAAATCTCACTTTAGAAAATCAAAGTACTTGTCAGGGATTCTTCAAAATTTCTTTATTCAAACAACAGCAACAAAATTCACCTTAACAAGAAAAAAACAAGGACCACAAAATAATTACCAGCCGTCCGTGCCAAAAATCTGCGTACAGTTACAAAATAGAGCTTTTAAAAAACTTGTATTGTAAAATTACTGCCCTAAATTGTGTTTTTAAGTAATTATAAGCTTCTTTTGCGATTTATTTAGAACTTGAGATTTGAAAGCTTTTGTGGTTCCATGGCAGGCAACAGAATAGAGATTGATATATTATATTGAAAGAAAAATCTTCATATAGATCTTCAGAAAAAGGAGAAATTTTTAAAGCAGTTGTTGAAGCTATTAATAGGAGACATTCATTTGTTCAAAAAGTGTTCATAAACTACAAATCAACTAAAATCCAAGGCAAGATCCGGCCACCTGTCTGCAGTGCCACCTCGAGAATCTTGCTTTGTAATACGCTAAATAAAAAAAAATCCAAGACTACAAGCTTCACAAATAGATAAATGTGTGGCTGAGATCTTTCAAAAAAGTGTGTATTTAACCACAATTTACAGAGAACTGAAAAAGGATCACACTATCATGGTCGAGTTGCACTCAAGAAACTATCCAGTGAACCTTCATCAACCTCCAGTGAACAGAGCTGAGAGCCTTTGCCAAAAATCATCTAAATAGGACACATAATTACTGGAAAAACCCAATGTATTCAATTGAAAGTAATTTTTGTAATATGGCATCGAAAAGAACAAAAATATGCCTGCAAAAATTCCTGAACAGATCTTAAGATAGAAAATCCTTTTTCGACTATTACACATGGAAAAGGTGGTATAATGTTTGGTTGTGCATTGGACGCTTTTCGGCTAGTAATTTGGAATTTATTGAATAAAGAATGTACAAAGTTGGTAAAATATCAATGATATATCGAGAAATTTGCGGTGAGTTATGACTTTTACTTTCAGCGGATACCATCAAATGGCTCGCATTGGGAAGTCATTGTTGGCTGTTCTGACATGTCCTAAGCCGTAAGTCATCCTAGTTCCCACACCTAAGCACAATACAGCATTTTGGGGTGAACAATCCAGGAGAAAGTAATAGCATCCAAGGAAATGCTGAAATCTGTTAGAGTAGAAGGATGGAACAAAGTAACCGCAGAAGAGATAACTAAGTTAGTTAAATCCCTGCCAAATATGTTGAGAGAGTTATAGAAAGAACGGAATATAGGTTAAAAAGTATTAAATTTTAGTTATAATCCATTATTGTAAAGATTTTTTTCTAGTGTACGCAGATTTTTGACGCACACGCGATTTGTGTCGTACTCAAGTTATAAATGTTTGTATTATTTTATGTAATATTCAGGTGATAGTTGCTTACGAGTATATTATTTGAATTTACGACATTAGAGGAATCAATAAAAAATAGTATTGATTCAGAAGGACTTGACATTTAATAAGCGATCTTTGCATGAATATGAAAGATAATCGTCTGTACGCAGACTTTCGGAGGCAAGTGTATGTCTCACATTCTTATAGATTTTGTATAAAATCCGACAAAGTAATTGTTCTCTAAGGCATCTATCGCCCAGAAAAACTTTGTGATAACTTTTTTCTCTGAAAATGATATTGAAACGCACATTTTTCCAAAAACATTCCAAGAACGGATGTACAATAAATATATCACTGACGTGGGATCGAAGTTAGGAGAAGGTTGCAGAAGAGGTGGCTCAAAATATCAAGTCCGCTACCCATGGTCACGTGGTTCGACAAATTTCGCTCTCTGAAGTAACACGAGGGCTGTGGGCATCGGACCTCGTCGCCACGGTCACTTAATCAGGCCACCTCCTCTCTAAGCTTTCATACCATGCCAACGTCAGGACTTTGAAGGGCACATTTAGCGGGCATCAACTCTTCTACAGGATGTTGTTGTTTTTCCTAATGCCACCTGTCTGACGTAGTCAGATCGAGCCTCACGAAATTCACCATGGCAAGGGGCTAGAAGTACGCCGGTCGTTGGCCTTAAGCACCATACAGGAGACGGTACGAATTAGCTCGGCGAAATTTCCCGAAGGGACGATAGATGGCGACACCACCTATCTCCACCTGCACAATTTAGGTATGGAACTGAAGGGGAGGGAAATTTTCTCCAGTCCCTTGCACTCGTGATTCAGCCCACAAGACCTTCGGACACACTGATTTAACGAGCACGTACTCTGTGTGTACTCGGAGGGTATTTGATGGCATCGAACCCAGGCCTTCCGGTCTGGAGTCCGATGCTCTATGCACTAGGCTACCCAAGGCCCTTGGATGGCACTAGGGCTTGAACCTGCCTCATGTTCGTGACCTGCTACGAAGGTTTATACAGGGGCTGATGCGTGTCACCTTGGCATGGTGTGGAAGCACGGAAAATAATGTTTCTTTGCCATGACTAAAAAATACGAGGTTCGTTTTTTCAATTCCTACTAATAAGTTCACTCTCTTCCTATGGATATATGTATATTTTGCTCAAATTTTCAATCGTTAATAAAATACTTTTTATTCATCCACTCACACACACACACACACACACAAGTTCAAACATATTTTTTTTAATTTGTAGTGGATGACACTTTATGTTAATACAGTTTTTTCAAATATTAATTTATTAATTAAATGTAATTAATGAATAAATATGAACCAACAAAAATAAAGAGTCCCACACCCTATATAAAAAGGAAACTCACTCGTTGTGTCCCTGTTGCGCAATGGATAGCGTGTTGACTTCTAATCCAAAGGTCGTGGTGTCGAATCCCACCTGGGGTTGCCTAATTTCTGAGAATGTGATTTCTTTTTACTATACTATTTTATTGGAATAATTAAATTTAATTAAGGAATAAAAATAGTAGCAAGCAAAAATAACAGTCCAACGCCCTACATAGAAAGGAAACTGGAAAATTGCAAGTAAAATCACTTTCTACTTTGCCATTTAATAATGTGATTCTTTCATATGTATATACATATTTATATTAATTGTAATTATTCAGTAAAAAGTAACTAAAATAAAATATTTCTTTGTTGACCCAAGTAGGAATTGACTTAAAATTTTTCATATTGTTAATAGTTCCCATGTGGTTTTAATAAAGATGAATCATATTTTCTATATTGAAACTTTTAAGGGGTCTATATATATATATATAGAGAGAGAGAGAGAGAGAGAAAGAGAGAGAATGTTTTCTCTCCATTTATCTCGTTTTCATTTTTCTAAAAAAAAAAAAAACTGATGGTGTTGGTGCTCTCGGCTTGATCATCGCTGAATTTAAATTCATCTGTGTAAACGACACTTATCCGCTATTTATTTCCGTATTTTTTGCTTAATACCTCATTCAGTAGAGTAATGCAATGCGTTTTTTCCCATTTATGTGTAATTGGAAATTTCTATGCATTCGGTGAAAAAAAAGGTTGATTTAAATTAACATTGCTATTGGCAAAGTTTTGAGCCAGGCCCAAGTAACAAGAACACGTTCCTTTCCCGTCAAAAAAAGGTTCATTTCTCTCGGAGACTGTTCTCAAAGCACAATGTTTAAAAAAGGAGATTTTTTCTTGTGAATGTGGAGCAAAAATTAAGCGCTCCAGCTGAAACTTTTGGACCAAGGTGGATTGTTCGAAACACTGTTTTTAATGAAATTGATGTAATTTTCCGCTCATTTAAAATATGAAATTCGCTGGAAGAAAAAGATACTAAATGGTAGTCACTATACATTTCTGGTAACAATTTTAATAAATATTGAAAAAGTCGTATTGGCTTTATGCTAATGCTCATAATATAATCAAATGTGGTCTTGAAATAGAAACACACAGAGCCTTAATCTTCACAATTGCAAACTGAACTGAACTGGTTCATTTAACAAAAAAGCTGCAAAAAGCAAAATAAAACTTAATTGCCTGACATATTTTTTAAAAAAATGACGAAACAAATAATCTATACAATATTAAATTATCTGATTCGTGGATGATATACATTGAATTGGGTTCTCTAAAGGCACCACATACATCCCAAATAAAAGTATTCCACCAATGAATTCTAAGTAAATAATTAAAAAAAATAGAGGGATCTTGCCATGGTGTTTTGCATAATTCGATTTAATCGGAGCTTTGACCATTCGATCCCAAGTCCAGTGCGCGACCAATGCGTACTCCTGCAGACTTTAAGAATCATCAACCAAGTGTGAGGTTAAATATTAAAAGGTGGGGGGAACTGAATTACGTCCCGAAGTGAGAATTTCAAATATCAAAAAACTCAGAATCTAATTCATTCATTTATTTATTTGAAATATAAGAGACAATGCTTTATTTTATAAAATTCCAATCACACCGTAACATCCCAAATAATATTGCAAGTCACAAGGGGAGGACACGACTAAGTAAATTCATTTTGGGTCGAGACTTGGTGTAATTGTAGTACTCCTTTAGAGTGTTCAACCCTCAATGTAATTCCACCAAATGGCCAGTCAATTCGGAGAAAATAGCCTTCGAAATTCATGCTTAGCTTTTATGCAATTAAGTTTTAATTTCCTCCAGCGACTCAATAGCGTGGTTGGTAGAACGTCTGCTTTCTACGCCGGCGAATAGGGTTCAAATCATGCGATCAATTTTTTTTTCCCAATTCCTTTAATTTTTTAAAAATTCAATACATTTATTGAAAAGGACTTATTAAATATTTTATATAATTATAAAATAAGTAATTTAATAATAATACTAATATACTTTATTAATTATTTTATATTATATGTAATATTTTATTTATAGTATATTATATTTCACATTATAAAAATATTTGTAACTAACTTTTATATAAAATATCATTTAATATTTGTAATATACTTGCGAACCCGACAGACGTTGTCCTCTTACATACATCTAAATCCAAAAATGTCAAATTTTTATGAATAAGCTTTAACAATCGGAACCGTTTTGATGAAAACTTGTGTTAAAAGTTATTACAATATCTAACGTCGTTACATATACGGTTATCACAATTGGATCAATCGATACTATCCATAAATAGTTTGAAATAATAAAATAAAATATAAGCAACGTTAAACCAAATTACATTAATTTTTTAATGCTGAAAAAGAAACGACACAATCCAATCAATATCCAGAAATGGTTTGAAATAATCAAATAAAATATAAGCAAAACAAAAATGACTGTTGCCAAATTAAAATCTATTTCTGGAAAAAATGGAAAAATCACTTAAAAATTTCATCTTAAAAAAAATCTAAAGCGAATATTGAAAAAAAAAACTCTCATTAAAAAATATCGTAATTCTGCGCCAAGTTTTACGCTTCTGAGTTGCTTCGAAGTGAAACTGTTTCTCTTATTTTCTGATAAGAAATCGTTTTAAACAAAAAATAAAAAGGTTAATAATGTGTGTAATCAATTAGCTACACAAATAGATCTTTAGGTTAGGATACTTGTTGATCAATGCACGTGTAATAAGTATATCACTTCAACTAATTGCCATTTCGGACCGAATTGTGAATCTAAACCATTCTCGAATTCACTGGAACATATGCAAAAAGTTTCGCCAAAATCAGTCCACCCGTTTAAGAGAAGTTTAGTCATATACACACGCACACAGAAGATTTTTATATATAAAGATATACCGAGTCGTGGCTTTTCTTGGCGCGCATTAGCAGAATAAATAGCACACTGGGTAAAACAATTATGCGTTTTAGGGTTTATAATTAATATCATTTTAACTAATTGCGATTTCGGACCGAATTGTGAATCTAAACTATTCTCGAATCCACTCGAATATACGCAAAAAGTTTCGTCAAAATCAGTCCACCCGTTTAAGAGAAGTTTAGTCACATACACACGCACACAGAAGATTTTTATATATAAAGATATACCGAGTCGTGGCTTTTCTTGGCGCGCATTAGCAGAATAAATAGCACACTGGGTAAAACAATTATGCGTTTTAAGGTTTATAATTAATATCATTTTAACTAATTGCCATTTCGGACCGAATTGTGAATCTAAACTATTCTCGAATCCACTGGAACATACGCAAAAAGTTTCGTCAAAATCAGTCCACCCGTTTAAGAGAAGTTTAGTCACATACACACGCACACAGAAGATTTTTATATATAAAGATATACCGAGTCGTGGCTTTTCTTGGCGCGCATTAGCAGAATAAATAGCACACTGGGTAAAACAATGATGCGTTTTAAGGTTTATAATTAATATCATTTTAACTAATTGCCATTTCGGACCGAATTGTGAATCTAAACTATTCTCGAATCCACTGGAACATACGCAAAAAGTTTCGTCAAAATCAGTCCACCCGTTTAAGAGAAGTTTAGTCACATACACACGCACACAGAAGATTTTTATATATAAAGATATACCGAGTCGTGGCTTTTCTTGGCGCGCATTAGCAGAATAAATAGCACACTGGGTAAAACAATGATGCGTTTTAAGGTTTATAATTAATATCATTTTAACTAATTGCAATTTTGGACCGAATTGTGAATCTAAACCATTCTCGAATCCACTGGAACATACGCAAAAAGTTTCGTCAAAATCAGTCCACCCGTTTAAGAGAAGTTTAGTCACATACACACGCACACAGAAGATTTTCATATATAAAAATATACCGAGTCGTGGCTTTTCTTGGCGCGCATTAGCAGAATAAATAGCACACTGGGTAAAACAATGATGCGTTTTAAGGTTTATAATTAATATCATTTTAACTAATTGCCATTTTGTGAATCTAAACCGAATTGTGAATCTAAACCATTCTCGAATCCACTGGAACATACGAAAAGGTTTCGTCAAAATCAGTCCACCAATGATGCGTTTATAATTAATATTTTAACTAGAGAAAACCATTTAGTCACATACAAAAAGTTTCACGCACCCGTTTAAGAGAAGATTTTCATATATAAAGATATACCGAGTCGTGGCTTTTCTTGGCGCGCATTAGCAGAATAAATAGCACACTGGGTAAAACAATGATGCGTTTTAAGGTTTATAATTAATATTTTAACTAATTGCCATTTCGGACCGAATTGTGAATCTAAACCATTCTCGAATCCACTGGAACATACGCAAAAAGTTTCGTCAAAATCAGTCCACCCGTTTAAGAGAAGTTTAGTCACATACACAGGCACACAGAAGATTTTTATATATAAAGATATACCGAGTCGTGGCTTTTCTTGGCGCGCATTAGCAGAATAAATAGCACACTGGGTAAAACAATGATGCGTTTTAAGGTTTATAATTAATATTTTAACTAATTGCCATTTCGGACCGAATTGTGAATCTAAACCATTCTCGAATCCACTGGAACATACGCAAAAAGTTTCGTCAAAATCAGTCCACCCGTTTAAGAGAAGTTTAGTCACATACACAGGCACACAGAAGATTTTTATATATAAAGATATACCGAGTCGTGGCTTTTCTTGGCGCGCATTAGCAGAATAAATAGCACACTGGGTAAAACAATGATGCGTTTTAAGGTTTATAATTAATATCATTTTAACTAATTGCCATTTTGGACCGAATTGTGAATCTAAACCATTCTCGAATCCACTGGAACATACGCAAAAAGTTTCGTCAAAATCAGTCCACCCGTTTAAGAGAAGTTTAGTCACATACACACGCACACAGAAGATTTTTATATATAAAGATATACCGAGTCGTGGCTTTTCTTGGCGCGCATTAGCAGAATAAATAGCACACTGGGTAAAACAATTATGCGTTTTAAGGTTTATAATTAATATCATTTTAACTAATTGCCATTTCGGACCGAATTGTGAATCTAAACTATTCTCGAATCCACTGGAACATACGCAAAAAATTTCATCAAAAATCGGTCCACCCATTTAGAAGGAGTTTAGTCACATACACACGCACAGAAGATTGTTATATATAAAGATTTTATTGTAAATATTATGTATGAATATAAAAATATATTTATAAAATATATAATATAAATATTTATATAATTACAGTAATTTTTTTACTTTATAAAGTACAAAATAATTACAAAAAATATTTAATATTTAATAAACTTTCCATAAATAAATTTATTTAATTTGAAAAAAATAATTATATGAATTGAAAAAAAAGTCAACTTTTTTTTTCAATTCATTTAATTATATAATAAAAAATAATAAAATAACATATGTTTTATTAATATAATAAAAATAACATGTCTTTTTATATATTAACGAAATCCTACAGCGCAAACGGGCGAACAAAATGCAACGAAATTTTGTATATGGACTGTACACGAGATTCATTCACGTAATATCGGGGGAATGTTAGATCCAAAATGTCCACTAGAGTGCATTTTTTCGGAAAAAACATGAAATTTAACACAATAAATGACCATAACGGTATACAGAAACAATATTGACTAGTTTCTGATCACCTTGTCATCGAATCACATTAAGTAAAGGTAAGGGAGAAAAACAAAAACAGTTCAGCTTGCAGAACAGATTAGACTGATATTGCACAAGACGAGCAGTTGTTAATTGTGCCCAAGATGATATAGGGTGAAGTGCTCCACGTGTCTACCCTCATTCACCAGCAAAAATTCTAGTCGATGGTCGGTTTGTTCAACACCAAATCGTAACTGATCAGTTGTGACGCTTCGTACAGGATACATTAAGGAATTCTATCAGTCATTCAACATTGCAACGTCTCCACGACACACCAGACTTTTTAAATAGAACCATAATCAGAAATCGCATGAAGTTAGATCCGGTGATCGTGGTGGCTCTGAATTAGGAAAGGAGCGACTGATAATACATTCCTCTATGAAGTGTTGGAGCAATAGTACATTCACAGGCCCATGGATATGAGGGGGCGCATCATCCTGCAAGAAAAGGGTCGATGTAAGGAGCCACCTTTGCTGTAGTTGCAGCACAACAAACGTTTGAAGCATGTCATTGTACCGGCGGCCCGTAACGGAACATGTAACAGGCCCATGTTCACCGATTTCTCAAAGAAGAATGGCCCAAGCTTGAATGTCACCGTGAATCCACACAAGACAGTGATCTTTAGAAACCGCAGGGGATTTCAGTGTAGATCCGTGGTTTTTTTTTCCTTAGCCCAAATGCAGCAATTCTGTGTTTTGAGTGTGATTGAGGTAGACATAAGCCTCGTTGCTCCACAGAATACATCAAGGCAATGAGAGATCAAGAGTCATTCTGTTGAGAAAACTGACCACGAACGATAGACCTTATCCTTATCAAGCAGCTCCTGGGTATTTGGGATCTAGTATGGAAAGTAGTTCCTGAGTACTTTTCGGACGGTGCTGTAAGAATAGTCTGTCTATCGAGAAACTCTGCGATTGTGCGTCCACAGCTGTCTCGACGGCATCACTAAGTACCGGTGTGACACGTTTACGGCCTATTCCGTCTCTTCCAATTTCTTAAGCATCGCCGAGATACTTTCAGTAGACGTTATAGGTTCTTTCTTCACCCCTTGTTTTCGTAAAGCAGCTTCACCAATAACGCACTTTCAATTGAAGAGGCCGTCATTAGTACAGCCGGAAACTTGGACTTAAACATGACAACGTTTTATACCCTAACCTGTTTTGCATAAAGCTTCCTCTACTACCCAAGCAAGCAAATCTCGACATTTTTCTCCTACAACTGACAGCTTTTTCTGGTTTTGCATTTTATTACTCATCATTCTTGTTCTGGATTGTTAGTATTGTTTCTGTGTTCAATTTTGGTCGTTTATTGTATTAAACTTCTTGTTTTCTTGGAAAGGTGCCCTCTGGTAGACATTTTGGAACTAAATTTTTTTTTTCGAAAATCCTTAAGCGCATATCGTGTATAGCCCATGCCCAAAATTTCGTTGCTGTAGGATGCCGCTTATAAGGGAAGTTTAATTAGAGCCACTGGTAGATTTAATAACACTTTAGTGTATAAGCAGCAATTTTTTGAAACACTTTCAGTTTATGTCGAGAAAAGGGTAGTTAACATTTTTCATTTGCTTTGGGTATTTTGAATGTTCTAGAATAAAAAGAAAAAAAAGTGTTGCGCAGAAATCCTTCAAAGCCAGATTGGATTTCGTTTCCGCAAGTTCATAAAAA
This sequence comes from Trichonephila clavipes, assembly GCA_019973935.1. NCBI lineage: Eukaryota > Metazoa > Arthropoda > Arachnida > Araneae > Nephilidae > Trichonephila > Trichonephila clavipes. Next base: position 341,006 of record BMAU01019385.1, on the reverse strand, counting down.
ATTCCTATTCATTCATTGGGGCATCATCATGCAGCAGTTTTTCCTTCATAGCATGGAACGATCACGTGCCGTGCGTTAACTTCTCTTTCCACTCAATTTCTAAAAATGAATAGATAAGTAAAACGGGACAAAAGATATTGCCAGGGCAGTATACGAAATAACAAATGAATGGGAAAAATATCTTAGATTAAAATGAGGGGAGTAGCTACTACACATACACACACACCATATCAATGATACGGGGCCCCAGCACGCGCAAGCAAAAAATCGTAAAATGTTAATGAACCCCCTCCCCCATACTGATGGGAGGTCGCCGGTCCACAAGTTACAATTGCAGTTTTTATATTTGCCCTGTTTACAGGAAACGGATTTCGGTGGAATGTGTTTTTCTTACCCCACTTCTGAGGGCGAACTTTTTAGCAAAGGGGCTTACATTCTCACGCCTGCAAGGTTCATTACACCCATAAATAATTGGGGAGCGTCAGAGAATTTTCCCGCTCGAAAACAAGACAAAAAAAAAGGCAACGACCTTTGCGCGGTAACTCTGCGCTGGTTCCGGACCAATGAGAGAAAATTAAGCGGACAAAGTAAAGAGTCCGCTCTAGCTTTTGGCAGTGAGGAGGACGCCAAATAAAACGGGATGCACCCCGATTTCGAGTCTCACACACACTCACACTTGGACACAGAGAGACAAACTAATCAGATCCAGGCCTTGAACTAGACTCCGCGGGACTTCGAGCGGCGACCATGTCCCACTCCCTTCCACTAGACTCCCTCTCAAAAGCTAAAAGTAGAATCTCAATTTAGTTATGCAGCATATTGTACATTTACTCAAATTTAAGGTATCCGACTGCTTGCGACAACTTTTTTTTGAAAAAAAGGAGATATGGAGATCTTTTTGTGATTTTTATATTTATTTAGTATATTTTAAGGAAAAAATCCTAAAATTGGTAAAAGAAAAAAAAATTATTATTATTAAAATAAGAAAAAACTAGTAAAAATGTACGAAAAATTACATAAACGGGGCCCGCTGTGTACAAAGATTTTATAAACAAATTCTCAATTTTTCAATTTTGATGTGTTACTTTGTTATTCTGTTTGAAGTGACCTTCACGATACGAGATATTTTAATTTTTACAAAAACTAGAGCACTTTATCTAAGTCATTATGTTGCTTAAAAAAACATTGACTATATTCACATCTGCAAATTTTGAAATAAAACAGTGATTGATAAATCTGAAGATCAAAACACTTCTACTGTTATGCAGAACATTTAATTATTTTCAAAACTTTTTGAGCAATCGCGGTCCCCGTTTGATTTTAAGTAAAACGCATTTTAAAGTTTGATATCTTGTGTAAAGTTATGGCATTTGCTTTTACTAAAACGCTTGTAGTTTTTGTTCTAGTGGAGGGAAAATAAAGTACTTGGTATTGTTATTAAGTTAATAAAATGGTCTATAAAATAAAGTCATAAAAAAATTTGCCAATTTCATGGTTTTAAGTCGGATACCTTAATTATGTTAATTAAAATAAATTAATTGTTATTTTAAGAACCGGCCTTTTTAATTTAGAGTATTGTTTTTGTCTTTAGAGATTTAGTGTTTAAATTTTAACTTAAGCCATGATGCGATGTATCATTACGAACTTGGGAAAACACGAAATTAGTATTTGGAAATAATTAATTAAATAAGTTTAAATCAGCGTCGCATCAATACACACCACCAACAAAAAAGCTTCGATGGACACTCAATACTAGCTGATCTAGTGATTCAAATCACCATTGGCGTTTAGCATGATGCTTAACAGTAATTTGACAAGACAATATTCTATCCACTTAACAACATTTTCGCTCTCATGGCAACTTAAAATTATAGGCATTGTTTTAAATTTTCAATGCGGCTAATGTACAAGTTTTAAATTTTGGGTAAATTTTTGGAAAAAAAATGCATTTTCCACTTAGACACAAGTTTAAAAATACATGGTGGTCCAGATTTTAAGGGGGAAAAGTACGCATAAAGCTGTTTTTAATCTTCTTTTTGTTTTTAAGAAATTATTTTGAGCGCATTTGCTTAAGAAGTTGACTATTTTCAATGTAACATGAAACAGTTTTAACTGAATTTGCGTAACACTTTTTTCCAGGTTCCAGTTTTCTCAGCCAGAACACCCCTCCTCTTTTTGAAATGAAAAGAGAATGGATTATACCCGAAGATGAACCTGTCGGTAAGAAGAATTGAATTTAATAATTTTTTCAAGACACATGGCAAATGATAGTTGTGAATTTTATAAGTATCCTTTTATTATCAGAATTTAGCCTGAATGTAATACTCGCTGCACAGAATGGGACGTAGTTTCTTTCAAAAGACGTCGGTCATCGTCTTAAAAACGTAACCACGCTTCACCTCAGATGTCCTTTTCCTAATGTTGTTTCTTATTTTACGAAAATGTTTCTTTTTACTTTACGGTGGGGTGAAATATTCATCAGAATAACAACTTTTTTTAATCTTAAGGTTAATTTCTTTGTTCAACCTAGTCCCAGGAGAAGCGACCCAAAAATGTAATTAAGATGAAATAAGTATACTCATGTCCAAAATTAAGGTCACAAACATGTTTTTCGTCATAATTTTCAAAAGCCTCTAGTAAAACTAATAGAACTGGCATTTTATATATTTTGTAGAACGCGTAGTACAATATCAACCTTCAGTTAAAAAAAAGAAATGTTGTTTAGCGTTAGTTTTCACAGAACTACTAAATTGAGACCGTTCACGCATATGGGAATTTTGCCTCCAGTTTGTCGAATATTGCATTAAAACAAACAAGTTAGTCTGTTTGCAGTGAGAATGACTTATCATAATTGTTTAGAAGATTTCTTGAAATGGAGAGCAATTGGCAGGCTTGAAGCAGTCCAGTCTCAAGCCCCCGGTTCTGGAATTAATTTCAAATAAATGCTACTGTCACCAGGAAGGTCAGCCACAGAGCATCACTAACTGCGCAGGATTGCTACTTGCATTAAGCACAGTACGACATAGGCGGACCTCATCTTGCTCGTGACCTTGCTGCTGTGTCTGGAAGAATAATCTCAAGGTCTACAGCCGTCTTGCAGAGATTATTCGGTGTCCAGTCTAGTGCGTCCAGCAGAAAACACCGGATCTGTGCAGAGGAAAACATCAGTCATGGGTTGTGTAACAACGTGGCACATAGGAGGCTTGACACACGATAGACTAGAAAGAGGGCGCTGCTGTGAACTGTTTTGGCCTTTGAGTGGGAAGGAGAGAACGTAAAATGGAGGAAGCTGCCTGTAGTTCTCGATGCGATTTATAATCGTAAATCTAGTGATGTGCTTTGAAGGAAATGGTAAATCCGGTTAATTCGACTGATGATTAATTCAATTACAAGACGATCTTACAGTTGTTGCTGTGGCTAATGCCACCTGTCTGACGTAGTCAGAGCGAGGCCCACGAAATTCATCATGATAAGGGACTAGAAATACGCCTGTCGTTGACCTTGGCCTTGAGCACCATACAGGTGACAGTACAAATTAGCTCGGCGGAATCCCCCGAAGGAACGATAGATGGCGACACTACTTATCTCCACCTCCACAATTTAAACATGGAACTGAAGGGGAGGGAAATATTCTCCAGTCCCTGCAATCGTGATTCAGACCACAAGACTTTCAGACCCACTGATTTAACGAGTACGTACTCCGTGTGTACTCGGAGGGTATTTGGTGGCATCGAACCCAGGCATTCGAGTCTGGAGTCCGATGCTCTAACCACTAGGCTACCCGTGCATGTTCTTTTCAATGATGAGTCAAAATGTACCAGACAAAGGATTTCTTGTCTAGTCTTCACCTGGAGAGAAAATTCGACAGATTTGGTGCCAAGGGAATCCTTGTGTGTAGTAGTCTACTGTTGGACAATCGTACACCACTGTAAGTTTTCGATGCGTGTACTGTCAACTCACAGAGCAGTAGCGATCAGATCCTGGAAGCCTGCGCGAGGATTTACTGGGGCACACACTACATTTTTATGGACAATAATGGGACGCGCCCCATGGAACTCACAGTATTGATGGAGTGGATATTTGTCGTATGGATTGACACTCGAGATCTCCGAATCACAATTATATTGAGCATCTTTGGGATGGTCAAGAAAAGCCATTTCTCAGGGTAGCTATCCTCCCAGGATCCTGCAGAAATTAAAGGTCCTACTTTTGAAAAAATGGGCTTTGTTACCACATACATTTTGAAACCCTTATAAACTGTACAGTAGCTCACTGTGAAGCTTGTATAGCAGTTCACAGTGGTCAACTCCATATTAGGCACACCTTTCCCGAATTAAATGTTTACCTCGGATTCATGATTGCACACTTTTTGATATCACTTGTATTTTAATGTTTTAATGCACAATTAAATTCTTTTCCATATTGCTATATTCTTTCTGACATTGTAATACATCTCTGTGCCAAATTTAGCGGCAACGCAGTAAATAGTCCTCAGTTTTCTGAAATTTCATGTTTGTGACCTTAATTTCTGATAGGAGTATATTTCCCGTACAGTGTCAGGGATCAAGGCGTAGTGATCCTAGGATTTAGTGGTCAAGGAATCGGATCATGGCAGGCACGTTACGAGTTCGAGCCCAGTACCACTAAAGACCCCCCGTTCAGAGAAGCGATGCACGTTAAATCTGTCGAGAGATCAAACCTGTTCCCATTGGTGTGGTGTGCAAGTTAGGAGAGGGGGTGCCAGCTCAGGTGTCGTCCTCGTCACTTGACCAGGGTTCAAAATGACGTCGTCAAAAGCCCTCGTGTAGCTGAACAGTATGACGTTAACATTCCCTCCCCCGTGCAGTGTCAGGAGAGGCACGATGCACGATTTTCCGCTCCTTGGCTTTGATTTGGAACCCAATTGAAAGAAGGTTTCCATAATATTACTGATTTGATATGTTTATTTTTCAATAGATTTCTAGAAAACAGAGTAGAATTTGAGTCCCACATATTAGAGGCATCTTCTTTGTTATTCTGTGTCGTTACTTTTTATAAAAATAAATTAATAAATATATTGCTAAATCTACACTGCTGGCCACCGTAAATGCAACACCAAGAAAGACAAGAGATAGCGCAACAAAATTTATTTTGTAGATAACATGTTGACCAAGTATCAAATGATTAAATTTATGAACTTCTGTGAAGTGTGGTTCCTGCCAGAATCAGTAGCCAGAGTAGCCATCATTGTTGGAGATCACCACTGTCACACGCCTCGGCACTTTGGATGTGTTCTTGGGGGTACAGCAGACCAAGCAGTTTCCACACGTTCCCAAAGTTGATCTGATGTGGCAGCTCGGGGTGTAATCTGGGTCAATCGTTGAGTAACTACGGACCACATGTTTTCTATCGGTGAAAGATCCGGAGAGCGAGCCGGCCAGGGAAGCAATTCAATCTGGTAATTGACGAAGAACCTTTAGACAATGCGTGCCACATGTGGTCGCGCATTATCCTGTTGAAATATGGCTGTGGCCAAGTCCTGAATGTAAGGAAGGACAACTGGTTCCAACACCTCGGAGATGTAGCGTTGGCTGTTTAAAGTAACGGAAATGCGTACTAGAGGAGTGTGAGAATGATATCGAATACCACCCCATACCGGTGAAGGACCAGTGTAGCGGTGCATAACGCAGCTGTTCAGCATCCTCGCTCCACGGTGTCTCCAGACTCGAATCCGACCATCGTGGTGTTGCAGACAGATGCGTGACTCGTCAGTAAAGACACCTTCATTCCATTATGTCGCCCACATCCTTCTTTCATCGCACCATTGGCGGCGGAGACTCTGTGGTTCTGCGTCAAGGGTAGACCAAGCAATGGACGTCCTGCGGACAGACCACTCTGCTGTAAACGACGTCGAATGGTACTTGCAGACACTGAATGATGCGTTACAGACTCAGTGGGCTGTGCTACGATTGGTGATGTGACTGAGTGATCCGTCACTGTCATGCGCACATTTTGCCTGTCCTCACGTGAAGTGGTGCACTGAGGTGGATGCGATCGACCACGTCGGTCCGTCGTACCCTCCTGCATCCAACGGTCACATATCCTCCTTACAGTTGTTTGGTTTCGTCCAACACGACTACCGATTTCCCTGAAAGATAATCCACAACACACAGTTGTTTGGTTTCGTCCAACACTACTACCGATTTCCCTGAAAGATAATCTACACAATCTCGGTAGGCCACTATCCTTCCTCTGTCGAACTCGGATACTTGATCAAAAGCTGATCGCTGTTTTCTACGAGACATAACTGATCGTTTTTTGAAAAAACCACAAGAAATTGAAATAGTCGAAATCTCCAAGCCTTAAATAACGCTTCTAGGTGGCGCCACAAGCGCGCGTGATGTGTGTTTGCGCTGAAATTCTAATCCTTTGCATATCTCCCCTCCGCTAACGCATGTTGTAAATTTCATGTTATTTGCATGCTTCCTTCGGGGTGTTGCATTTACGGTGGCCAGCAGTGTATATTCGTTTTAACCACTTTTATGCGATTCTTGTTGTATTTAATATTTTGTAATATGTTGTATACGCATAGTCATTATAAGAATTAGGTCTAGATTAACGTCATAACTCATATTGGTCTAAATTCTCAATTTTTTTGTAAAAACAATTTTCGGTTGACAACACAACATCTTGTTTTTTACAATTTAAATAAATTCTTATTTAATTTCTCCAGCAGCAGTAAATCAAAAAATGATATTTGTAGTGTCTATGAACTTGTATATCTCGCTCAGGCTATTCGTTGATATATACACTCACTTCCAAAAGTTAAGCACGAAGATGTAAAGTGCAAAAAATCAACAAATACTGCTTTGATTGACACACAATTTGGCAGTAAAGTAGCATATATACTTATACATAGAACAAAATCAATAATTATGTACAGAAATAAAAACAATATTAAATTTTTGTAAGTTATCAGATAATGTCATACTGGAGACTTAAGCAGAACTATGTATAAAGTGAAAATAAACAGCATAAAATGAAAAAAAAGGACATTAACAGGGTATGTGATCCCCCTGGTCTGTATGCAAAGTTTACACCTTCTGACTATGCTTTCAATTAGGTGGTCAACCACCGCAGAATTAAGCAATCGCCATTCTTCTTGAAGAGCAGTTTCTAGCTCAATAAGAGTGGCTGGAGGTGGGAAACGTGAAGATACAGCACGGCCGAGAGCCTCCCAAAGATTTTGAATGGGATTAAGGTCGGGGGAATATGCTGGCAACACCATACGCGCAATCCCTTCACTATCCAGGTGGTCATCGATGATGTCAGCTCTATGGGGATGTGCGTTATCGTCCATTAAAACAAAAGTAGGGCCAACTGCTGCATACAATCTCGCAATGAGCTGTAGAACTTCATCTCGATACCGGACAGCCATCACGGAACCCCGTTTAAAGAAGTGCAGGTCGGTGCGGTATCCCTGCCCACACCATAAGGCTTCCGCCTCGGAATGCGTGATGTTCGGTGATGTTTTGAGGCTGATTGCGTGTTCCTTGTTTACGCCATATTCTTATACAATTGTCATCTGGCTCCAAAGAAAATCTTGACTCATCAGTAAACATGACATTGCCCTTGTCAGACACAGTCCGATTGCCATGTTCCCGGCACCACTTCAATCGTGCCCCTCTTGATTGGATGGATAGAGGAACACAAACTCGAAGTACCCGGGCATACAGTCCATTCATATGTAATCTTCGACGTACAGTAGCTACAGATATAGCCTTACCAATGGACGCTGTAACCATAGATGTCACACGTGTGGAGGTCGCTCTGCGATTCCGCTTGGCTACAATAGCAATATATCGATCTTCCGCGGGGATTGTAACCCTTGGGCGACCACCTACCGGCCTTCGGACAACTATCTGTGTGGTTTGGAATTGTTTCCATAAACGTGAAATTACAGAATAATGAACGCCGAAGAAAAGATCAACATCTGTGTGATCGACTGTCTTGCTGCAATGCCCTCCACAGCACGCCAGCGCTCAGAATCTTCCATTCATTTTCTGGAAGTCATAGAAACACGTATGTGTTGAAAACAATTTTTACGAAAGTTTTAAACACCTTCTATCAGCACTTACAATCAACTTCTGTAATCCTTCATTAAGCTGGCTTCTTATAAGACTGCCCTTTTTACATATTTCTTAACATGAAAGCACGATTGGCTGTTACCTAACATATTTGCATACTTCCATCTACCTCTGCAACAAATTGCATCCTATTTAATTCTGATTGGCTTCCGGAAATTAGCATTTTCCTCTCCGTGCTTAACTTTTGGAAGTGAGTATATATACCAAAGGGGAGGTATTAGTTCTCCCAAACTCGTCTCCACCAGCGGACATTTCTTCATGGTACGAGAGACTAAAACAATCGGCTTTTGAAAGAACTCCCTTTCCCCCCCACCGTTCAGTAAGATAGATGAAACGAACTACAAAAATTGTTGAACTGGAATAGAGTATTCAAAATTTGATTATCCATGGTCTAAAAATATGGGTCAGAAATAATATTTAGGGTCAGGAGATTCTAACTACATAAAACTTTTTTTTCGTATGCTCCAAATTAGTGAAGGTTATTTTTTTATTACAAATGTCCCTTTCCCCTTCCCTTAATTTTATTTTGGTGAACCAACTAATAATTTATTATAAAATGTAATTGACTAAAATATAATAGCTTATGTAGCAGCTATCGTTTATTATTAATGCAACAAATAAAGCTGTGTCTCTATACTTTTTAAAAAATATTTAAATATTAAAGCACAGGTAAATGTATTTATATAATATGAAACTTATTTATTAAAACCTGATTCTCTGCACGCATAAAAACTTTTTATTCATTTCTATTAACAAATTCACAACTATATTTTACATTTGGAAAAAAATGAGAGAGAGAGAGAGAAAAACTCTTAAATGTGTGAATTTTTTTAACACATTGAAATTAAACTTTCTGTACTTTTGCATATTATATTAGATAGAACTTCTTTATGAGGGCACATCACTGTTCCTAAAAGAATAAAATGCTTGGAAGTTTTTTAAATTCCCAATAAGAGTTTCGGAAATTTTCTTAAAAAATATCGAAAGCTATATATAAACATACAGTCGATCACATACTGCATACACCCATGAACATTGGGTTCATTAAAGAATAAAACAAGATTTTTTTTTATATATATGTTACAGAAGTTCGGTAAATACAGAAAAAAAACAAAAAAAACCAGGACAAATAATTGATAATTAATTGAAATATGCCCAAATCTCTGCGCAGCGACAGATTGGGCTTAATAGGGCGTAAAAAGAATAAAATGAATCCTTTATCGGATCCCCTTTTGGAGCTTTCAATCTCTTGGGCAACGATAAATCGAGATTTTCTGTGATGTCACGAGTGGTAACCGATCCTGATCACATTTTTTAAGGAATCTTTGTCAGAAATGAACATTTTCTTTTTCTTTCGTTAATCTCAGAAAGCATTGAAAAACTAGAAGAACAAGCACTTATATATGATTCAAAATAAGTGTGAAGATCCCCTTGTGTGGATCTCACTTTGAGAACGAGAATAATTTTGAGTCAAAAGAGAACCCTAGCCATTTTTATAAATAACTTTCTTTATTTGGTTATCTTTCCCAAATAGAATCAAAGACTTTTAATAACAAATAAATCAAAATAGCTTTATGAGGTTTAAAAGGGACTTTCCTTTATATTAACTTAAATATTTAATGATCCAATTAATTAACAATTAGAATATCGATCACGCAGAGATTACCGCGATAAGAGATCCCAGAATTATATTCAATAATGTTCCTACTGAACATTTAACTTTAATCTCACTCCTAATATAAAACTTTAATGAGCCTTTAATTATAAATCAATATTTACCACACTGTAGCTCAGCTCTTCCTGTGCCTAATTTATCCACCTAGAAATCTTCAATAATAAATCTCTTAACTTCGCTATTATAACTTCCTGCTTCAATCTCTCTCTCCTACTGACTCTCACTTTACTATTCCGTTTGACTTAAATACTTTATCTAATCTGCATAACAAATGTAACGTCACTTCTCGAAAACATCAACATCTAGTCGGCTTTCTTTGTGGACCCGACACCCACACGTGCATCTGCAGGTGCAGCGCAACCCCTGTTTGACCCCCCGAGGAATCTAGCTCGTCGACCGGAAGATGAGGGGAGAGATGCTTTGAACTTGCACGAGAGCGGTGACCAACGGATCCTCCTCTCACAAAATATTGGACTGTAACAATCTATAATTAAATTTAATAACTTTAATGTATCATTTAGTAAATAATTTTCAATAGTTGTGACGTAAATAAATTCCATATTTTAATTAACCAAGAATACGCTACCGTTATTCTTTCAAACGTTACAGCTTAGAGTTTTGGTGGCAGCGCTTTGGGATAAAAAGTTAGCATTCAGGACCCGTGAGAGGAGGAAATTTTGGGTTTTTACGGACGGACCGCAACGCAGGGAGAAAAAGAGCGTCCTGCTTATATATAAAGAAGATCAAACTGATCTATAGTGTTAACGGCGAGAGCGTCCGAAGGAATAGCGATTTTCGGAAGCCGTGCTGCAATTGAATTCAGCTTCGGAGAAAAAGAGCGTCCTGCTCATAGAAGATCAAACTGATCTATAGTGTTAACGGCGAGAGTGTCCGAAGGAAAAGCGATTTTCGGAAGCCGTGCTGCGATCGAATTCATCTTTGAAGCCGTGCCACGAGTGAATTCAAGGCTGGTCAAACTGACCACACTTACTGTTAAGAGTGAAAGATTCAAGATTGGTCAAAAGGACCATTGTTCACACGGAAGAGTTCAAAACCACTAGTGCCATTACTGCACATAATTTGCTTCTGACAGCAAGCTGAGTACTTCAAATGGGTCAGTACTGTTATATTTTTGAGTTGCAAACTGCATATTGTATTAGGAATTTTGGTTAAAGTGTTCTTTACAAATTTTGAAATATTTAGTGTTTTTTCTTGCATGGGAACAGTGTTATTTTGTTTCTAGAGAATTGTAATTGTATTTCAAGCATTGTGTGCAATTTTAGCTTAAGATTTATTGTGTTTTAAGTCTCTTGAATGATTTTGATTATTTTTAGTGTTAAGTTTTTCTTTGTGTATTTCTGTGTATGCATGGGACCAGTGTTATTGTATTAATAGAGAATAGTAACAATAGTGCAAAATTTAGCGTGACATTTATTTGATATTGTTTAAAAAATGGCTTTCCTTGGTAAAAGGAAAAAGCAAGACATGTTGCAACTTGCTGAGGAATTAGGAATAAATGCCACTTTAAATATGACTGTCCCTAGCATAAAAATTGCAATCACTAACAGTGAAGGTTATGAAGAGGAATTTGTTAAAAATCTGTATGAGACTATCATTGCAAACGGAAAAAGATTGGAGGAGTTAGAAAGGGCTGAAAAAATGAAATTGGAAGAGTTAGAAAGGGCTGAAAAATGAGATTGGAAGAGTTAGAAAGGGCTGAAAAAATGAGATTAGAGGAGTCAGAAAGGGCTGAAAAAATGAGATTGGAGGAGTTAGTAAAGGAGCAGGCATTAAAAGAGAAAGAATTACAGCTGAAATTTGATTTAGAAAGGTTTAAAATAGAATCCGGATCTAGGGTAAACGATGAATCAAACGATTCTACAAATGCATGTTCTGTAACCTCTAATTTAAACTTAAAAAAATTGATCCCAGATTTCGATCCTAAGCAGTCAGATATTAGTTTATATCTAGTGATCTTCGAACGCCAGGCTAAAAGGGCGTCAATAGAAAAGACAGAGTGGGTGGGGCAATTATTGGGTTTGTTACCCCTAGAGATCGTGCAATTTATTGCTCGCGAACCGGAGGAACAAGCCGAAAATTACGATTATGTAAAGAAATTATTACTTAAAAGATTCAAGTTAAGTCCGGAGGTCTTTCGGCAAAAATTTGTCCAACACCAGAAAAACTCCGATAGCACCTGGAAGGATTTCACTTTTGAAATTACGAATTATCTAGATGAGTGGCTGATTGGCTTATATATATATATATATATATATATATATATATATATATATATATATATATATATATATAGAAATAAATACCTTTCAAGATCTTAAAGATCTAATGGTGGTAGATCAATTAAAAAAACGCGCCAATGCTAGTATGAAAGATCATTTTTTAGATAATTGGGCAAACCTTAAATCAGCTACTCAAATAGCAGAACTCTTTGATAATTATGAGGACGTCCGAAAGGTAAATTCGAAACCCATGGATAGGTGGGGCAGAAATGATAAAATTTTGACATACTCAGGGGTCAAGGAAAAAGAAAATAGATTTGGGAAAACTTCCCCCAGATTAGGAGCTTCTGTTCCGGAGAGTACTAGAGAGAGAACTTTTGAAAAACGCGTGATACAAAGATGTTATCATTGCAATATGCCCGGACATATAAAAGCCGTTTGCCCTAAATTAATAAAAAAACAAAACGACGGAAACTCTCAATAATATTGAAGGAAATGAAAACCCGGATTTTCTTAATTCATATACAACAAAGGGCTCTGTGAATGGTCACGAGATAGACATTCTTAGAGATACGGGAGCGACAATAGATTTAGTATGTGCAAAATACATAAATCCTTCTTCTTTCTCTGGTGAAAATGTTTGGGTAAAACAACCGTTAAGCCCAGAATTAGTTTGTTTACCTTTGGCGGTCGTGGAAATTTCCGGAAATTTTGGAACGGTGCAAACTAAGGCAGCGGTTTGTGGAAATCACTTAAATCAACACGGTCGATATTTGCTTGGAAATAAAACGGCCGAGCTAATAAAAGGAAATTTAGGCTATAATTTCCTGCCAGTCGAAATATTGAATGCTGTCCAAACAAGGTCTCAAGTCAAAGCGGCTAGAGAAGAAAGGGGAATAGATTGTGGTGATGCTAAAAAAGGGGAAGATGAGGTTATAATTGTTTCTTCGGATGCAGAGGACGAAATTTTAATACCTGCACTCCAGGAATATGTTCCGGAATTAGCGCTGCTAAGGGTTACGCGAGAAAATTTAATCAATGCTCAAAAAATAGCGAGGAGATTAAATCCTTATACGAACAGGCAGCCAGTCAAGTGCATGTTACCAATCAGGTTTATTCGCTAGAGAAGGAATTATTGGTCAAAAATCGTGAAGATAAGTTAGGTAACGTGGTGAAGTTAATAGTAGTGCCGGAAGAGTTGCGCGACCCCATTAAATCCTTGTGTCATGAGGGAACATCTGCACACCTGGGAATTACGAAATCCAAAGACAAATTAAACCAATATTTTTACTGGCCGAATTGCTATAGAGATATGGAACGGTTTGTAAAAACTTGCGATCAGTGTCAGAGGGCTGGGAAGCCCAATGATAAAAAGAAAGCTCCACTAAAATTGGTCCCTGTTATTCAGGAGGTTTTTACTAAGCTAAATATTGATGCATGTGGGCCTCTCCCGATCACATCTAAAGGGAATCGATATCTTATCACGGCCATTTGCATGTCATCAAAACTCCCTGAAGCTATTCCGGTGTCTGATATTAGTTCCGTTAGTGTCACAGATGCGCTGTTAAACATCTTTAGTCGGATGGGGTTTCCCCGTGAAATACAATGTGACCAGGGTACTTCTTTTACTAGTGCTCTGACTACCGAGTTTTTTGAAAGATTCGGAATACTTGTCAGGCATATAGTTCTGTGTATCATCCACAGAGTAACCCTGTTGAGCGATTTCATCGAACGTTGAAACGACTCTTACGAGTCTTATGTTTAGATGCAGGCTCCGAATGGGACAAACACCTTCCGTCAATTCTTTTAGCGTTACGAGCTGTATCTCACGAAAGTACAGCAGTGCTTCTCAAACTTTCAATACTGACGCCCCCCTTTTCAATCACAATTTTTATCGCGCCCCCCCCTTATACATAATAATTTACTGAATGCAATAATAATGCACTTTTACGATAAAGCAACAATATTTATTATAAACCGTACAAATTCATGACATAAGTATTAAATTTTGTATATGTTACTTTTAAGCAAAAAAAAGTTAAGTAATAGGATAATTACTAAGTTATTTTTCCTTTCTCTGATTTTTAAATTGGAACATATTACAAAATGCGGTGGTTGCTTAGAAGACAAAATATAGATATCAGCTAAATATAGAAGATGAACTCAGAGAGTCAATTTCTTATCTTAAAACTCCTTTCAAAAACTTTGCTCTGTAAGACAAGCCCATGGAAGTAGCTAATAATTATTAAACTTGTTCTTAATTTAGTATTAATTAATTAGTCATAAAATACTCTGTGCACCACTCATACATTAAAAGCAGTGTTTCTCAAACTTTCAATACTGGCGACCCAATTTTCAATCATAATTTTTGTCTCGCCCCCCCTGTACAACAATAATGTATTTACTGCAATAAAAATGCACTTTGAGAGAGAGACGCTAAAGTTACAATACGATCTTAATTATAAACCGTACAAATTAATACGATAAGTATATTAAATTTTGTGTATATTTTAAGTAATATATATATTTTAAGAAAATTTCTTAAAATATATATTACTTAGAATTATGTTATTTTTCTTTCTCTAATTTTTAAATTGGAACAGATCGCAAAAAGATGAATTTAATTAAAGATTTATTTCCTTCAGCATTCATTTCTCAAAGTACAAATGTCATTAGAAAAATAGTCTAGTCAATGTCGCTCTCTATCATATCCATCACATCTGGCATTATAGGGTACGTTTGCGTGAGTCTGGGCAACCTATCGGACGTCTGCGCAAAACATGTAAAAATGCTTTTCCTCGTACAATTCCAATCAGTTTTGGTCGACTCGATACTCCTATAGCTACCGAATCTAGCTTGAATGCACATTTTTTTTAATTTCCACGTTAATTGTAATTCACGGTAATTAAGTATTTACGGCAGTAGATTAAAACAATATCATACATACGTTTTTAAGTCGTAAGTAAACATTCGACCATAATAAAGAATCAACAAGTAAACAGACGAACGAGCATGGTTCCGAAAATTAAATCAAGGCGATCTTCTCAAAAATACTTAAATTTTGGATTTACCACTACTGAAGTAAATGATGGATAAAAAGCCCCAGCTCGATATGTGTTAAAACTTACATATCTGTAGAACAACATGTGAAAGTTGTTTTTAAAACATGTAAACTCATTTAGCTATGTTGGCAAAGAATTTTAAAAAGTATTTTCTGGATGAGGATAGCTTGGTAGCAAGTTACGAGTGGTTTAGGGATCTATTTCAAGATACTCCAGAAGGGCTCTCAACTTCCGAAGAAGAAATCTTCATAGATTTCACATCCAGTGAAAAATTAAAAGGCAATTTTGTAATAAATCGCTCTCTGAATTTGGGGTAGAGGTGGATGAGGAATTATCTGTACTGAAAACAAAAGCACACTTCGTATACTATTACCATTTTCAACATCCTACCTTTTTCAAACCGGATTTTCTGCAGTGGATGTCTTGAAGACAAAATATAGATCTCAGCTAAATATAGAAAAACAACTCTTTAAGTGTCAATTTCTGATATTAAAACATTCCTTTGAAAAACTTTCCTCTACAAGAAAAGCCCGTGGAAGTCCCTAATAATTATTAAACTTGTTCTTAATTTAGTAATAAGATTGATTGATTGAATATTAACGTCGCACTGTTCAGCTGCACGAGAGCTTTTGACGACGGACCACGTAATTTTGAACCATGGTCAAGTGGCGTGGATGACACCTGAGCTGGCACCCTTCTCTCCTAACTACCACACCACACCAACGGGAAAACGTTTCAACTCTCCGATACCTATACCACTCGGCTACCGCGGCCAAATTCAGTAATAAGAAATTATTTATAAAATACCTTCTTCAGTACTGATACATCAAACGTATACTGGCTGAAACACCGACTCTTCGCACGAGTTCATTTTTTAAAAAAATAAAACATTATGCTTGATATAATAGCTGAACTGTAAGGAGAGTAAAACTGTGTGCACGAAATTGTATACAAAAATGTAAAATGATTTTTTTTTAGATAAATGCTATAATTGTAAATAACTGTTTAAAAGAACTGTAATTTTAAACCTCACACAATTAGCATTTAGAATTAATGTTAAATTATGAAAAAGAATATAAAATTCCGATGAAGAATAATTGTGTTACTTTTTAACATTTAAAGCGAGAAGACACTTAAAATGTTTTAACCCGGGAGCAGGCGCGTACTCAATACTAACATTAATGGTAGTGCGGGGGGACTCAGTCACCCCAATCATTTGTTTAGAATTATTTTTACTGTACACGATACAAATCGGAATTCTAGTGAATATTTTAATTTATAGAAAGTATACTTACCTTCTTTCAAGGACTATTCAATTCTTTGATGATTTGAGAAAAAATCCAATAAAACTGAACTAAAATTATTCAAAAGTACAAGACCATAATAAAGGACGCAAATCAGACACTTTTCAATTATCCTACAGAAATGTTAAACCAATCAATTCTTTTCCAAATATCGCAAAGCTCAATTATTTACAATTTCCCTAAGCGAAAAGCAAACGCATAAAGGATGGGAGGGAACTAATATTGATAATAACCATACCATAAGATTGAACGTCAATCACTTGATTAGCAAACGTACTATGCAGCCTGGCTGAAAAGTGAATCATGACTTACTTTTCTTTTTCTACAACTAATGTACAGTATTTCAATAATAATTACAGTGGTGAATTGTTTATCTTAGAATTTTTCTCAGGGTCTGGGTTTCGTTTTTTCTTTTAACGAGTAATATTTTATGTTAAAACGTAATAAAAAATCTCTCATTGAGGAAAAACAGCAAATAAAACAAAATGTTTTTTTTCTTTAATTTGGTTTTGGGATCAAAGATAGCTATTTGATGACGGAAAAAAGCCAGATAATAAATATAAATTATGTCAGTGTGTTGTTGTGTGTATTTTTTTTATTATGGAAGAAAGCATTTGGTTTTACTTCTCTTTCCGGTTTTTTTTTTTAAAAAAAATCTTTAAATTTTCGATACGCTCGCGCCCCCCTTGTAGGGTCATCGCGGGTATACACCGTCAGAGTTGGTGTATGGGAAAAATTTGAGAACCCCAGAGACGTTAGTAATGGAACATTGGATGGAACCGGAAGAAGAGGGTGATCTCGTCACTGAATATATGTTTAAGTTAATAAATAGATTAAAAAGATGTCAAGAAGTAGCAATAAATACAATGAAGGAAATGCAAATTAAGCGGAAAACTTGGTATGATAAAAGCGCAGTAAAACGTGAATTTAAGGATGGGGATTTAGTCCTAGTGTTAGCTACATCCCGAACAAATAAATTAGCAGTGCAGTGGATAGGTCCTGGGACAATTTTAAATAAAATTTCGGAAACGAACTATTTAGTCGAAATCCCCGGCAGACGCGAAACATCTCAAAGCTATCATATAAATATGCTAAAACCATATTACAAAAGGCCAGAACACGTTAACGTAATTATTAATGATGAAACAAAAAACTCTCTCGCAGACCAGGAATTAGAAATCCCATACTTAGAAAACAATTCTCTCGTTTATGATTTCGAGGACGTAATCCAGGCTAGCGAGTTGAACAAACACCTTCACGACAAACAAATGGATCGACTGCGCGAATTATTAAGTAAATACTCTAAATGTTTTTCAAACAATCCCGGTTTAACTAATCTGGTTGAACACGAAATCCAGTTAGTTAGCGATCAACCAGTTAGGACGAAGCCCTATCGAATGTTGCACCGACAAAATGAAATCTTAAAAAACGAAATTAACCGAATGTTAAAATTAGGAATCATTGAGGTAGGAGAATCGGATTACATGTCCCCTATGATTTTAGTTGAGGTAGCTGGGAAAGAACCTCGTCCATGTATAGATTACAGGAAATTAAACGGGATCATTAGAACGAAATATTTTCCTCTTCCGAATATCGAAGAACGTGTAGAAAAAGTATCGGCGGCTAAATTTATTACCGTCTTAGACCTATCTAAGGGATATTGGCAAATACCTTTGAGTAAAACTGCACAGCGATACGCAGCCTTCTGTACTAGCTTTGGTACATACAGACCCCTAAGGATGAGTTTCGGATTAAAGAATGCTCCATATTTCTTTAGTAAACTCATGGCTGAATTACTTAACGGACTAGAGGATTTCTTTGTCCCGTATCTAGACGATATCGCAATTTTCTCAGATACTTGGGAGTCGCACATTAAACATATGGAAACGGTCCTGCAGAGAATAAAGAGAGCTAAGAGTTAACGATAAAACCTTCAAAGTGTAATTTTGCGCAACAAAATGTCAAATTTTTGGGTCACATTGTGGGTCAGGGTTTTCCCACCCCTTCCGAGATCAAAGTTCAGGCTGTTCTAGAGTTCCCTACCCCTCGCACGAAAACCCAAATACGTGCTTTCTTAGGTATAGCGGGTTATTACCAAAAATATATAAATTTGTTCTCGGTAATCGCTGCTCCGTTGACGGATGCGTTGAAGGGAAGAGCAAAGAAGGGAGAAATTAAGTGGACGACCGAGTGTGAAAACGCATTTCGAGAACTAAAAGGGAAACTAATTGATAAGCCCGTCTTGTACGCGCCAAATTTTGAACGAGAATTCATTCTTCAAACGGACGCTTCAAACGCAGGTATGGGAGCAGTTTTCACCCAATTAACTGAACAAGGTGAGGAGCATCCAATCCTTTACCTGAGTAAGAAATTTTCAGAGGTAGAGAAGCGTTATTGTACGACAGAGAAGGAATGTGCTAGTATTGTTTTCGCAATTAAAAGGTTACATTATTACTTAGATGGAAATTCATTTTTAGTTATGACCGATCACAACCCGTTGGTGTGGTTGAATAGAAATGTTAGTTCTAACCCTAGATTGATGCGATGGGCTTTGGCTTTGCAACCATATAATTTTAGAATTGTACATCGGTCGGGTAAAAGTCACAAAAATGCAGATAGTCTCAGCAGATCGGTGATAGATAATTAGGAATTGTTAACAATGTTCTCTTGCTCATGAATAATAATTGTTGCTTATAATGTTTTTTTTTTAGTTAAAGATTAATAATTGTATTAATTTTATTTATTTACTAGTACTGTATATCCTTTCGAATGGAGATGCGTGTCAAAAGATAAAGCCATGAAAGCAAATGTATTAATATGCTTAATTTTGTGTATAGGGTTTTAAAATATACATGAGTATTTAGTTTACGCAAGAGGCATATTGTGAAAAATATTTTGTGTGTAAGGTTGTACACTTCGCATATCATATCAACATGTCGTTAGTATAATTTTTATTAAGTATTGTGGCGAAGAATATTTTATGTGTAAGGTCTTACACAAGCATTTGATGTAACATGTTGTTAGTATAATTGATAATAGGCATTGTGATAGAAGTGTTTGTATTTTTATTTAATGTTGTAGTATGTTTTCTTACATTGCGCTATTGATCATTTTCGTACTATGGATTTGTGTAAATTCCCTAGCAAGAACACTCACTAGAAATAAGTAATTTTAAATATAGTTCTCAGTGTTTTCTTTAGTAGTTAAAATTGCAGCTCCGAAATATAGTGGTGCTTGATGAAGGGATGTGTCGGTAATCTGTCAATTGTCTCATCGTCATTCCATTAAACTTTTCTCAACGGAAAAGTTCTATAAGAGAGGGCGAGAGCTGTAACGTCATTTCTCGAAAACATCAACATCTAGTCGGCTTTCTTTGTGGACCCGACACCCACACGTGCATCTGCAGGTGCAGCGCAACCCCTGTTTGATCCCCCGAGGAATCTAGCTCGTCGACCGGAAGATGAGGGGAGAGATGCTTTGAACTTGCACGAGAGCGGTGACCAACGGATCCTCCTCTCACAAAATATTGGACTCTAACAATCTATAATTAAATTTAATAACTTTAATGTATCATTTAGTAAATAATTTTCAATAGTTGTGACGTAAATAAATTCCATACTTTAATTAACCAAGAATACGCTACCGTTATTCTTTCAAACGTTACATAAGGAATCCCTGTCCTCTTTTTGTAGTTGATTGGAAATAGGTAGGGAATTAAATTTCCCTAAAAAAGACGTCTCAGAAGGTTAGTGATAAAGTTCCGTATAGATTTGTCACATAAGGACTTTCTTGTATTAAGCTCAAAATCCTATGATCCTGTGGCTATGCATATTTTCGTGCCGTCTGAGAGATATCAGAACTTTTATAAATTTCCCTGGTTTAAATAAGACTTGAATTTGATTTGCTATAAAATATTGTTGTATACTCAAAATTCTTTCCTACATAAAGGTATAATTTATTTTTAGGATTTATGCTTTCACACACAATAAATAGTTACTTTTCGTTGGATGTATGCAGACTTTTGTGACTGTAATATTTATGTTGATCGGATTAAAGTGAATTGACTATCAATACAGAAGGGGCAATATAGGTGCCACTCTCAAGAAACTCAGATATTGATGAATTTTTAGCCAACATCATGCCGTCACACTTTCTTTTTTCTAGCAAGCAGAAAATATTTTATAGGATTCCTTCCCTAAAATAAATACATGCCTAATTGCCTTCTTCTCACTTCTGCCTGCAGAGGAACTCCAGCATTAAAATCTGTTGCCTTCGTGTTGGGCCGCGGTTCATCCATTGGGCGCTCAGGGGCTCGGCAGAAGGACCCGAAAAAGCTGGACTTAACCAGATTTTCTAGCTATAAATTTCGATCCTTCAGTGCTAAGGGGGCCTGTAGATTTTCTGCGCCCAAGGCCCGAAATGAGCTTCAATCGGCGCTGTTTGCAGCTCAGGTGTCACCGGCGCCGATAGTCCTGTGTTGTTTTATAGTAAGGCGTTAATAAAAAAGATTTTTTATAAAACTAATTCAATATATATTTGAGAAGATACTCTCTTATGTTTCTCAAAGGTACAAGCTGCGCCACGAATAAATGTACAAAAAAAAAAAAAAAAAAAAAAAAAAAAAACTTGAGGTTTTTTTTTAATCAACTAATTTGTCAAAAAAAAATTTTTTTTTTACTAACTTTTATTAATTAACTTTTTTACAAGATCTGGCAAACTTACTTTGATCTTGAATTATAAGAGAGAAGAAGAAGAACGTTAAACTTAAACGAACGTTAAACGAAGAACTTTAAGAACGTTTGCGCAGCTCCGTATTTAACTGTCGTCTTAAAAAAAAAATCCCTAACTTTTTGTTATTGGGTCTGAATATTGTTGTTGCTTCCCTGACTAATACAAAATCAATGAAATTAAAGGTAATTTTTAATGCAGTTCAATGAATTTTGGAATCATTTTACGAAAGATTGTTTTATTGTGCAGATACTTTTAGAAGTACTGACCCAAACATAGCTCTGGTTCAACTGAAGTTCATTGAGTATCTCAACCACAAAGTGGAATTTCAACCATTGAACGACGCAGGGGAGAATAATGTAATGCGCAAGAGGAAAGGATCTTCCCGCATGTCCTTGCATTTGACCTCGACCCTTTTGACCCCAAACCCGGAAACGGAGCTTTTCGTTGTCCGTCCTTTTAACGGGCAAATTTGCATCAAAGAAGCGGTTTTAAAAGAAAACACTTTATTGCCTGAGGGATTCCAATGAAACGAAATCAGGATATTCGGTTTATTTTTTCATCAACTGAAATTATATGTTCCGTAAAATCTACCTGATGAAATTGTCCAGCGATTGTTACTATGTGAGAAAAACGGATAAACGTACGAAATAGCTCCCTTTCACTTACTCATGAAAAATATCCGACAATGTTAATTAAAACATGAAATAATATAGGCTATTAAAAGAATTTTTAACTTCTTTTTTTTTAAATTAAGACTTTTAAAAATATTTTTCGAAGTGTAATGCTTGTGGAGAAGCTTACATATTGACAAAAGATATACTTTCGATCGAATTTACACACTCCACATTAGGTCTGCATTATGGTTCCTGAAAAGACGATAAAGTAAAAATAAACTATAGGAAGGAAGAAATTTTTTCTCCCAAGAGAATTTTTAACCTCATGCAAATCGCAACTGATCAAAGAGAGACCTCCAAACAAGCTGCGAACTCCTGGATACCTTGCAACTCGTCTATCGTTTTGCGTCTTAATTGAAGCGACACATTGAATCCAGTTATGCCAGCAGCATGATCAGAATATGAAGAACTAGCCCATTCGGCTATTATTATTAGTATTATTTTGTGCAAATTACTGCTAAATTTCGCATTACCATCCAAAATTTATCTCAACTTCTGGTCTGTATTCCAAAGATTCACTCACAGCTCTAAGTCGTACAGAAATAGAAATTCGATCTCGCAAATTCTAAATAATGTATTTCTCATGCCATATCCTTCCAAGGCAGAAATGGAATGTCTTTAGAGAGCGATTTGTGATTTGAAATCTAATTGTCTTTAACGCCTAGGTAACACCTTCCATTTATGGATTAAAATAAAATGTTCATGGTTTACAAACAACATAAAAACTCAAGCCTCCAGTAAATGCCTAGAATGTTATTTGGCATTACATACCGCTAATAGCTCTTGGTCATGCATTGCTCAGATAAGAATTTCTTTGAAAAGAATGGGCTTACATATCTATATATATATATATATATATATATATATATATATATATATATATATATATATATATATATATATATATATATATATATATATAGAACCAGGGCTTCGAACCGCAATTTTTTTCGTTCCGGTTCAACTAAAAAAATATATCGGTTCAGTTCCGACAAAATAACTGCTTTCTTGGCTCAGTTTTATTATTATTATTATTAATATATATATATATATATATACAGGGTGTTTAGCCTTAATGTGACCCAATAGCTAATTCCCGAACCGTTCGGTTTAGATATGTACTTCCAATTTGAAAAATGTTTTAAAAAGGTAAAGAATGTTTTTTTGCGTGCTTTTCGAACCAAAAAACCCATTTAGAAAAAAGTTACAAAAAATACATTTTATACGGTCCCCAGGTCCTATCACTTATATTTAGGAAAAGATACAGTATACAAAAACAAAGTATACACAAAAAGTTTCATTTTATTACAATAAAAGCTGGTTGAGTTATGGAACTTTGAAAGTCATACATTTCATGAATTTTCTCGGCCATTTTCAAGAAGCTAATAAGGGACCGTCTCCAAAGTGAAATTAATTGGAACTCTGCCATGAAACTTTCGCTCTTGCACGTCACTTTTATGTAAATCGTTTTTAAATTTAAAAGTGCATATATTACGTTAATAATACAATAATTGAGTACTTAGGAAATGAAATTTATTCAGTGTACGTATAATACATAGACAAAATAAAATATTTTGGACGAAGAAAACATTAAAAAAGCAGTTCCAAAAAATACTTATTTGCTGCTATTACGACTTCTAGTACGGGAGAACGAGATGTATACAAATGAAGAATACTGCGAAATGGTACTGTTGTACGGGCAGTGTAATCGAAATAAGAGCGAGGCAGCGAGACTTTATGCCATTAAATTTCCCCGTCCAAGATAACAATCTTATTGTACAATTGCCTGTGCTGTTCAATGCTTGTATAAAACTGGGAGTTGCCATAGACGTATTCCCTTGTCTCGTCCCACACCTTCAAGCTTGCGGATACCCGCTGAGGATGTTCTAGGATATGTCCTGACTCTTCCTGAAAGTAGTTCAAGGATATTAGAAAGGCTTGTTCCTATTCAAAATTGACGATGTGGAACATATTACAAACGTACGGTGCATATCCTTATCGTCCAGTTCTGGCGCAGGAACTAATGCCAGGAGACCATGTGCATCGTTTTGATTTTTGCAATTTCGTGTTAAACACACTGGATGAAAATCCAGATTTTTTTAATGAAGTTTTGTGGTCGGATGAATGCCAGTTCTCGAGACAAAGCACTATTAATACACAGTATACGCATTACTGGTCCCTCGAAAACCCACATCTAGTACGACCGAATCGCCACCAAGTGCGTTGGTCGGTGAATGTGTGCTGCGGAATATGGAAGAGCACCTGAATTGGCCCAGTGTATTTCGATGGACCTTTAACATCAGAATCATACACTGAAATTGTATCTGGATCGTTAGCCAATTTTTTAGAAGATGAAGTTTCCTTACGGGATTTGTCACGCATGTGGTACCAGAATGATGGTGCACCTGCACACAAATTTGCGCAACCATTTACATTTTTGGCGCAAACATTTGACACTCGAACAATCGGCTACGGAGGCCAACAAGAGTGGCCTCCGCGATCACCCGACCTAAGTCCTCTGAATTTCTTTCTCTGGGGCTTCCTAAAAAGCAAAGTGTACGAACGTGAATCCACGAGTAAATACGATTTACTCAATCGAATCAGCATGGCATGCCAGTCTGCGACACCAAATATGTTGCAGAAGCTACAGGCGGAGTTTCTGACGCGGGCTCGGTACTGCATTTCTGCGGAAGGTAGTCATTTTGAACATTATTTAATTTGGTAATTCTGATATAATAAAGCCCCTGTTTCATGATTGGCGCATCATTCTTCCACATTATGCTATAATTTGAGCGGCAAATCCTGTATTTTTTGCTGCTATTTGTTAAAACAAGCTGTTTTAATCTTTTCGGTACAAGTTGTATTTCTTTAATTTAACTTTTATTGTTTGCCACACAGCAAAACAAATTGTCAATCTATGAAGTTTACTACGATGTTTTAATATTACTATGATGTTTTTCTTTTGCTCTTTCTGTAGATAGTGAATTACTGTTCTCTAAACTCAATTTATATACGACCCCCCTTTTCTGAGCAATTCAGATTCTTCAACTTTAGGTAGACATAACTCGGTCAGTTTTTATCGTAATAAAATGAAACTTTTTGTGTTTACTTTGTTTTTGTGTACCTTGTTTTGTGTGTTTTGTGTACCTTTTCCTAAGTATAAGTGATAGGACCTGGGGACCGTATAAAAATTTATTTTTTGTGACTTTTTTCTAAATGGGGTTTTTGGTTCGAAAAGCACGTAAAAACATTCTTTACCTTTTTTTAAACATTTTCAAATTGGAAGTATATATCTAAACCGAACGGTTCGGGAATTATCTATTGGGTCACTTTAAGGCTGGACACCCTGTATATATATATATATATATATATATATATATATATATATATATATATATATATATATATATATATATATATATATATATAATCTTCAGAGTGGACGTTCATCTTTTTATTTTGACATGAAACATTAAAGGCGTTACGCCAACACAAAAGCATGCGTGACCTCACAAAGACATAAAGGATAAATTAGCTGGCATTTACACATATTCAAGACGACGAGCTGGAGATAAAAACGGCGACGACTACTTGGTGAAAGCAAGCAGACAAAGAGAGTGATCACAAAACATTTTTGCTTTATACGGCAGTGAGAATCGCGTGACTGTTTTGTAATAAGAGCTCTGATTGGTTAAAATGGGCGGGACATTGATTTCGGGTACTAGTTGATTACGATTAAGATTAAAGCGTTAGTTTTGAACCAAAGAATTGATGCTTGTTTAAATATTATTGAAAAGAGTTAATTAAAAGGATGCTAGAGGGAATTATTACACACACACACACACATATATATATTCTTATATTAAGCCACCTATACATCTAGCTCATTCAGTTGAATTAAATCTGCTTCCTACAAAGCTTCGAGCGAAACTGAAACAGAAAAGTAGAAGTGAACATCAAAACAGGAAATGGAGAAGCAATATACATGTATTAGTGATAACTGTATGGTTGACGTTAAACTAGAAAATATTAATTAGTTGTGGTTACAGTAACAAATTGACGGAAAATATATTGAATCGAAGTAAACCGAATTTTTTTTCTGTTCAGTTCCGGTTTTTGATTAGACGAAAGTAACGGTTCAGTTCCGGTTCGAAGCCCTGCTTATAACCACGGGTAAAATATTTCCCGCCATTGCGAATGTGCTGTTTTCGGGGAAGGACAATATCTTGAAAGCTCCTCTTAAACTCTTCTTTAAACTAACCAATAATTGACTCAACGTTGTTAAAAAGTCGCAATGTTGTATCTAAACCTATGGCATTAGATAATTATGCTTAGAAACTGCCTTAAATCCCTAGCAGAAACAGGTGTCGCGTATTCAAGATATCAGTCGTTGTTTTCAGGTCTTTTAAAACATTTATTATGACGACACACGACACACAAACAATTAAATATAAATTGAAAATTACTATTTTGTGGGTAGGCACACCCACCGATTTCGGGGGTTCCGTTAACGGCCAAAGTTGGTTACAGACTGATTGAATCCCCCCCATCGGTTAGGGAAGGTTCACATATATTTCCCCTTAGGGATTACTGAGAAGCAAACCGCCACATCCTCCCACCCCGATGAAGAAATTCATCCACAATATTTCAATACAAATTCAATATACAATACATAAACACAATTCAAATTCAAATCCAATAAATTCAAGGTTAAGAATACAATGAATTCCAAAGCATGAATATTATTCAAAATAATTAATTACCAAATTATACAATACAATGCACAAGAAAATAATAATAAGGAAATATAAATCAAAGAAGAAATCTATTCATTATTCGCTATTTCAAAATTATACAGTAATTGTACTGGACGTTTCATAATACCTGTTGATGTTTTAATGGTGGAAGACCTTACTTTACCGTCTCGTCCCTTGTGGATCTCAATGATCTTCCAAGTCTCCACAAGTACCGAGGAACTTTCTCTTCGCTTAATAATGTTACATCATTTACATTAATTTGAGTTTTTATATTTACATTTTTGTTTAAATTAGCACATTTTAACTGAAGAAGATACTCCTTTTTCCACCTTTTCCAAAAAATATTAAGTAGCCTTTCACGATAAAGATATATTTTAATTAATTCTTTTTTACCTTTAATTAATTCAATATTTCTCTTGCAATTAGGTAAGGCAGTTACTCTTCTTCCAGTTAAAAAGTTGGAAAGAATGAGAGGGAATGGTTCATTAGGTTCATTATAATCATAAATTAATGGACGCGAATTTATTATTGCTTCTATATCAGCCAAAATCGTTTGGATTTCTTCAAAGGAAATTAATGCTCTTCCCAAAATTTTCTTTAATGCAATTTTTGTCATTTGAACCATTTGCTCCCAGTAACCATGCAGCACGCTCAACAATGTACTGCCATTTTATAACTTTTTTACCAAAATAATTTTGTACATCTGGTTCACAAATATTCATGTAGAGTTTTTTGAGTTCAATGTCCGCACTTTTGAAAATCCTTGCATTGTCCGAGTTCAGTGTATGACAAATTCCTCTTCTAGAAATGAACCTTCGGAAAGCTAATAAAAATGTTCAGTACTCAAAGAGGACACAACTTCAAGATGAAAGGCAAGAGTGACTGCACAAGTAAATAAGGATATGTACTCCTTTTCATCGTTCTTTGTGTAAATAGGGCCAGCAAAATCTATACCTACAGTTTCGAATGGAAATTCTGTTTGGATTCTATTTTTTCTGGCAATGGAGCAGTTATCTGGTTCCCAGGTCGAACTTTGAACCTCCGGCAAATAAGACATTTTTTCAAACAAGATTTAACTGTTTGTCTCCCACAAAGAATCCAAGAAGTCTTTGTAATTTGCGTTAGAGTTTCACATACACCAGCATGATGCAGCCTCTAATGTTCTCTCATTATCTGGAGTTCCGAGAATCTCGATTTAGAAGGGAGAATGAGTGGGTGTTTTTCGTAAAAGTTGAAGTTAGATTTTTGCAATCATCCACCTAAGCACAAGAGTCCATCTTTAGTCATTACAGAATTCAGACAGAAAAGTTTAGAATGTCGCGATACAGATTTATGTTGCTTTACTTCATCGTATTCTATTTTGAAATCTGTTAACTGTACGCAACGAACCCAATATTTTTCTGCGTTAAATAATTCATCAACTTTCAAGTTGCCTGTGATTTTTTCCGTGTTATGTTTACAATCATTTACAAATCTTATTACATAGGATGTTATCTTAATAACCTTGTTCAAATTAGTGTAACTATGGAGATTTAGTAAAGACTGCAAAGGTTCAACCGTTCGTTAGTAAAGGCACAGCAACCTTTCGTTTTTCTTTATTAATTGAGTCTAAATCGGTGTCAATTGGATCACCTAAATTGTTGTACGGGATATTGGTTTCTAAAAGCCGTGATGGTCCTTTTATCCAAATCTCATCCTTCACGAAAGCTTTAGCATTAATTCCCCTAGTTAATTTGTCACCTGGATTGCTCTTTCCAACACAATGATGCCATCTGTTCGGATTCGTTTTCTCCTTAATTTCCGATACAAACGGCTTCCAATCATCGGCCTTTCCCTTAATCCAGTGGATGCATATTTGAGAGTCACTCCAATAGTAGATATTTTCCTTTTTCAACATGGGAAAAGTGTTTTGTAAATAATGTCCCAATCTTGCTGAAATCAAAGCGCCTAATAATTCTAATCTAGGCAGCGTGAGTTTCTTTAAAGGAGCCAAACGAGATTTTGACATAATGAAGGTAGTGAAATATTTATCCGTATGTTTTAATAGAAAATAAGCCTCAGAACCGTAGCATTTAGGACTTGCGTCTGAAAATAAATGAAGCTCTATTGATTCCCAATTTATCTCATTGAAATATAGCCTAGGAATTTTCAACACACTGATTTAAAATTTCTATTTCATTTATCCATTCTGTAAATGTGGTTTTAATATCATTAGGAACGCAATCATCCCATGATATGCCCAATTCCCACATTATTTGTAGCAATAGCTTCATCCTAATAGTAAAAGGGTTCATTACACCGATTGGGTCAAAAAGCATACCACTAGCACAGTGCTTCTCAAACTTTCAATACTGGCGCCCCCCTTTTCAATCACAATTTTTATCGCGCCCCCCTTATACATTAATAATGCACTAAATGCAATAATAATTCACTTTGACGCTAAAGCTACAATACGAGATCTTAATTATAAACCATACACATTAAAAACATAAGTATTAAATTTTGAATACTACTTTTAAGCAAAAAAATAAATTAACTAAGTAATAGGACAATTATTACGTTATTTTTCCTTTCTCTAATTTTTAAATTGAACATATTGCAAAATGCGGTGACTGCTTAGAAGACAAAATATGGATATCTGCTAAATATAGAAAAATAACTCAGAGGGTCAATTTCTAATCATAAGCATTCCTTATAAAAAGTCGTTAATACTTATTAAACTTGTTCTTAATTTAGTATTAATTAAATAGTTATAAAATACTCTGTGCAGCACTGATACATTAAAAGTATACCGGCCGAAGTACGCGCTCTTTGCATGAGTTCATTTAAAAGAAAATAAAACATTCTTGCCAAACATTAAAGCCAAGTGCGCGACAATGTTTACAAAAATGTAAAATGTTTTTTGTAAATGCTTGCTCAAATTATAATTAGTTTTAAGCGAATTTTAATTTTAATCCTCACAGAATTAGCATTTATAGTTGATGTTAAACAATATAAAATTCCGATGAAGAATAATTGTATTATTTTTAATATTTTTAAAGCAAAAAGACTTCAACATGTTTTAACCTGGGAGCAGGCGCGCACTCGATACGATCTAGCAGGGTTATTGAGTCACCCCAATCCTTTTTTTTATAATTATTTTATTGTACACGATACAAATCGTTATTCCAGTGAATAATTTAACTAAGAGAAAGTTACTTACCTACTTTCAAGGACTCTTCAATTTTTCTTTGGTGACAAATAAACAGTTCTGCCAGAATCAACAATTTCGTGATCTGTGTATCCCGCGCGACCACTTCCGGGTAAAAAGTGTATTCATTATGATAATATGTATGTTACTGCTAAAAACAATTGTTATGCTTTATGTTTGAAAATACTCCTCTTGGTCTCAGTCTTCGCATAGTAATCCATCAAAGAGTGTGTGTGTGTGCTTTCCGTGGTTTTCCAAATATCATAAAACTGTTTTACGTGGAAAAAAGCGCAATAGAGAAATACATTACTTACAGCTTCCTTAAATGAGAAATAAACACATAAGAGATGGGTTATAACTAACTCTACTAATAACTTAGAAGGTCAAACAAATTACAGCTATAATGTGCAGTATTTCAAAAATAATGACAGTGATGAATTTTTTATGTTCCTGAATTTTTCGATTCTGGATCTAGGATCTGTTTTTCTCTGAAAGAGTAGAATGTTATTTTTAAAAAAAGAAAACGTAATAAAAACTCTCTCATCATGGGATTACAGCAAATTAAATAAAATATTTTTTTTTTTTATTTGGTTATAGAATCAAAGATAGCTAATTAAGTATTGAAGAAGTTTTTTTTTTTTTTTTTTTTTTTTTTTGATGACTTGATATCGCCTATAACAGGGGTGGCGAACCTTTTTGGGTCAACGTGCCATTTTTTCTAAAAAAACGTTTAATGAGTTATAGGCGTGCCATCAAATAATTTTGACTTGTGATTATTGAACAACTAATAAAACTAAATACGAACAAATCAAAATTCTTTATTTAATACGAAAAAATACATTTTGCACTGTATAGTAGTAAATGTTTTAGTTATACTTGTAATTTTAATTAAAGTAACATTAGTGGGATTTCTGCTGTTGTAGATTAGATGAGAAATAACTTATATCAGGATTATAAGATGTTACTTTTAGTAGAATGCATGCTGAATTAGAGTCGTCTGTTAAACGGTTTCTAAGCGAGTCTTTGATGTTATTTATCTCTGAAAATAATGACTCGCAGGCATAGGTAGATGAAAATATGGTTAAAATAGCATACGCCAACTTCTTCAAACAGTTAAATGCGTCTGGAATCGAATTCCATGTTTCCAAAATTTCGTTACTGGTATTTTTACTTATATTGCTTGTCAATCTTTCTGCTTCAATCAATTCCAACTTTTTCCTTGTTTCAATAAACTTTTGAATCCATATTGAACTAGACTGGAAATCAATCAGTTGCATTTCAAGTTCTTCAATTTCCAACCAATCGAATTGAGACAAGTTCAGTTTATCAAACGAAATCACATCAGGGTACATAATAAATTTGAACGTTTCCGATAATTCCTTGAACTGAGAAAATCTCGCTGAAAATTCTTTGATTAAAGAATCCATTATGGAAATAAAGTCATCAATAACTTTTTCTTCGTTTCGTTTCTCTTGGGCATCTAAATCTGTGATATTTTTTCAAGTTTGGGAAGTACTTGTAGTTTTTGTAATAATATCGTTTCTGAAAACATATAGTTTAGCTTCAAAAGCGGATCCATCATGACGATAACTGTTTTTATGCGGGCCTTGAAGCTTTATGTTCAATTTGTTGAAATATTGGCATATGTCTGTAAAAAACATCAATTATAAAAGCCACATAATATCCATCAACTGTGGGTATTGTTCAATTTTGCTCTCATTTTGTAGAAACAGTCTGATTTCTTCCAAGCAATCAACAAATCTTTGAAGTACGTTCCCGCGGCTCAACCAGCAAACATTGTTATACATTATTAAGCCATTATACACCGAATTGACTTCATTCAACAAAGCATCAAACTTTCGTTTATTTAAAGCCTGTGACGATATGAGGTTGACTATTTTTGTGAATAAAGTTATTACATTATCAAGAAATCTTGAACCACTCTTTGCACATAAGGCTTGTTGGTGAATAATGCAGTGGTATTCAAGAATCGAGTGTCCTACGTCTGTTTTAAATAAAGAAATTAAGCCATTTTTTGCCTACCATATTTGGAGCACCATCAGTGGTTACTAAACAATTTTTTCAAATCAATTTCCTTCTCAGCAAGCGAATTTCTTACTGCCGTACAAATATCTGTGCCCTTTGTAGTTGTTAACAACGATGTTATCGCAATTAATTCTTCCTTAATGATGTTTTCTACACAATATCGAACAAAGACAGCTAAACGTGCCGATTTAGTAGTGTCAATACTTTCGTCAAGACATAGCGATATAAAAGGGCGGAGTTAATGTCATTTTTTGTTGATCTGTAACATTTTCTGCCAATTTCAAGATTCTATCTTTCATTGTGTTTGTAGATAGAGGAACATCTTTGATGCGCTGAATTATCTTATCTTTATTATCAAAATCATCAAAAAGTGAGGGCGCACATGCCAACCAAGCTTCCTTCAAAAACTCTCCCTCTTAAAAGGTTTACCATGCCGAGCAATGGCATTTGCAGCTGAGTAACTTGCCGCACTTGTGTGACAATTTTTGCTTACATATTTAAATATAGACGTCGACTGTTTATTTCTGTCTTTTATTGCACTTGCAATTAATTCTTTTGCTCTGGTTCGCTTTTTTCACAAAAGGATTTGTGATTTGTTTCAAAATGCCGTTTTACAGACGATATATGTTCTGCATACCACTGTTCCAGAACATAAAACACACACCGCTTTGTCACCTTTATTGATCATGCCATATTTATCAGCCCACCAAGTTTGAAATTCTCTGCTATACTTACTATCTTGCACTTTTTTTTTTGTTGAACTAGCCATATTAAATACCAGTTAAAAATCGTAAATTTAACATAAAACTTTAAATGTACAGATGTGTCGATGAAATTAACTATTCTATGTGCTCTCGCTTGATTCCCCCCGCCAAAAAACACCCCTTTTTACTGACTGCGCACGACTGCGGGCTCATGGGCAGATTTATTTGTTTTTAAGAAATTTAGTGCTTGCAGGAGATTTCTGTAGTGTCTGATCTTTCGCTTTTGTCTCAGATCATTAAAATTTTTAAAAATAAAGCAGTGAGAGCTATTTTACCAATTAGACTTACAAGACAAGAATTAGATCACATTAATAAATTAGATGTATATACAAGCTGAACTATTAATGTAAACGTTAGAATATGTTTTTTAAACAACTTGAATATATTTAGAAATAGTTACGTACACACACTATGCGTAGATAAACTTTGCATCATTAGCAATTTATAATATACGAAGTATTTACGCAAGACATAACAAACGAGTCTGCTCCCCCACTTGTCGGCATCGCGACGGATCACTCGCGTTTGTTCATAATACTTAATAGTAAACTTAATTATTTTAAGCCAAAATGCAAATCGTTTTTGATCGATGGCGTGCCCAAAATATTCTGTCGCGTGCCATCATTGGCACGCGTGCCATTGGTTCGCCATCCCTGGCCTATAACTTACATCAGAGTAAAAGTGCATTTTTTATTATGTCTGAAAGTATTTTGTTTTAATTCATTCCAGTAAATTAATTATTTTTTAAATCTTTTATTTTCGATATGCTCGCGCCCCCCTCGTAAGGTTATCGCGCCCCCCCAGGGGGGCGCGCCCCACAGTTTGAGAAACACTGGTATACATCTATGTAGAATTACAACTCTTTAAGTTCATAAGGAGTGTCATTTCTTTTAAATAAACAGTATTTCGATATTTCCAGAAGTCAAAAATTTTTTTTTATACTCATCTTTTTTTTTATTTTTAAAGCTCTTGAACCCCTAAATTTCAATTTAATTTTTTATGCTGAAAGTGGGCGTTATACTCCAGATTTTACAGGAGGGTAAGATTTTCTATTTTTGTTGTTGTTCAAAACTGTTTGTGGCATCATTGCTAAATGTTCCTTCTGACAATCTGTTCTTTATGTAGTTTGTAATACGCATTGTATTTGTATTTTGTATTTCATCGTGTATCTACATTTCATTGTAGTTTGTATTTCATTGTACATATGCATTGTATACCTTTTTTATATTTTAATACATTGCTATAATATTTTCTGTCTTTGAAAATAAAGATTTTTGCTATTCTTCCTTCATCAGCTAATTCAATGTTTTCATCTTTGTAGAAAAATATTGCTTGAAGTATAACCGGGAGAAAATGACACTTAATTCAAACTAATTGCTATCGACAAATTGGTAATATTGTGAACCATGTTTTTTTGTATGTCACTGTTTATGGCCTTATGATCTTTATGACCGATAAGATCTCATCTTTCTTTTAAATGAAAAAAATCAGAATTTTTTTTTAAGAAAAAGAGCAATTTGCTGATCTAGGATACAACTATGATATATTTGCTGACCTTGAAACAATATTTCTCATATATTTCTTCTAGATTTCTTTAAGTTCAATGTTGACCTGATTTTTTTGTCTCCACTTACTTTTGCTTCTGACAATCTTGCAATATATAAATCAATCATTTGTGATCAAAAAAGTGTCAGCTGAAAAAATATGCACCTTGAAAAGATTTTCTCATATCTCCTTTTGGATTTCTTTAAAATTCAGTGTTGATGTCATTTTACATCTGATGGTTTTTTTTTTTAATGTTGCTTCTGATAATCTTATCCTCATGTAGTTTTTTGGGATCCTATACATATTTTATATATTATACTGCCCTTATATGATATATATATTTCAGTTATCAGTATAGTTATTTATGATTGCATGTAGTCATTTGTTTGTGCTCTTTGTAATAGAATTACAATTGCTAATAGAAATATTGCGAAAAAGTATTGTTTGAATAATTAATTTTTTAGTTACATGTTTTATTGTTTGTATCATTCAGTACTGTAGTTGATTTTAGATTATTTCAACAGGGACCCATTTTAGATAGATTTTTTATTTCAGTTCATACTAACTTAATTTTTTTTTAGTAATGAATTATAACCAATACTTTATATTAGGTATATTACAGAGATGTTAGATAGTATTACACCATTCCTCATGTAATACTAATTTAATTTTTTTCCTGTTGATGGCTTCCTAATATTTCTTATTTATGACATTATTTTGTGTTAATGTTTATTATCATTAATTTTTTCTTTCGGTTTATCTATTTCAGGTTATTTCACCCATAGTTCAATAGGAGAAACTTACTACTGCTATTACTTTTCTGATATAATTTTTATTTCTATTTACATTCATTCATTTCTGTTTACTTTATAGCTTGCTAATTTTCTCACATTGAAATATTTGTTTTTGTTAAGTTATTATTTAATTTCAGACCACAAATATAGAAAAAACATTTTATAATTAATATAATAAAAGTAATATATATCTTATATATTGATTTAATTATTTTACAATCTTTTTAAATATTAAATAAGTCTTTATCAATAAACGAGATTTTTCTTTTACAGTTATTTTTTAATACAACCATATGTCACAACTAGTTGCTCAATGAACATTTTTAATCAGTTTTTTTATTTCAAAACCTGAAAAGGAAATTATTGTTCTATATCGAATGATTGAGTAAATGAAAATACCAAACCCCTTTTATTATTTTAAGCTCTAAGAAAATAATTATTGTTAAAATAATGAATATGTTAGTTTTGTATAATATACTTTTTTCCCGTCAGATACATGTTTAAATGATTTACTAAACACAGTGGAATGAAAAACTACAAAATTGTAATAAAATACTAAAATATTTTTATCAGACAGTATTTTCTTTTGTTTTTGAATGTTTTTTCAGTGAATGTAAACTAGGAATATAGGCTTTACACCATATATATATATATGTATATTGTTTTTTTATGCTTACATATGTTTAATCAAACATTCAAACAATCAGAAAAAAATTATTTCAATAGCAATCTAAGATTTTTTAGTTCATCATTTATAAATAATGGGAGGGGGGGATAGTTATACACTCAAAAAAGCCAGTGTAATGCCGGGCTCTAGAGAGATAAAAGAAACGTGTCTGACAATGGAAAGCTGTGGAGGAAATTTCGAAAAAGGGAATTGTAATGACGTTAATATAGAAATCATGCACACACAAGAGAAGTGCTAACAGCTGGAGGAGAAGGGGAATTTCCATGGTAATATGTTATACATTCAAAAATGTTCGTGCAACGCAGGGGTGACTGAAGAAAAAAGAAGTAAAGGGAATTTTAATGACACTCGCATCGTACGCGCACACACCCGCATAAAAATGCTGGCGTCATGAAGGAAAGAGGAAATCAAGTCGGTAAAAGCCCAGGCTTAAGCGGAGGGGAAAGAAACAAGCAAGTCAAAGTGGTTTCGAAAAAGAATAATGGAAGTGCTGATTTTGAGAAGGGAAGGGAAAATTTATAAAAGTAGAGAAAGCCCGTGCAACGCCGGGCCATGCAGCTAGTGTGTGTAATAAAACCGATCCGGATAGGTCGTTTATTCTCTTTTCCTTAGCAGAAAGAGAAACCAGAGATGTCGTAGCATTATCCCTAGAATTTCCCCTTCAGAGGGTGACTGAACCCCAATCGCAGGTGTCACTGAAAGACCCTCTCGTTGCTCTCTGCCCATTTTCGCAAATCAACGAGTTATGCGAAAAGGAATCACAGATTTTACATTTTTGATAATTCTTATTGCAGAACTTTCTTATATGATTCTGAAAACAAATGAAACACTTCCCTTTAGCCATTAATTATTTTTCTTTTCAGAAGTACTAAGCGAGCCATCATGACTCATATGATTTTGAGGGCAGAATATACAACTTTGATTATTTACAAATCTATCAGCGGAGGAAGTATGGAAGTTTCGCCGTGGAACAAATTTCCGATTGGATTCATGTTTATGTTGATACGAATCTACATGCGTGGCTAAAGGAGCGGTACTACATTTAATGCTAGCAAAATCATTATTTTCTGTATTCGAATAGTTAGATCTATACTGATAACTTTGACCCGTTTTGTTTTTAAACGAATATTCTCTTGTATTAGAACTTTTAGGGTTAGCTAACATTAACGAAGCTTCTGTACACATTCTACTTCCTTTCTTAAGAATTCTACTGAACCATTGATATCAAATAATTCATCTGTTTTACGTTGACGATTATAATCTAAATTTAATTCTTCGGGCAATTTTTGTAAAATTATCGGACACAATAAACTACTATAAGTACCTGTAGCCACACCCAACAATTGTAATGATCAAATCTGCGTTTCTATTGAATCATACATTTTTCTTAAACCTGTTACATTAAAACATGATTTTATAGGATCAAATTAGTAAAAGTTTATGTATATGAGATAAAATAATTATCTGTTCGACCAAATCTTTCTTTTAATAGTTTTATCGATGCATCATAATTTTGATCTGTAAGCGAAAATCCCGAAACTGCATTTAAAGCAGTTCCCTCAAGATATGTTTTTAGATATGTAAACTTTTCAACTTTAGTTAACGAATCATTGTTATGAATCGCAACTTCAAAATAATTCCAAAAGTCTAGAAATTGACTACAATCACCTTGAAAGGTGTGTATGTTTAGCCTAGGTAATTTAACAGTTTTAGTTTCGTTTCTAAAATAAATAGTATTATCCCTATTAATTTTGCTTGGACCGCTTGTCCTAATTTCCTGCCTATCAGATAATATTTCTATTTGTCTATGCAGTCTCATTTTTAAATCTATACCTCTATCTTTATATTCTTCGCAAGATGATATGTCAGCTTCCATTTCACTTATTTTAATTTGTAATTGTATATTCTCATCCACTTTAATCAACTCATTTAATTTTTCAGTGAGCTGAGACTTTAAGCTCAAAAGCTCCTCAAGTTTTGCCTCTTTATTAAATTCCACAGAAAATTCCTTACTTAAAGTAAATTCTATTTTTGTTAAATGCTTAGTAAAAGACATCCTTAAAATTTTCCTTTTCTCTTTTAACCTTTCAAGATCCATTTTAAAATTTAAACGATTCAATAAACCAATAGATTTGAATAAAGCAAAATGTGCCTATCTCTAATCTCAGCTCCTCCCTATGAGTCGTAATTATCCAAGAAAAAGGATTATCCAATCAATTCCAAAAAAAAAACCCCATTCACTTTTCAATTTTTATTCCAAAAATTTCCATAAAATATCACGTCCGGGTCACCAGAAATTGTATCGCGTATTCAAGACATCAGTCCTTGGTTTGAGGTTTTTTATGACGACGCACTCAAACAATTAAATATAAATTGAAAACTACTATTTTGTGGGTAGGCACACCCACCGATTTCGGGTGTTCCGTTATCGGTTGGTAAGAGACTGATTGAATCCCCCCCTCGGTGTTAGGCAAGGTTTACACAGGAGAGATTACTGAGAAGCCACAGGTTCTCGAGGAGATTGCCTTGCGGAAGGCATCCTTTAGCATTATTTGTATTCTCAAAAAAATCTATTGTACCTTTACAAATTCACAAATGGATTTCTTTATTTCAACACCGCAATTTCTGAAATTTCCTTGAAATGTCTTTTATGTTCCACCTGATTTTCGCTAGCAATCAAGGGAGATATTGAGATAAGGGAAGCAAAAAATAATAGAACCTTCGTAAAATATAATTCATAAACTTTTGGTCTTGACAAACCAAAATTCAAAAAGGATGTAATAATTGTGGTTTTCATGATGTCAGGGTGTACAGGTATTTAATGATACCCCATACCAAATCCATTTCTAAAAATACCGTCCACTTAAGCATCTATGTACAATCCTAAATACGAGGAATAGGGTATTTATTCTAAATGGTTATACAATCTTCCCCCCAATCAGATGCACCTTTACGAACCAAATGCAAGGTCCAATTACTCTTCGAAGGCATTCAAATTCCGTCTCCGAAT
This sequence comes from Trichonephila clavipes, assembly GCA_019973935.1. Taxonomy (NCBI): domain Eukaryota; kingdom Metazoa; phylum Arthropoda; class Arachnida; order Araneae; family Nephilidae; genus Trichonephila; species Trichonephila clavipes. The sequence continues at coordinate 302,400 of BMAU01019385.1, read as the reverse complement.
GGCGCGCTAGGTTTAGCCGACGAGACATTGTTCTCACAGAAGGGCTGCTGACGACGTTACTAACTACAATTAACTACCACTCTCTAATAACAACAATTTTATTTGCTTTTTTAAATTACTCACCAACTCTCTGTCTCGTGGTACACACAACTCCCTGCATTCCCGGGCATACACTTTCACAACGCCGCTGTTGAAACAGCCTTAACAATGACCTATAGCAGGAATGAAATGCTCAGCTTCGTGCTTGATTCTATATATTCCTTGGATATAAATTTAACTGCGTAATTCTTTCAAATCTTCACGAAAGCACAGAATATTCCGAATTACTGAGGATGGTCTTTTCCCCCCAGACATTACCTACTGTGCGATGTGATTGGTTACAGGGTCGATTAATCCATGAATAAATCAAAAGGGTGCAGAGCATGGCGCGTCTCCGATGATAGGCCACGCTACATCTGTAACAATAAAAAGCCATTATCTTACACCTAAAAATGTTGTGTAAAACGTTCATTCTAGTATCAGTTACTTCAAAAATAACAAAACATTTAAGATCGCATTACTACGCATATCGATTTGAAAACCTGTACATCATTGACATAAATTTAGGACTTCAAAACTCCTTTCAGTGATCATTTATGTTTGTTTTAATGCACAAGAAAAGAACTATACATAATGCTCTACTTTATAATCAAACTTGATGTGGTGCCAGCCTTTTTTTTTTTATTTCGAAGCCGAGTTACAGATCTTGGTGCGTTTACGATGTGGTCTCAACGGTTTGAGCCATAAACCCACCTAAACAATTTTTGAAAGCTTATCTATATTTTGTATTTTTAACGAATATTCCTCTCTGTGACGAACATGACCAGATGCCGTACCACACGACCAGACACGGAATGATCAGTTAAAGGGGAACATTAGTAGTTTCGTCTGCCATTTCAGCTAATTTGATAAAGGCTTCCGAACTAAGAGAGCTGAAACAATGTACACATGACAAAAACATTTAATTCCCCCCTCCCTTCACTCCCCCCAAAATTCCTTACCTACATGGCTTTCACTACAACCTCAGCATGAGAAAGGAGACTTATCATCTAATCCCAAATCTTCAATTAAAGTTGTAAGCTTCTTCTTCCGAGATACCACAAACCAGTGGGGCCCAAAGACTATTTTTAAGGAAGGAGTTTATGCTTAAAAAATATGTAGAAGAAAGTGCCAAGGCTTAATTTACGCTAATCTATCTTTATGCTATCTTATTATGAGGGGTTAGAGCCTCAAACTCATACCTTGAGTAAGCCACTGCCTCAAATTGAGTTAGGGAACGATCTATAAATGGTGTGGGAGCAGCTTACACATTTTATCCATAGCATGCAAAAGAGTCTCAAGAGAGAGAGAGAGATTCAAGGCCACGATTAAACTATCAAATATAATTTTTTTGTAAGGCCTGTTAATTTTAAACTAGTTTCAAGCTGTATAATGAGAGATTAGTATTATTAGGCCAAGGAATCTTAACAGCAGCTTATTGCATCCGGCGCTCAAACTTAGAACCATTTCGCACTCTTCGTACTCATTCGAAGTACAGAAACGTTCTATATAGGTAGAATCAAATCATTACACCAACGCTGCTCGTCAACCAGTGTTGCTCCCAATTACAAATAAATCTGCAATAAGAATAACCTTACACAACCGTTGTTGTAACTTAGCCGAGTTTGAAAATACAAGATCAGTCACGAATAGCCGGATGTGACGTTAATAAACACTCTCTCACTTAAAGCAGTAGTTATCTGATTAGAGCAAGAAAAACTAAATTCAATTGTTTCCGACATAAGAAAGGTATTTCTTTACGTTTTTTTAAAATTTAAATTAGAATTATTTTTTTTCTCGAAATTTTATTGTAAAAATTAGGTTTTGAAAGCCACCTATCTACACCAAAGAGCCAAAACATTATTAACATCTACTCAATAACACGTTACTCTTTTTCTGCTTGAAAAACAGCTGCAACTCAAACCCTTCTTACACAATTCTATCCTTTTGACAAGAGACCTGCTGGAAAGATTCCATTTTCAGCTGGAAAAACATACGCCAAATAAGGGGGAAACTAAGCCGAAATCCTTCTCAAATAGTCTGCAACTTTCGAGGTCCCTTCTATCAGGTCTCGGTCACTTATGAGAACAAAGTGTAATCACCAGCCTGTGTACGTATAGGGAGCGATTGTTCGACTGTGGAAGACTGCGCATTCTGACACAGCCATTGACGTGATGAATGAGAAATCGGGATTTATCCAACCAGGAAACTCTCTTCCACTTCTTTATGGACAAATCTTAATGTTTCTGAGTCACTCTAAACGTAGTTGGTAACGACGTTTGGTCAACAGAGGCCCACGAGGAGGATGTCTGCTGTGCAGTTCCATATCCAATAGTGTCCACTTAGCTGTGTGTTCCGAAACACTTGAACTTGGACCCGCATCGTCTTAAGCTGTCAACTGACCGTCTAGCGCCGATTTTATTTTAATTAGCGGGACAGTATCCTACATCCATTTTCTTTGATGAGGCGTGGACATCCAACAGCTAGGTGTCTACTTCTGGTTTCCCCGTTTTTTATCTACTTTGCATAAATACTAGAAACAGCAAAACGGGAACAGCCTACCAGTCATGCTGTTTCGAGGATACTCGTTCCTAGTCTTAGGACCATTACAATCTGCCCTCTTTCAAATTCGCTTATACCCCAACTGCCTTTCCCCTGACTCACAAAAGTACAATAATGATAGTGCACCTTTTTCCAGTCAGCGGTTAAATACTATTCTCTCTTAATCCCGTGTCTTACACGTCAACCAGGCGAGTCCATTGAAAAATGCGAAGGTGTTTATAATGTTTAGGCTCGACAGTGTATGTGCCACAATTTGGTTGAACTTAAGGAATTTTTAGATAGATTCAGGTAAATTCCTGCATTCGTTGGAGATATTGATGAGGCTTGGTACTTTTAAATCAACATTTTATTTTGTTGCGTAGAAAAACACTCACAAACATAAAACAAGTAGCAACACCAAAGCAAGACATTAATACGCGCAGTTTACATGACGTTCACAAAAGTAGCATTTTTTCTTTGCAGAAATCTATTTATATTAATGGTCAACGGAAAGCTATTAAAATAGTACAATTACCGGTAAAGGATTTTCTAATTGGTCCACATACTCAGATGATGATAGATTGCAACATTCTTTATTTAAAAACGCTTAACTTTTGGTTTTGAAAAGATAAGATAATGGTTACATCCAGTTAGACAGGTAAGCTAGAAATTCAGGATCACACGCAAAGTCTTGGAGGGCTCAAGACCATTATGAGTTAAAATCCCTCAAGAGAGAAAGTTAACGTGAGTTATTACATATACACACACACACATCAAAACAATTAAAGGATATTGAAATTATAGATGAATCTTGCGGCAATAGGGAGTTATTTAGAGAGTTCTGCCCAGTCTTTTTATTGCCGCGGAAGGGTCAATTGATAATTTTACCGTGGCCCTCTGAGGGGGCACGTTGTTTTTTATACTTTATATTGTTTTGACTTAATAATTTTAATTTAATTGTATTTAATATTTCTTAAGAATAAAATACAGTTACACCCCAAAAAGAATATAAAATTTTTTTACATGGAATATAAAGTGATTTCCATAAAAAGTTGCACAAATCCGAAAGAAATACTCCAAAGTAAGTAAAACGAAAACAATTTAATGTTCTTTAGGTGGGCCAGTACTATTTGATCCACGGATTGGTAACGGTCTGAGGCTCTGGGGTTGGAGACCACTGATTTAAGTGATTGATACGGTTTCCTTGAACGCTTAGCAACGTTGAACATCTTTGAGGAATGGAGTCAGTGAATCTATAAAAGAGGAGCTTGGGGAGCTTGTAGGAGGGGTAGGAGGCCAGGAACTCGTCTGCCTGGAATGTTCCAAACATGCTCTATTGGGTTCATGTCCGGTGAACACACTTGCCATTCCATTCGTGCGCTCCTTCCTAGAAAAGGAAATCATCCACCGAATTAGCACGTGTGGCTTTTAATTGTCACCCATTAACATGATGCCATCTCCTACTGCTGCAGCGTAAGGTACTACAGTAAGTTTGAGGATCTCATTCCCGATATCGGCGACCGGTCTGAGCTCCAATTCGAATGATGTGGAGATCGGTGCACCCATTAATGGAGATGCTAGCCTAAACCATCACTCCTCCACCATAAAATCTGACACTTCCGAGCACGAATGCAGGATTTTCCTAGTGAGACATATCCTCCGGGGGAACATACGCTTATTATCATGATGAACAGAAAAAATTTCAGAGAAAAGAATATTGTGCCATTCATTTTTCTTCCGGTTCACATGCACTGTTGCCCACTTCCTGTGCGCGCAAAGGTATCTTGTTGTTAACATAACACATAACATTGGTCGACGAGCATAAGGACCTACTGCATGAAACCGGTTTCAAGCAGTTTGTGTTGAGACAGCACCCCCGAGCGAAGGTGTTGTTGAAAAAGAGGGGCATTCATATTTGGGCGTCTCCGAGATGTTAGCGTTAAATATCGATCCTCGTTGAACGTTGTTGCAACTCTACAACCTTTTGCTGGTCTTTGGTCTGCATTTCCAACTTCTATAAAATGTTTCCAGATCCTAGAAATCACTCTTTGTGAAACTCCAGTGACTTCTGCAACTTCAGCTTGTGTTTGCCCCCTTAACTATCAACACTCCAAGCTTCTGATTCAGTTAAATGACTTTGATGAGACATCGCAATCATTGAAATAATGCACTTATTCTTTTCTGTTTGTCTTTCATTAAGTTGGCAGCCAAATTTCATTCGCTGCCGCTAAAGCGTCATTTTTGACTAAACTTACAAAATTTGCATACTCCGAAGTTTTAAAATTAGAAAAATTAGACTTGGGGGATCTCTTCTTCCCTTTTCTGCAAAAAAATTGTTTATACCGTTTTTTTTTTTTTTTTTTTGTGTGTAAGATTTAAAATATCCTTTAATTGTTTTGAGCAGTGTATAGATATATTCAAATTTTAAGGAAACGATATGTTTAGTATATCAAAACGATGAGATTTATTTTTTTTCCTTGCTTTTTTCACACATGGCAAACCATTAGGATTATATATCCATTATAAGGTTGCTCTGTTTTTTACGTCATCGAATAGTTTTTGATAATTTCACTGCCTGATGACAACATTGTAAGTGAGCCCCAAAACAAGCCAAGTAAGCCAAATGACGAAAAAGCAGTTCTCGACATCCCTCAACTGTCGTTAAATTGTGCTTAAAAATTTGATTGTATTTCAATCTTTTCGTGAATTCCTGATTATGTACAATTCCTATTTTACATGGAAGGATTGAAAAAATAATTGCTCAATTTTTGCAGGAGTTTTATTCAATGTAAGAGAAATTTACCACTGTTATAACATGTTTTTGAAAAGTTAGTTTATTGTTGACGAAGACAACTAAATGGATGGTGGTTGATTCAACTTATTGGAAGCTAAAACATTCGCCCCTTGATGTCGAGTAAGAAAAATGTACAAAAAATGATGAATAGACAGTGCTACGAATAAAAATTATTTCAATAGAACTATTTTGCTGTTATCTAGTTAAGTGATAGTTTTATATTCAACTTCTTTAAGTGGGCTTGTAAGTCTCAAACTTTTAAAACTGTATTCTCTATTGCATAGCAAAAAAAATCGTATATGATATCAATTCTCTCCATAATACATTCAAAAGTTTCACAGGGAAATGTTGAAGAAAATTTTTTAATGAGTTTTGCACTGTAAAAATTAAACCTGTTTAGTAAGGATTCGGTTCATAAGTCCGTGTTTCAAATTTTACTTTAAAGTATAAGCAGAAAATTTTACAAAAACATTACTTTAAATCCCTGGATTCAGCAAACCTTTAAACACGCACAGCACGTTTTTTCAGTTAATACTACTTTGCAATAAAACTTTTTTCATCCAATCTGTGCAATTTTTGCAAGTTTTTAACTTTAAGGGACAAAACTAACAAGTAATTGCGTCAATTTTTTCGAATACGAGGTCAACGACTGAGATGCGATGCCCGCATTGTGATGATGTGTTGTCCGCACTCAAGGAAACACACCTCCACACAAAAAAATAAATAAATAAAAAACTATGAGGGCCAATATATATATATATATATATATATATATATATATATATATATATATATATATATATATATATGGTTTATAAAGAATTGTAAATATGATCGGGAAAATATTTATTATCACTGATGACTTTTTTTTTTCATTAGCAAATTTTTTCTACCACGAAAAAATGTCTTGTTTTTATTATTAAATATTTTCTGCCCTACATTGCTCTTTAAAACAGAGTAACTTAATTTCATTACGAAAAATATAATTCTAGCTGATTTCTTTAATTGCAATTTACCTTTGTGGTAATAAAATTTACTACTTAATTTGCCTTAATTTATTGTGGAGAAATGAATTCTAGATATATATATGTGGCGTTTAAAAACCATTCTTTTACCTAACATGTGAAGATTATTTCCCTAATGTGACGAAGGACATATAAATATATCTCAGGAAATTTTAAAATTTTTAAATTTAAGGTGGACTTTTGGATTTAAAGTGGTAAACTGAACTTTTAATGCCGAAAAAGAAATGGACACGTACGTGTTGTTGTAAGCTAATAGACAAACACTGGTTACATAATAAATTTTTTCGAAAGGATGCTTCAGGAGGTTTTTTCCACAATAACCAATGTCGAGTTCGTAAGGGATGGGATAGCCATGGAATGCGAGTGAGGAAGCACGACTCTTGAGGCAAGCTCCTCGTTTACTGCGCGGAGAAGAGTTTTTGTGTGAAAAAACTGTCGAAAGCCTTCCATACATTTTTGATATGACTCAGGTCAATAGTCCTACACCAATCTCCGGCTTCAAAGTCCACCGCACTAAGGGTGACAAGGACCAATGGCTGAAGAGTAATCCAGGCTACGTCCAAACAGAAGTGATTCTGCGCCACGTAAGTCTTGGAAAGGCTCCCATATTTTCTTTCTGCCCGGTTTCCAAATAGGCTTGTACGCTTTCACACCTATATTGGCCTATCAAGGCTCTAGATAACGAGGATGACAGCGTCATCCTAATGCAGCCTTCACATAAGTAACCCTGCATTACCAGCACCTGAACAGTGCTGTTCCTCAACAAATATGCGGGTTTTTTTTGTTTCAGTTGTGAAATTCAACCCTTCGATTGTTGTTTTGAGAAAGAGTTACTGGAAAACGTTGCGACAACGTGATAAACCCAAATCCATGATTTGGCGAATGGTCGGAAGGCAAACACAAAGAACTGTAGTGGAGGCTGTTAGAGTGGCAAGAAGTGTCATTGCGAGGCTGTGGAAATGATTCCAAGAAACAGGGACGTCTACCAGGACAAGGTCGTCTCCGTGTTAACATACCGATATGTTCAGTCCATCGAGATAGAATAGTCAATGTGACTCAGATTCATGGACGATTCCTTTTTGCTACATAATGATGCGTCTTAAGCCAAACAATCCGAAATGTGCTTCATGCGGGGGGTCTGTATGCACGTAGGACCATGGTGTGTTGACAGTAGGACCCGAATAAAGGAGGCTGCTGAACACTGAGATTGGATACAAAATGATGGAGTCAAGCGCTGTTTACGGACGAGTTCCCATTCAGGCCCCAGGCGTGTTTTGGTGAGGCACTCAAAATAACCCTTTGCTAGTTCATAAAGAAAGACAGGCGCAATGGGCTGAAATCAGCATATTTGATCGCAATGATCTGCATATCAGTCGGAAGGGCAATGACACGGCTCAGAGATGTCATACTTTACACTGCAGCCTTTGATGATTTAAATGTAGGATGATGCATGACGTCATGGAACACTTTATTGAAACTGAAGCAATACAGCGTATAAAGTAGTCAGAATGCTTTCCTTGTCCTAATCCAATTGAGCATGTTTGAACAACGTGTTTTTGCAAGATCAAGGCCTCCTGTTACTGTCGAAGACTTGAAAATCGCACTTCGTCGTGAGTGGAACAATACTCCTCAAAGTTTTATGGATAACCTCATCGTATGTATAGCAAACATGTGTGTGGCTGTCTTAACAGTTTGGGGGGACCACACTCCATATGAAACTTCCTGTATAATTTTCAAAAAATTGTTTTTTTAACATTTACTTCTAACCAAATTGTGACCCTGAAACATTATTTCATGTGTTCTTTATACCATACCAAGGAATTAAAGTTCTCATACACTTAATTTTTTACTTCTTTGTTTTTCTGTATTTCGTTTTGTTACAGCTGTGTTCCCCGTGACTATCGTGCAACAGTTTCTTCTCTTTTTTATTTACTTCCTAATTTGTTTAGCAGTGTAGTATAATATAGAATCTATACGATAAATATAAGGTTTTACAATGAAGGAGAGGGAATAACTTATTGAGATACCAACATATATAATGTTAAAATACAATTTTAAGCGGGAACACTTGATAAATTTGAGATAGTGTTAATTATTCTCTCTCCTGCTGAATCTATCCATAGGATTTCTCTCACACCTAAACATTTCAATCCTATCAAGGGTAGTCAGTAGCGCACCCAAACATTCCCTTTTGGTATTGTGCTCCAATGTGCCGCAGGACACATTCTCTTCATTTGGTCCATTTTACAAAGCAATGCAAAATTAATGATTGTATAAATAATTAGCATTAATTAATAAAATTAATGATGAATAACAAATACATAATTAAATTTTACGTAATTTATACATAGCATTATAACCAATCCAAAAAAAATCACGTGCTATGGGGGTGTAGGACACCCCCTTGTGTGCGCCACTGATGGCAGTGAATGGTTACATAAGACTGATATGATAGGTTAATACCAATCATTTCAAGGAGTGAAAAATATTTCTTAACGTATGTGGAAACAAAACAAACATGGGAAAATAAATTAGACAAAGTATGAAATGCGACTGCAGATATTCTACTTAAAATATTATTTAAATATATATTCTAAGAATATGTGTGTAAACGGTTTTTCCCGAAAACACCTCTTGGGATTTTGTAAGTCGAAAACGTTTGAAGATCGCTCAAATAGAAAAACTAACTTAAAACCAAAAAATTATAATAATATTCATTTAAAATCCTTGTCGGAATTAATTTCCGGGTGATGTTGACTTTTCGTAACTTGTTTCTGATTTTGTGTTAGTGGTGATGAAACAATTGACTACAATCCAATCGAATTAAAGAGTAGATTTTTGTTTATATCTAACTGCTGTTTATTTAAAAGAAATGGTATATCTTGAGAACTTTCATTATCATATATGAAACAAGTTCGTTATATCTTCACCGAATTTCGTTTCATCTTTTCTCGCCATCACTGTTTTTCTGATCTACGAGTAAATAATCATCTACCATTCCATCTGGATTGTTAGATAGACTGCATTTAATAAATGATTTTTTATTATATCGGGCTATTTTAATTGCTTGTTTTTTTATCACTTGAAAAGATGATAGCATTGCCGTTGTACAGTTCACAAAGAGTGAGGCAATTACACTTAAACATAAGAAATTTCAGTTGTTGCGCATTGTTCCCCGGTGCGCGCAACCCGTCGGAATAGGTTCCGGATGCACGCCATTTTGTGAAGAAAGTGCTTTTTGAACAGCGCTGTTGCTTCCTATAGTCAACAGCATACAAAGTACGCAGAGCCCGAGGAGAAGCCCCCCTGTTCTATTCAGAATTAAAAGTGAAGAATTGGTTGGTAAGAAGTCATATATAAGAGCGGGAAGCCAAGTGTGAAGATGGCTTCTTGGATACATTATTCTCTTGGCATTGCATAATCAATGGAACAGCGCTGACCTCGCCACTTGGCGGTGTTCATTTGAAATACACTCTGTCGCAAAAAAATATATGCACCCAGAAGAAATTGAGCTACATTCACGAAATTTGGTATGCATGTAGTGTATATGAAAATAAACAAATGATTAAAAATTCAGAACAAAATATCATTTTATTAAGCGGTTACAGCTTGCAAAAGGTTAAAAATCAGTAAGTAGTAAAGCCACCTCTGGCAGCTATACAAGCCGAAATTCGGCGTGGCATCGATTCAATTAGATCACTTATGACCCCCTGTGGAAGATCCTGCCATAGTCTTTGCATCTGCGCAGTTAATTCTCCTGTATCTCAGGACGGCTGCAGTTGCCTTCCCAGCGCGTCCAAACATGCTCTATTGGCGAAAGATCTGGTGACCTGGCAGGCCATGGTAGGACGTCATATCCTTGAAGACATTGTTGGAAGAGTCGTGCAGTATGTGGACGAGCATTATCCTGTTGATAAATGGCACCTGGGCGACTTGATAGCATGGGTAGCACAATCGGCGTTAAATATCGTCCACGTATCTGCGAGCTGTCAAAGTGCCTTGAAGGACCACTAAAGATGATCGTGTGTCCCAAGAAATTGCTCCCCACACTGTCACACCTTGTGAAATTGCTGTATGCCGCTCGACAATAAATGCCGGATCGGACCGCTGGCCGGTGCGCCTCCAGACACGTGTGCGGTGGTCATCATCACTGAGACTGAATCGGGATTCATCACTGAAGATGACACGTCTCCAGTCTGTCACACTCCAAGTTGCCCGAGGTCGGCAAAAATTCAGTCGACACTGCCTATGATGTGGGGTCAGTGGTAAGCGTCTTAGCGGACGTCGGCTCCTCAAGCCAACTTCGGTCAGTCGTCTCCCTTATGGTTTCTCTTGATGGCACTGGATGTCTGGAAGGAGGTAAGTGGCGTTGAATCGATGCTAGCGACGTTGTTGGTGCCGAAGTGGCCACTCTTCTGATTGCACGATCCTCGCGATCATTTGTGTTCCTGGGACGTCCTGACCCTCCGCGACGGTACACTCTACCTTCTGTGATCCACTGTTGCCAACACCGAGCAACTACCATATCGCTCCGACCGAGGTGGCGGCCGATACGTCTATTCGACCAACCTGCTTCTCTGAGACCTATTATACGGCCCCTATCAAAGTCCGTCAGCTGCTCGTACTGCCGCCGGTTACGTCTTAGAGGCATCCTAAGTCTCAATATCGTCTATCAAAGTCATCAGATTCGTTTGGATAGCCGTACGGCGCTCGTACTCATGCTTTTAAACTCTCCCAGTTGCGCAACTAATATGCGCATAGCACACTTAGCCTTGTCTCATTGGCTTCGAAATTTTAATCATTTGCATATCTCTTACCAGACTACATTCTTGCCGAGTTTCGTGATTGTAGCTTGATTTCTTCTGGGTGCATATATTTTTTTGCGACAGAGTGTATATTAAGTCAAATTATCTTCCCATAGCAAGGTAATAAAATTTAGCTCGGGTGTCGTTGCCTCCTGCAGATCACGGTCTTTTACAGTTGACCTTAATGTGGCGTTCAAGGAAACAAATGCATGACCACCTTTCTTTTCAAAATGCACATTCAGTATTCTAAAAACTATTTTTCTATTTCGCCGAATTTTTTTCATTCAAGCAATAACAGGCGTTTCAGAACGCTCAGAATAAACTTCAAGGAATACTCTACAACGAGTGTTTTTTTGTTTGTTTATGTATGGATATACGTGGAAAGTTTTTAGAGTACCTGTTTCCCGCAGATAAACTTCACCTCCAATCTTTGAGAACTGTGGGTGCTTCGGCTTTACCTTAGCCCAGAACTGCATTTAAAAGTAGGAATATGTATGGATAGAGAGAGATGACGCGTTGGGTAAAAATATAGAGTAATATGAATAGTTAAAAAAAAAACTGTAGCGTCGGGGACAGTAACTTATTTTGTATTGCTCAAAGTTGCGTTAATTCCTGTTAATTCTTGGTTGGCAGTGTTGATGGAGGTAGAACATCAGTGTCGGTTGGGAGCGAAAAATATCTCTGAAATCGCATCCACTCTATTATTAAGCATGGGGAACTCCAATTGGGGCAACGGCTGAAAAGAAGCCCATGTGGCTGCAGTTAAATAATTTTATATTTCATTTGATTTTAATTTCTTGTGTCACTTGCTCTCAGACAATCCCCCCAAATCCCTTTGAATCTCTCCTTCAACTTTGCTCCATGAGTTCTCCCTGTTGGCCAAGCGTACATGGCGAGTAGGTTTTTTAAAACTAAAGAACATCTTTTTTTATATATTTTCATACAAATTTATTTATAAAATCTGAAATGTGCTAAAATGACTTTTTTTTAAGAGGAATCTATCTAAAACTTAGAATTTAAGAAGCAAGAAAGAAGCAAGTTTTTTTTTAATTTTTATTTTTGTAATATATGAATGAACGATTTCTCTTTCTTTGATCAGGACGCCGAGTGACCACCGTTCGCACGAGAGACGATGAAGGCGATCCCATCGAGTACGGTATCGAACCTGCGGTCTTCTTAGACGGGTCGAGTTACTTTTCCATCGACAAGAAGACTGGCAAAGTGGTGGTGGAGAGGCCTTTGACAGGACTGGTGAGTATAGCAGTGGCTCTCTTTTCTGTTGGATCACAATGCTGTAGAAGTATTTTTATTGAATGGCTTTAAGTTTCATTTTATTTCTTTCATGACGAGGTATTCTTATCATTAAATGCTACAATCTTGGGATAAAATTTCTCTGTTAAATACGAAATAATTTGCCATCATGAAAAATGTTTCTGAACTAGATTTACCGAAGACTGTATGTTAAAAAGTACAATGTACGATAGACTGTGTATAAAGATAGTCCGAGTTTTGGCTGCAGAGTTGAACAATATCGTTAGAGTGCAGTTTTTCTGATTTTTATCACACCCTTGGTTATGTTGTTGCTGTAATGTTTTCGCATGTGACTTATTTTTCATTGCGGTAACCTTATAAATTTTTAGCGCGAGTAATTCTTTTAAAAAGAAACACTAACCACATTACCCCAGTGAGCGTTGTCGTTTGTGCACAATTTATCTTGTTTGATAATAGACATCTCTGAAATAATCGGTGAATCGCTTTTTAAGAGTGTTCCATGTTTCATTATTCCGGATGAATAAAGTTTACAAAATTCACATTTTTTTATTAATTTAAATTTTTAAAGATTCGTATTTCTTTTTTTCAATCGTAATTAAGATATTTCTGATTTAGGCTATAATGAAATGTGGTAAAGACATAATAGTTCCTCAAAGAAATGAAAGATTGAAGTTCGATTCTTTTTTTATTTTAGACCTTACGCACTGCCATTTTTTAAATCTGTCAAGCATAGTTTTTTTCATTACTTGTAGCAAATTCCGAATTTCGTCTGTTTTACTTTTATTAAGGTATGTGACTACCTTCAGAGCAATTTTTTTTGAAATATATGAAATTTCAATTAAATAAACATTTTTTTTATTTGAAATGGAACATGAAAGTAAAAATTCCAACACAGTTTTTACAAAGTTAAAATTAATTTTGGAAATATTGGGAATTTTGAGTGAAATCTTAGTGAAAAATTGCATTTGCGGTAAGGATTGTATAGAAAATTCTAATTAATCTATTCTTATAATATTTATACAGTACATAAATGACATTATTATCTGTGTTGATAGCTATAAAATTTGTAAATACTTCTGAAAGTTTTTGAAATATGTCAATTTTTATGCAAAAACTCAATTTTTTACAAAACACTAATGCTATTTTCTCACAAAAAGTGCAATAAAATAAATAAATATATACACGGAGATTAGATTATTGTCTAGAACAGTGTTTCTCAAACTGTGGGGCGCGCCCCCTGGGGGGGGCGCGATAAACGTACAAGGGGGGCGCGAGCATATAGAAAATAAAAGATTTAAAAAAATTATTTACTTAATGTGAAGTAAAACAAAATACTTTCTGACATAATAAAAAAATACACATTTACACTGATATAATTTATATATCTGCGATATTACGTCATAAAAAATTAAAGCTACTTCTTTTCAAACCAAAATGAGAAAAAACAAAACCCAGACCCATAATCGAAAAAAAATTTTAGGAAGGTAAAAAATTCATCACTGTTATATATTTGTCATCAGTTGTAGGCAGCAGAATGTAGCTGCTGCGGTTTGACCTTCGAACTTGCTTGTACGGTTAGTTACGTCCCTGCTCTTATGTATTTGTTTTTTCATTTAGGGAAGTTGTGCAAATAAACTATTTCTGCTGCGATTTTTTCCTTGTAAAATATTTTTATGATTTTTGGAAAAGCACAGAGAACTAACTCTTTGAAGGATTACTTGGCCAAGATTTATTTCTTTGAGTTATTCCCAAACATATAAAAAAGCGTAATGAAAAAAATGTTTTACATAATTTTTTTTGAACATCCATATTGTAATAAATACACTTTTATTCCGGAGCTGTCACGCCGAGCACAGAGTGCACGAAATCGGTAATTCTGGCAAAACTGTTTAATTGTTACCAATGGCTCTGACACACTATCCTCCTGTTTGACAGTCTTAACGTGTGAACTAAAATATATTTGTCACATATCTCCCTCTTTTTTGGGAGTGACAAACGTATTTTTAGAATCTTAAGGTACTTGTTTTGACTGAGTTCCCGGTGTGATAACTTTTTTTCCGAAATATTTTCTGTGTTCTTGAAAGTACGTGAGTATATTTTCTCTTAATTAAATTATTCACTGGAAGTACGATTTTTATTGTGTACTATAAAAATAATTATAAAAAAAGAGATTGGGGTGGCTCAATAACCCTTTTCGACCATTAGTATCGAGTGCGTGCCTGCTCCAGGTTTAAAACATGTTGAAGTCATTTCACTTTAAATATTAAAAATAATACAATTATTTCTCATCGGAATTTAATATTATTGTTCATTATTCAACATCAATTCTAAATGCTAATTCAGTGAGGCTTAAAATTACAGTTCGCTTAAAACTAATTATAATTTGAGCAATGATTTTAAAAAATCATTTTACATTTTTGCAAACATTGTTGCGCACTTGGCTTTACTCTCCTTAAAATTCAGCGATTATATCAATAATGTTTTATTTTCTTATAAATGAAATCGTGCAAGAGCGGACATTTCAGCCGGTATACTTTTAATGTATCAGTGCTGCACAGAATATTTTATAACTAATTAATTAATGCTAAATTAAGAACAAGTTTAATAAGTATTAGCGACTTCCATGGGCTTGTCTTACAGAGCAAATTTTTCAAAGGAATGCTTATATGATTAGAAATTGATCCACTGAGTTCTTTCTAAAAAAAGGCTGATATCTATATTTTGCCTTCTAAGCAGCCACCGCATTTTGCAATATATTCCAATTTAAAAATTAGAGAAAGGAAAAATAACATAATAACTATCCTATTACTTAATATTTTTTTGCTTAAAAGCAACATATACAAAATTTAATACTTATGTCATGAATTTGTACGGTATATAATTAATATTATTGCTTTAGCGTAAAAAAAAGTGCATTATTATTGCATTCAGTACATTATTAATGTATAAGGGGGGCGCGATAAAAATTGTGATTGATAAGGGGGGCGCCAGTTTTGAAAGTTTGAGAAGCACTGGTCTAGAACACAGATAAAACTAAATAAAACATTTTCTGAAAATTTCAAGTCAATATCTTAAAAAGAAAATCTGCAGTGAACTGCGCCGTGAAGAAAAAAATTTAAAAACATAGTTTTTCAGGAAATGCATTTAAAGATTTTAATACTATGTGAAAAATTTTCTACTAATTGTACACTTTTTAAACTCACTATATTTATATCTCAAGCTCTTTTTAACTTGATGTAAAACTGATTTGACCTTTATTTTACCCTTTTGTTGTTTTCTGGAGAGTTTTGTAGACTATAACAATTGTCGTTTTCAGCGAAATTTTGGTGAAAAATTGCAGTTACGACAAATCTTGTACATAAAATTCTAATAAATGTATTCAAATAATATTTATACAGTACATAAATAACATCTTTATCTGTGATAGGAATCAAAAAATTTGTAATGCTTTTGAAAGTTTTTTAAATATGCCAAATTTTATGCAAAAAATTCAATTTTTTTAAAAATTAATGCTTTTTCTTTCATAAAAAGTACATAAATAGTACATAAATATATACACAGAGATTAGATTTTGATTCATAACACAGATAGAACTACATAAAACATGTTCTGAAAATTTAGATTTAGTATCTTAAAAATATTTTGTGTAGTAAGCTTTATGATGAAGAAAAATATCGAATAATAGTTCCTCGTAAAACACATTTAATAATTTTAACTCAAAATAATTACTTTTCTACTAACTAAACATTTTCAAAACTTCCCATATTTATAGCTTAAGCCCTATTAAGCTTCAGTTTTAGCTTTGGACTTTTTGGGGGCTTTTAGTTTTTTTTCTGGAGAGTTTTGTTGAGGGTAATGACTGGTGTTTCGATTTTTGAATTCTCTCCGTGTCAATTCCCATATAGTTTTTAAGTGTCATTGGATCAATGCCTATACTTAAATAATTAAATACAGGCAACAGCCCTAAATAACCCGAATTATATAAGATAACAGCCATGTATGAACCCAAAAACAAAGTTTTTTAATGAACAAAAATTTCTTTCGGCAAAACAGACCACAATACAGTATAAAGGTTTCGATATTATTTTGAGCCATGCCATGGAGGCATTTTTTTAGCAACTCCTTTTCACAGAGTGCTAAATAAGTAGGCTTTATCCCTTTAATCAATGAAATTGAAAGGCCTGCTGTTTTGTCCACATATACTTTACCATCACATAATGCTTGTTTATACTTGCACCAGCTGTCTTTCCCTGTTGGACATTGCCCAGGCATGAGATTTTGATTGCTAGAGCAGCAGTGAAAGAAGGCAGCTATTACAGCAGATTGCATTTTTTCGAGGCATCCAACATTGCTACGGATGGCAATCCCATAATAGTTCTGCAGTTTATCCATAAATTTATCAGTTAATTTCCCCTTCCCTTCAAGTCCTTTGGTATTCTTTTTTAGTCTCCTTAAACGTGAGCCTACTCTTTTTTGTATATGTCCTATACATTCAAGTTTTGTGACACTGCTTTCACCATATATATCCTTCACTTGTAAAAAGCCCTTGGAATCACCATCACCATAGTACTCGGTGTATTGCAGGTCTCGTTTGATTAGTGACCTTTCAAAAATTCTAACAGCTTCAATGCTTCCATGTTTCCAGGGGATCCTTTATAATTTGAACATACATGCTCACATTTCACATTCATTTCACACATTTTACAATACTGAGTCATTACTTCCAAATCTAAAATTTTTCCAGTGTCAATGGAAATAACTGAAACGCAGCCATTAAGTGACATATGGCCTCTCCGCTGCCATGTGCCATCTACCGAAACACCACAAGCTGTACTTTTTTTTTAATTTCGCACTTCTTTAGATACAGCTTTCATATTTTCTTCAGAACACAGCTGTACTGCTTCCAGCAGTTTGAGTTCATGGGCTCTGAAAGTATTTTTAGAAATGCATGGCAAATTTAAAGTGCATAACCTCTTACCAGCTGTAAATCCTCTGCCAATCAATCTCAATCCAAATACCAATAAAGTATTGAGAGAGAATTTTTTATTTTCTTTAGGAGTAGAAGTAAAGCCAGTCATAAATCCGCAACTGCAAGCCACACGCAAGTTAGAGCAAAGTCCTTACCTAGAATCTTCTGCCAGTTTCAATCCAGTTGCATAACATTCCGGACAACACAGGATTGAAATAATTCCCATCAAAGCTTGGAAATTAATAATTCTATTCCCTGTAGAACCATGAAATTCAGGTTCAGGTACATCAAAACTGTCAAAAGTGCTCCATTTCGCTTCACTTGCAGACGTATTATTACTGTTAAATGCTAACTTGGTAAACCCCCTTTACCATAAAACTTTCTCTTTCTAGACACTTTCGATCTAGCTTTCGGCATTTTGAAATTATTCACAATCAAATAAAACGTTAAAATTAAATGAAAATGAGTGAATAAACTGTAAAAATATCAAAAGTAAGTAATAATTAAGAACGCTTTAGAATGAACAATGTAAACAAACTATAAACGATAATATTATTGCCATTCAGTAAAACAAGCTTGAATTTAAAAAGAAAACAGTTGCCAGATTAAAAAAATAAGTAAAGGATACGTTGATCTATATTTACCATAAATATTATATATTTATATATTGCTTAAAAGTCACGAAAAAGACGTTCAAACTTTTTGTTTACATTTTTATGTCTCTTTAAACACCCATTTCCGGTTTTGAAAATTCCACTTCGGTTTACTAAATAAGCTATAACCTAGCTTCTAAATATCGTATCAACTAAAATAAAGTATTTTTGGAATCTTAAACGTATGGGCTATGATATAAAAACAAAAAAATTTCGAAAATTTTCTCCAAACCGAGGATTTTGGGGTAGTCACATATCTTAAATGATTTCATATGGTTTTTATTTTTATTTATTTATTATTTTTTTTACATATCATTCTCTTTTTTGTGGCTTTTTCCCCCATTAATACTTAGTTCTTTTAGGTTCAAATTAAAAATATTTTTTTAAACCTTTCTAGTGTAACCCTTGCTTTTTAAATTAATTTTTCTCTTTCTCCATTTACCTCCTATTTTAAATAATGGTCCTCATACTCAACAATTGAAAAGGTAAGAACATTTCTTGTTACTTCACTTTTTAATTTTTTTAAGCGGTTGTAATTCTTTTGCCTTGACCTGCTTCATCAAATATCAGTCAATTTTTTAATTATTTCCAACCCCTTTTGCTAGTGCCAGGGGGCCCATTTTGGTTAGAAAACTATTTTATGTATTTGGAAAGTGGCTTTTGGTGATAACCAACTCGTTTAAACATATTGAAAAGTATTCATCATTGAGTTTCAATTGAATTTCCTTGTACACTCTGAATTTCAAGAAATAACTTTTGAAAAATTTAAATCTAACTAAACAGTGTGCCATTCGCTTACAGTGTAACAAAACTATGTTTATGACGAATAGCAGTTGTATGTAAGAAAACTGAATTTGAACATTCTATTGGCCAATTTTATTTTTATTTTTTGCACTATTTCTCTGCATTAAAATAAAATTAAATCATTTATCCCGGTTTAAAAGATGTTTACAAAAGCCTTGTTTCAATATTAACACAATTCATCCTTAAAGAAATCTTAGTATGTAGATTTTTCTTAATAGTAATTGTCAAAGCTTCTGATGAAATTAATCTGACATTTTTCCTTTCAAAATAGGAATTCGAAATTCATTAAGAATTAATTAATGTATACACTGAGATACTACTGAATTAGAGATAGCAAGAGCTATGAAAATTGTGTAGCACTGCACATCATTTATGCGCAAGTAAGGGCGCTTTGGTAACTGCATATATAGTGCGTACTGTGGTTGTTCTGAATTATCTCTGTTCACTTTACCCAGCAACCAATCAGAGAGCAGCCTCTAAGCTCTCATCCAAGCCAAAAACTCAAACAACTTTTTCGCCCAGATGAAGAACCAAAGCCACGCCTCGCAAATCCCATCGATCGACCAATCACCGCCATGCCACTCAGCAGAATGAACAAAATCCACCTTCGTCATGCCCAACATCACAGACTATCCTGATATGGGATTGAGGACTGTTTTTACAGTCCGGATGCCCAAAGTACAACGCCTATTGTTCTGAATTAGTTGTTGGAATTGCCAGTATGGGTAAACTGCCTGATTTAGACGCCTTCGAACACGAACAAATAGTAGGTGCTCGACGCATGGGTCATTGACGCATGAGAATATGGCATAAGGCTCATGAAGCCAGGGATCCTGCATGCTAGGTTGCAACTGTGCAACGGCATGGTGGCTCAATCATGGTCTGGGTGTTTTTTCTTGGCACTGTTTGGAAATTTCGTGCGTGCACCAACCTCTCTCAATGTTATTCAGTGCGTAGAGTTGCTGGGGGATGACTTACATCCGTAAATGCTATACTGTTATCCGCATGGTAATGGAGTTTTCCAGCAAGACAACGGTACCTCTCACAAATTCCGGTTGGCTACTGGCTGGTTGGATGAGCATTCCTCTGATTTTTATGTCATCCATTGGCCACCTAGAAGCTCAGACTTAAATCCTTTTGAGAATCTTTGGAATGTTTTGGAACAAGGCGTGAACGGCCATCACACAGCACCAACGAACCTTACTGAATTATGGACAGCTTTAGCCAATATTTGGCAAGTGATTCCCGTTCTAGATACTTGTTGAATCTATGCCTCGTCGTGTTGCAGCTGTTATCAAGGCCAAAGGAGGCTCAACTCGTTACTAGGATGGTATCCCTAATTCAGTGGCGCTTCAGAGTGTATTTCATTTTATTACTATCACTGTTACTCTGATCCTTAAATACACAACCTTCCATCCCATCTAGATTGTCAGATAGACTACATTTTTAATGATTTTTTTTATTTACGTCAGGTTTCCATGCTTTTATTATCCACTTACACACTATTCCTAGACTTGAAAATATAAGATCATTTCACAAGTACATTTTAGATTTCTTCTTAAGGTATCCGACTACGTTCGGAACCGTGATTTTAAAAACGCGCATAAATGGATAATTTTCGTAATATTTAGTGTCATCTAGATTAGAATACATGTATAAAATTGTTTTGAGAACATTTTGACAAAAAAAAAATATTAAAATACAATATTTTGGCAAAAAATTAACTTGGAATAATCTTTTTTCAAAATGTTCTACTTTTACAAAAAATGCTTCTAAAATAATAATACTTCACTTATAGAAAGTAAACACTTCTCCAGAGAGTCTGAACTAGGATTTTTAAGAAATTTATATTTTCAGAGTTACCACCCATTGAAATAATAATCAGCGTTTTTTTCTTAAAATTGCTCCCCTCTGTTGTCGTAAAATATGGATCAAACCACTTCTAAGTTATATATTTCAAAAATTCTAGTTGAGCCTCTGTAGAAAGGTCTGAGCTATAGACAGGCAAACTATTATTATAATAGAAGTATTTTTCACAACAGGAGAATATTTTGAAAATGGGTCATTCTACGTTCATTTTTTGTCAAAATATTGAATAATTTTTTATTGTAATACTATTCTTAAAACAATTTTATATACATTTTATAATTTAAGGGACGCTAAATATCATAAATATTATCCATTTATACGCTTTTGCGGTTCCGAACGTAGTCGGGGATACCTTAAAAAAAGCCTTATTCGGCTAAAAATTTTAAGAATTTAGTTTAAAAATATAAATGGGCGTTTTACACTGGACTATACAGTAAATCATTCCATTTTCTGATACAGGCCAGCCGAAAATATGTTAATTTTATAAGATTAATTCGCTAGGTAAAATTAAAACATAATATTGTCAAAAAAAAAAAATCTTTAATTTCCTTTTTAAATCTACCTACCTCAGTACTTTCCTTCCAAACATCGCATCTTCCTGCTTTTGTTGAACTTGTTTCCTTTTTATAAAATAAAAAGTGCGCGTGCTGATGACCACACGATAGAAGCGATCATTTCGAATTTTGTAATGTTTAGTTAGGCGAGAACAAAAAACATGGGGATATCAGTATTTTCCTGTAAAATTAGTTATTCATATGTCTGTACTCATAAAGTAATAGTTTTGTGTGAAATATATTTGGGAATTAACTGTATTCTAAGAAGGAAACAATAGGGGTTTAGGGTAGCTGAAACAGGTTATAAATTCTTTAGAGATTCAAAATTTTATTTAAATATCTATAAAAAAAAACTCCGTCAAGCGTTGTTCCATACTTCCTCATGCTTCATTTGGATCATTTGACATAATTAAATTGAATTTTGATTTTAAAAAATCAACTAAAGGTTTTGATGGGTCGTTTGAAAAAACTCAAAGTATATTTAAGTTATGTGATTAATAGAACTATTTGTTCAATGCTATTCCGATTCACTTACAAAAATAGAATTTTATGCTTAAGATCACTGCAATATATTTTGCTATTGATAATTATACTATTTACTTAATTCTATAAAAATGTGTCCTTTTTCTACATTTTATGTTTAATTTTAGTGTAGGATTTCTCTTTCTCTCTAAGATTATTCCTTAAAAATATTACGTTTCATTTTCATGCTTCAACTCAGATTACAAAGAATCCCGCATTCATTTCCATAGAAGGAGGTGGCGAGAGGGGCTTGGGGGAAGCACCACTTAGATCGAAGCTAGGAACTTTACTTTTACGGCGTATGGGTGGGGGGACAAACTACCGCGTTTCAGAGTGGCGGGGAAACGTCCCTTCTTTCCTTTTTAGGGGTGTGTATGTCCGATTTAAGACGGAAAAAGCCGAATGAGCGTTACATACCCGAGTGTGATGTTCATTCAAATTCACTCTGCAGCAAAATGCGCCAATAGAAGTTATCACTTCTAAAAAAGTCAAATTTTACCATCCATTGTTGTTTACTCCTTGATGTGCTAGACTTTTGTGCTACTCTATTATTTGTTTGCCGATATAAAAGTCTTCTTAATCACAACCAATATACCTCTCATTTTCCTCCATCAACAACAAAAATGAGAAATTTTGCAGTATTGTAACCTTATTTGATAATGTCCTAATATTTGAAAAAGACTACCGCCACGGGTGTTGATAGGATATTCATACAGAATATTTTTGTGTGCGCCTTTCTTGAGAAATAAACGATTCGCCCGTACAAGATGATCTGTGAACCAGTTTCTCCCCTTTCTTTTTTCACTCGATCGAGTTTATTGACCTGAGCGAGGGAGTTCGCTTCCATCCCATTCCACTGGTTGACCCAGTGTAGAAAATATTTCACTGGTTCAAAGAGTGGGACGGTGGCTGTGTCATACCAGTTTTCATTTCCAGGTTTGTTTTATTTTAGTGTAAGATTCACGCTGTGTTTTTGATTTTTGTTGGATTCATAGATTTCCAAATATGCTGTCAGATATATTGATTTAAAGCAGATGTCGCCAAACCTTTTTGTCTCATAGACCACTTTTGCCATGTCTTACTGTTTGGGGGTAGACCCGTGCTCACATAATATTGATTTTTTTGAAAGTTAATCAACTTCAATAACATTCCTTATGAACTTAGAGTTGTAATTCTTAAAGTACACTATTTTTTACTAAAGCTTTGAATAATACTTGAATAAAGGACTTCAAAACATAAGATCATTGCGCACATGCACTTCAGGTTTCTTTGTAAAAAAAGGGTGTGTGTTATACGGCGAATGTGTGTAGGAGCACACGCGTTATGTACGCCGGATTTTACTGTAACTATAAAATAACTTTTCTAGCTTTCTGAGAAGCAAATTTGTTAATAGTTTCGATTAAATCAATTTTTTCTGAGATTTCGGATTCAAGTGAGATTATGGCCGAATCTGAAAGTCTTTCTTGTGTCATATTATTTCTCAAATAATTTTTAATGATTTTTGATTAACTGAAACTTCTTTCATCGGAAGCTACAGAAACTGGTTAAGTTAAATAAATTCTTAATGCTAGAACGAAATTGGGAAAACAGGGAATAAGATCATTTTTCACTATAGTTTCTAATATCTCTCAGTTGGCTGTTTTTTACCAGGAAAAATATCTTTGAATGAAATTATTTCATTGAAGAGCTGCTTAACATCTATATCTTTTATTTTGGAATTTCTTTTTTATTTTCTCTTACTGTTCCAGAAATAAGTTTTTTTTTTCTTTTCAAAAGTTCATCTGAAAGTGGATAAGATGTGTACCAGTTGTCTCCTTTAAAGTCACGTTCTTCCCAAATGTTTATGTGTATACACATATAAAACATTTATTTCCAACTCTTCTAAATCTGGATCGATTTCAGTGGAGGAATCATACTTGCTGTTATACTCTTCATCATTTGATTCTTTCTCATCAGAATCACGAACAGATTTTCTTCATCCGAAAATACTGTTATACTATATGTTACTAACTCAAGGTTCTGCAAATAATATTTTGCGACGTTTATTGGAACAAAAATCTTTATTAACAGCACAGCACAGAGACACACAAAAAAAACCTACAGTTTCCAAGAAAAGAGCTACATATATACACTCAATTCTACATCTGACATAATCTTGTGATGCAATCAGGGACCAATCCGTGACCGGCGCGCATTACATCACTTTAATCCTTACGTCATAGTTATGATGCCACGAGCGTGATCAGGGAAAGTTGAAGAATAAATCAATGGCGTCGCAACACTATATCTGTTAAATAATGTATCTATTAAATTACTTAAATATCACATTTCTTCATCATAACTACAATAATACGCCATAGAATAATGAAGATTTAAAACATGCTCGTGCATTCAGAACTGTAACGGCGATTCACGCACATGTGTTTATTTCACATGTTACCTCAATAAAAAGAACAAACAATGTGTGTGTATCTTTAAGTAAACTTAACATACTTTATTTCTTTGAAAATTCTTTTCATAGCTTGAAGCAACTTAAATTAAATATTTAGAAATTATAGATTGGTTCACACATTTATTATTAAACAAAATTATCGTAATACGTTATGATTACAAATAAAATCATCAAAATCAATATAACTACGTTTTATTTATATTTCGAGCTATTGTTAGGATCCTTTTAAGTATGGTAAATAATTAATGAATGTACTCAAAGGCTCATTAGTGTTTTGTATTTTAAATGAACTACTACCGTTTTTCATAAGTGACTAAAGAAATTATTTTTATACGTGAGGCAAATAATATTCTTTCATTTGAATAACAATGCCAATTGAAAATGTTTTAAGAAGATTACGGTACATTCAAGCCACGAAAGCATACACTTAATTTTAATCAACATGAAAGTATTCTAAGAAATTGATGACAGTTATTTATATTTATACATGTAAAACGAAAAATAAATAAAATAGTAATAGCACAAATGCAACAAAATATTTTTTCACTTTATCTTACGCAATGATTAAAATACCTGGGCATTAAATCTTAAAAATTGAAAAGAGAATTTGAAAGTGAAAATATAGTTACCTTTTTTGTTGTTCCGATTTTTGTCTTGTCTGTATAAGCGCAGGAAGCTGAAAGAAATTAGTTCGAAAAGTCAGATTGACGCAAAATTTTCTCAGTTTTCTCCGAAAAGGGGTCTTTTTTTTCTGAGGGCCATTCTGCCCCATTCTTTTCATTCGTCCTTAGGTATGTCATAAATCTTGATCATGCTTTTCATCACTTTTGTCCGATGTGTCGAAATTCTTCCTTAACACCCCCTCTCCCTCCCCCATGGGACCAGCGTTGAGAACTCGTAAATATTTGTTAAAAAATAATTAACTATAGACTTGGAGCTTATGGGCCAGATCTTTCTCGGAATGGGAAGCAGAACCCTTGCCTACTGAATGCACATTCGGTCTTTTGGTTGTTACAGAAATAAAAGAGAACCGTGATAAATAAAATCTAATATTCCCTTTCACTGGACCACTTCTAAAAAAAATTCCAGCTGCCAAGCCTTCGTGTAGCTTCTAAGTGCGACGCTTATTACAGTCAATCAATCGACAGACGTAAGGGGTATTTTCATTTACAAGCAAATAACATTCTAGTTGGATTTTTCCCATCCCAAGTGTTATCTGTATTACACTTCAAACGATCTTTTTGTCGAACCGCTTTGAATGAGAAGTTTTCCTGCTTTCTGACCACATCCTACTCCTTGTTTTCTTATTATTTTGAGTAATTTTACCAGCTTTTAAACTTTTTTATTGTGGATCCTGAGATTCAGAATTCACAAGGAAAATGTATATCGTTTTAAGCCAGTGACATACTATTTTATAAACATAGAAAGGAACTATTAATATGACCATTAATATTTAACGACTTTTTGCTTAAACACGTCTGGGGCCCCTGTAGCTAGGGAGGCCCGTATCATTGATACTGGCCCTCTGATAAGGCAGGCTACACCCCTCATGTGAAGGAATGTTGTTCATGAATGTTCTTCAGAATTTGAAATCCGTTCTTAGTTTTCTTAAACTATATTTATTATTTTGAACTCATTTTGATTTTTCAATAACTATTTAAAATTCAGCATATTTATTCAAATTATAAATTTTATTTTGAGAAATTCACAAAAAATGTGCTTGATCGATAGAATTATAGGCGACCGCCCCCTTGTTTAGGCCACCCGCGTGCGGTGCACACCTACTAGGATCGGTCCTGTATTCACTATGAGGTATAAAGATGAGAAAGCTCTCATCCTCACATAAATAGATACATTTATTTACTAGGGAATTGTAATAATATAGTAGATACATAAATGTATGTGCTTTTATTACAATAGAGTATTATTTAAGCAAATGCATAATATATGGGATTATTCCATTCATTGAAAGCCTACATTCAAGTCTCAACCTGCTTAAATTATAGGAGCTAGTGTAGACTCCTATTTACACCTCATGGAGCCCCAATTTATTTCTCGCTGACATGGATCCCTTGTAGGTTGTCATTTACCCCCGGGAATCAATATAGACCATTTTAGGAATCGTTGATTTAAAGCAATGATTATCAGATTTTTCCCTCAGCAGAAACGATTTTCCTTAAGGCTATCCTAGTTTAGGAGTGCAGCAATCAGAGTTCGCAGTGTAGAAGAAATAACAAACGAAATACATAATACAGTCGACCATGTTTTTGTGAGGTCTTTTTTAATGAGATTTCCTTTTTGAACGATTTTATTTTTGTGCGATATTTTTTTAATGCGGTGTATGAATTTCAATGGCTTTGGCTCCACTGTAATGTTTTCTATCTATTTACCAGTGGTGTATTGGAGAATGTTAGGATCCCCCTGAAAGTCAGGTTTTGCCTTTAATATTTTATAAATTGTGTAAATACGTATTTAGCATAAGTCAGGTCTTGGGCCCCTAGAGTCCTGTTCTCCTTGATAAGGGGGTGTACGTTACGCCACTGAAATGTAGACCCTTCAAGACGCTCTGTTCATTTGTTATAAACAGTCTCCCGACAATGCGCATTCAGTTGCTTTCTCTCAACGCTCCAGCAGCCCGTGCTTGATTGATGACGAAATTTTCAATGACAGTGACATTATCAATAATTCGATAAAGTATGAAGACGGACAAGAAGCCAGAGATTCTTTGAAAGCGGATAAAAATATGCAGGGATCCAGCTTTCCAGCAAATTGGAAAAGCATTTTCTTAAAATAGATACCAACTACGAAAGGAGTATGAAATTCCAAAAAGAACTTCAATCATGTATAGCTTTTTATCGTGACATTTACAAGCAACTGACCACCCATCCTTCGTCCCCAAAACTTATCTCTTACTTTATGTTGCCAAAAAATAAATCAATTGAAATCGCACCTTCAAGTGACGAAAGCTATTTTGAACGTATTCATTACTGGACTTTGAATTACGATGAGTAGCTTTGAATTATGTATGTGCATTTTAAAAATTTATCCGTATATCCAATGATAAGCTATATGTTTTTAAAATGTTTCCATGTGTAATATTTAATTATTTATTTTGCTATGGAAGTACTCTTACATAAATTTCGTAAATAATTGACATATTTTATAAATGTGACTTTTTTTATGCGGTTCCTATTCACCGCATAAAAAAAGTTTTTTGTAGTATCTCTACGAATTAGTTTGTTATATGTATAAGAATTTATGAAATTTTTGAATACTTTTTTATGCGATTTTTTTTATGTGGTTCCTATCTACCGCACAAAAACGAGTTCAACTGTATTACAAATTTTTTCGATTTCGCTAGTTTATTTATTTTATTTTTATTTGAAATGCTTGCTTTTCTCGAAAACATTTTTTAAACAGTCAAATTTTTTATCTAGAATTCAGGTGTGAAAATCTGGCCCTACCCCCATGTCCCCCCCCCCTCTCTTTTCTTTGGCACACGTTTGGATATGGCTAAAAATTTTAATGTGATCCCAAAATAAGTGTCGATACGGTCATTTTCCATTTTTGTTCTTCCACGCTAAAAGCTTATATATTCAGTTAAATATTTTGAATTCAACAACATGGATGTGGAAAGCATTATTTTTATTGACCGATCTTTTATTAATAACAGTCCATCCACAGAGATTTTGCTTGCCATCTAAGTTTGGGCGTTCATTGAAGTCCCGGGAAATTTCTTTATATATATATATATATATATATAAAAATAAGAGAGAATGACTATACAATCTTCATGCAAATCGACTAAGATTAATTATTTCACTAGATCCAATTTGATATCCTTTGGATTCTGAAACAATGTCGATCAGCGGTCGCCAAACTTTTTTACCTCACGGACCACTAAATTCCTAATTTACATCCCAAGGATCACTAAGAGGATTTTTTAAGTGTTAAATATATTTATAAAAAAATTGTAATCTAAGAAAT
Source organism: Trichonephila clavipes (assembly GCA_019973935.1). NCBI lineage: Eukaryota > Metazoa > Arthropoda > Arachnida > Araneae > Nephilidae > Trichonephila > Trichonephila clavipes. The sequence goes on along the minus strand of BMAU01019385.1, from coordinate 274,075 downwards.
ACATAACATGTACTAGTTAATAAAATGAAATTATTAATTGAACCAAATTATGAAAGTTTTATTAATAAACCATTATAAAATAAACAAAAACTCTAAAAACAAACAATTAAAAAATGGCTTAAGTTTATCAAACTTTTATCATTATACATGATGGATGTTCCTGCTTACTTAAAATAAGATTATGGACATTTGGATCTAATATTGTTACCACAAGACGGATAACTGCATTTATTCCAAGCTGAGATATCGGTACTATATTTTGATGGCGGTGACAAATGAAAAGGTCCTTTCACATAAATAAGTTGTGGAGAATTGAATCAGAATTTTCATCACCTTTTCACTAAGAAAAAGGTATTCATTTTTATGGAAATCCAAAACCGAGACTTTGACAAGGATGAATGAAATTTAAATTTGAGAGTTTCGTCGGACGATAGGTCGATAAGGCCTTCTTTTAGATGCATGCTTAAATTGTTATCCTGAATTTTCGCTGCAAACGGATTTATTATCCACATATTATCTTGTCTGGGATCTTCATTCTTTGGGTAATAACAAGCGAAAAATTCCGTAAGTGATTCCAAGTGCTTTTTAACTAGGATTACTACTTGCTGGCTAGCATTATTTTCTTTCAAGTATTCGTCAAAATTAGAAAACATTTGCAGATAGTCTTGAACCAATCGCGTTTACAACAGTAACATTTTCTTTTGAAACGCATCCATTTTACTTCTTAGTGTGAACACGTTCTTAAGTTGTCCTTGCAAGGATATGTTTAGTTCAGTTAAGGGGACTTGGTACCCTAAAAATCACAAACCTATCGTTTTATTTTTTATTTTCATTTAATCTTATTCTTTGCATTATTATCTTTCGATTGATATATCACTTGTGCATGTCGGAAAGTTAGAAGTTGAATAAAACTTCATTTGAAAACAGATTAGGCAATTCAGCCACACCCCCTTTTTAGAAAAAAAAGCTAAAAAATGCGTTATGATAAAAAAAATCTATTTTATAAATAGAAATAATAACTATAAAAAAGAATGTGTAGTATTAAAAGCACAATATTTCCGAGGCAATACAATAATGTAATTTTTCTTCCTTGTGAAATGTAAAATTTTTAAATTAAAAGGCATTTTATATTAATAATTTTATAATTTCAGTTCTTATTCCTGATATATTTTTCATACAAATGTAATACTTTAATATTATAAGAAGAAAAACAGCTAAAATTTCTGTCGTGACAGAAAAAAATTTTTTTTTTAAAGTTTTTCTTGAGTTTTCTTGTGCAATTAGTACTCTCTAAAAGTTGATCATTTATAAAAATGTGTGGGTTGAAAACATATGAAAATGCAATTATTTTAAAGAAAAACGTATAAGTAATATCTTAAAGTGGTATTTTAAGTTTAATTAAGCTTATAATAATTATTTTTTCAGAATTATAAACTTTAAAGTGGTTTTTCTCAGTTTGTGTTTTTCGAAACCTTAGTGCATTCAAAATGCTACTCCTTCGACAATTATTTACCAATCACTTCCATTTTTTTCTGAGTGTTAAAAATAAAGCATGTAATAAAATTAGGGATCCGTTTTGCTATAAACTGATTACTTTTTTTTAAAAAAAAATAAAATGTAAGACATGTTGGCTTTTTCGTTGATTTTTTTAGCCTGTATATCAACATTTTATTTTTTCTCAAAAACGAATGAAGTTATTCTAAAATCGATCCCTAAAGTTGTTAAGAACATCCATAAGAATATTATAAAAAAATTTCAGGTCAAAAAATTAATTTTTACAAAAGGAGTAGGATTTTAAAATTTTCCCAATTTTCTTCAAAAAATTTAAATTTTTAAAATTGTGTGAAAAATATATGAAATTTTTCATCTGGTAACATTTTCTTGAATATAAACATTGTATAAAATGTTAAAATATAATTTTTAAATACGTAAATAAAGAAGTTTGCTCAAAGGGTGCCAAGTCCACTTAACAGGGGAAAAAATATCTGGGAAGTATGCAAGCTTTGCTGGCCATTCATTGTTGGACAAGAATTTGATTTCGGATTATTTTATTCCTGGAAAAATAATTTGCCTTCTTCCCGCAAGACGAATAGTCGGGGTCAGTATTTTGTCCCTTGACAGCCATCTCACCTCAGCATGACGAAAAAGATGAGAATATTCGGAACCCATTTTTTCACAAATATTCGAGAATTGTGTCGAATTTCTTTTATAATTTTAATGCTATTTGATAATATTTTGTGTAATTCTGGGGTAGGTTTTCGTTGCTGTTGTTCTTGATGTATAATGCAGTGTGTAGATAAAATGTCTGGGTGACCAACATTCTTCCCCTTTGCAACAAATCTTGAAAGATGTCCCGTCATATTTTCGGCATAGTCTGTGCATATCCATAGAAATTTTTTCGAGTCAATTTCATGTTTTCGGAAATAACTATTAAGAGCTTCAAAAATCTCAGAGCTGATTGACAACCCGGCATATTAAGCGAACAAAGTCGTTCTTTGTATAACTGTCCTTCCTACTCAAGCCAAATAGCATGGACATTATAAACAAAGGAGTGCTTTGTTTATAATGTCCGTAGATAAGTTTAATTGCATTGAATAAATTGAGGAATTTTTCACCATTTTTATTATCTGATATTCCATGTCTTCGGCCATGTCTTTGATTCTGCTCTTGATAGTATTAGCAGACATAGAAATTACTTTCACATTTTAACATGCAAGGCTTAATTAATTCTTCTCCAATCGTGTACGGCCTTTTGCATTTCGCGATCTGATTTGCTATGAGATAGGAAGCCTTTAGTAATGAATTATCTTCCATTGTCATTTTTCTTAAAACAATAACTTGCTATTGCATATTTTCATACATTCTTTCAAAATATTCTAGCGGGTTTCCCCCCTACCTCTTAATGCAGATGTTTTCAATTCAAGTGTCTTTCAAGTTTGAAAGGTTTTACTGCATGGTTAGATAAGCTTTCAGAACATGCAACACAGAGAAGCACTGTCAGGTTCTTCCATGAGCCCAAATTTTAAGTAGTGGGAATATTTTCTCGATCCTTTGCGTTTTTTCTTCTCTCCACCTCCCGTTCCAACATTTTTCCCAATGGCGCCCGATGAAGACTGTGATTTATGGATCATTTCACGGTTAGGTGAAGTGCGTTTAATGTTATTAATATCGTTCTCAATACTTTTTGAATTACTAAGGAAATACAGAATATTCTTTTGCTTTTTTCCACTCATTATGGGATTAATTTATTTGAACGTAAAATAAGAAAAGAGAAGACATTTTGAAAAGTAATACTAATTTTATCTCAATAAATATCAAATGAAAGAAATTATGTACATAGTTAATCATATCTGTCATAAAAAACATAACATATGCAACTAATATATTGAATATATTTTATATTGAACTCAATACATCCGTAAGCCTATCTTTGAATGCTTCAACTAATATATACATGCAACATACAAGAGAGTGAAAGATTAGAAGAGTGCGAAACGAGACGAAACAAAATATGTAGTTAAAAAAAAGGCTACAGCAATACAACTTATTTACGGTGGCGTTATTCTATGAAGTAGCGTTTTTATAACTTTTGACGTATTGTTATGAATTGAATTATGTTTCAATGCATCTTAAAACATCACTTAAGGTGATGTATATTACACACATTCTTCTGGAGACCAGTGAAATTTTCTCGCGGACCACCCCTTTGATGACCTCTGATATAGATCACTTCTATAATTTAATGAATTGTGTACTGAGAGAGAGAGACGACACCAACTATCTACAAATAACTCTACCAATCTTTAATAAAAAATAGCAACTTTATTTACAGCTTCTAACTACTCACACCTTATTCATTACTAACTATATCTCACCAGTAGCGCACACAGGAATTTTTCAGGGGGGGGGGTTCGGAGTCGAAAGTTCACCATTCTTGTATCATGCTCCTTTTGATTTTGTCGATTTTCGGGAACAAAACACAGTAAAAAGCTAATTATTGAATAAATAATTAGCATTAATTAATAAAATTAATCATTAATAACAAATATTTAAATAAATTTTACGTACTATATACTTAGAATTATAATGAATCGGAAAAAAATCGACCGCAGGCCCTACGGCACAGCAGTCAGCGCCGCTAACCACTCTACTGGATGGGTGATTACTAAGTACGAAACAAATTAAATAATAAGTAAAGAAAAAAAATCAAATGATATTTTAAAGTTGTATATTTAGTTCTCAATTGGCAGCAGACACAGTTTATGAATCGGTTGTTTTAAGTTCACCTGAGGGAGTTTTTAAATTTACAACACAAACTTTTCCATCGGGTCCTTCGTGCACTTTCCATTTGAATGGAGGTAAATTGTCTTCCTGTAGGAGAACTAAGTCATTTATTTTTAAATTGCGCCGCTGTTTTTGCCACTTTCTACGCTGTTGAACCTGTGTTAAATAGTCTAAGACCATTTCTTCCACAATAACAGTCATTTGCTGTAATAATTTCCACCGATCACACAGAGATATTCTTTTGTTACACAAATTAGACTCTGGAATTCCTTTTAAATAAGTCCCGATTAGGAAGTGCGCTGGTGTGATAGAGCTGTACAATCCTTTGCATCACTGGATACAGGCACTAACGAACGTGAGTTCGGACAAGCTTCGATTTCTGCTACATTCGATTTCTTCGTAAGTAAGAACCTGAAACCAATAGTTTGTTTCATGTGGATTTTCATCGATTTCACAGATGCTTCCTACAGTCCGCCAAAGTGTGGATATGAAGAAGAATTAAATCTCCATTTAACTCCTTCGTTTGCTAAATAATTGAGGACTTCATTAGAAGCCCCCTTTCGTAACGCTCTGCAAGTACCAATAAAATTTGTTCCGCAGTCACTGTACAGCTCTTCAAGCCTTCCTCTCCTTGCGATGAAGCGTTTAAAGAGAGCAATAAAGGAATTTGCTGTCAAATATCCAACCTCGTCCTCTCCTGGACTTCACTTGAAGTGATCCAGCAAAGTCAATTCCTGATTTAAAAAAGGCCCTACCTGGATTCATTCTTGATACAGGAAGATCTCCCATAAGCTGCTGCGAGAACACACTTTTGTGTCTAAAATAGGGAACACATTTCCTTAAGACTTTTCGTACAACCGTTCCAGCACGACTCATCCATCCTTAGGGCTGAAAATATTCATTTCGAACCGCCATGAAGATAGTTGTGGTGATAATGTCTCACTATCACATTCCTCAGCCTTCCACCAACTCTCAGGATCCTTTCATCATCTAAAAATAGATGCAGCATTATGAGTTTACTCTGAGAACTCACTTGACCTTTTTCCAAAGTTCGGATTTCTTCGAAAAACATTTCTCGTTGTATATGCTCAGTTATGATGGAATGAGCTTGGTTCAGCTCTGCAGCATAAAGGAAACTAGTTTGCACACGGGATAAATTTCTAAGGTTGTTGACAAACCGGACTCCTGTCCGGAGCAACAAATTTTAAGGACTGCATTTGGATCGAATTTGAAATATATATATTGTAACAAAAAATTTGATATATTCTATGAAATACTTTTGGGTGTTTCATTTAACATCTCATTTCCTTATTTTTTACTCTGTATGTTTTATATATCAGTTTTCTTTTATGTTGAAACTTGGAGGATTCGAGGTGAAATTATATGTTAAAGCATTACGTTTGATATTTGTACACATCTTTCCCTTGTAACTTTCTTCTCACCCGGAGTGGTGTCACTTTCACTCACATGATGTGAGCTATTCAAAAGTAAGTTTTTGGTAGAAATGTTTTATTTTGTCTTGAGCGTAGTTACTACAAGTTAAAATAAACGTTTCTGATCCCCACTATCAGTACTCTTTTTCGAAAAAATTAGCCTCTTGAAATGGGTGATTCCTTCTCTTGCTCGTGATTGTTATGCTGCCTTTTTGTTCGCAGGAATTATATGTGTGAATAATTTATCTTTTTTTTAATAATAATTTTTGCTTTGAAGAGAGGGGCAGCATTTTCCATTTTTGTCCAGCCCTGTCCTAAGTCTCTTTCTTGCTTTATCAGCTGTTTTCTCAAGATGTTCGCCGCGTTTCACTTCCGGATCTGAAGTGAAACCAAGACAAGTAGAGTATTTACTGCATTTTAAACCCTCACTCATTAGGAAAAGCTCGGGAGAGTAGTTGTGAAGATGCCGATTAGAGTGATGCCTCCTATTTAAAGTCCGACCAATGCAACGCACATTGGTTCCTGTTATTCAGTTTGCTAGTGAATGAAAAACTGGATCCAAGGCATCCTGTTATTTAGTTTCTTGAAAATTATTTTGTTTTCCACAATAAGAGTTTACTCATGGCGGAGGGCTAATTCAGGTATTGACCATCTGACCACGATTCAAAGTTAAACCCTCTGGTAAACCTGAAGAAACGCCGCTTCAATTGGTAAGTGAGGATCTTCTAGGCACACAGGCTCTTCATGCGCACGTTTACCACCCTTCATGCTCATCAATACTAAATCGAGCTTTTTTTTTGGAGGGAGGGGTTGTAAGAAGGGATCGCGAGAACAAGATAAACACGTGACTAGGAGAGTTTGCATCGCTGGTGTGAGTGACTCTTCGTTTTATCCTGCTGTATTATGGCTTTTTGTTTCTCATTCTCTTGCATCGATTTCATCATTAGTGGATTTTTCTTACAAGCACCAGTATTAGAAATATTTAGAAGTAAATATTTATATTTGAGAAAATGCTGGTAGTACTATTTTTGGCAAATACTTCAGCAGAATAATGATATCCCTTTCCTCTTATTTTTATAGTATACTTTTGACGTGGAAATCATATATCCCTGCGTGTTCTATCTGCTTTAATCAAATGCTATGTTAAATGCGATTTCCTTAAAATAAATCTCATTGTATCTTTTGAGCCAAAATTTTTTTAATATTTCTGTACAGAACTTTTCTTACTTCACTAACTAATCACAATTTAATTTTAGCTTACTTTGTGCCTTTTACAGTTAATGGTTGTCTTTAATTATGTTCAAAACACAGAGGTATTGAAAAACTTTCTTTTCGGAAGGAGAAATAGATGATGATTATAATAATAGCTGTAGAATACTTGTTCACGGTAATGTGTCTTTAAAATTAAGACGCAAACATGAATTTTTCATTTTCATTCGTTCAGAAAGATTTTATATGCTAAAGTAAGATGCACACAAATATGAAATATATTTTCAAACAACTAACGAAAAATTCAAAAAAGAAGGCAATTATTTAAACAGAAATGATAAGCATATTTATTTATGTTATCCACTCAGAGGCGGAACTACCACCGGATTAATGATACGGGCTCTACAAACTACAGAGCTCCAACGGCAACAAATCGTGAAATATTAGAGGCCCAAGAAAGGGCCCCCAAGAAATTTTTGATGCAGGGCCCAGGACTAGCTTCGCCAGTGTATCCACTCTTTGTTGTGGGAGTCATTTCGTATTGGAAAGGGGAGAAGAATATATCTAAATATTTTCTATATTTGGGAAAAAATTGAAGCAAAATTTTGTAAGCAGTGATATATAAGCCATTTTTAACCTTCCCGACACCCTAAGCACATCAAATTGCTACGCCCCCCCCTTTTCCGAGCACTTCTCTCCTTCACTTCTTACCTTGCCAGTTTTGGTTTACAAGGGATTTTCTCTTGACTCTTATACTCTTTTCTCTTTGTTTTTGCTGTTTGGAGAAATTTTTCACTATGCACCACATATGGACCCGCCATATCCTAGATTGGCAACCGTAAGGAACGGATAATGGTATGGTTTAGCCCCTCATATTCATTTTTTACCTTACGACATCATGGACAACTCACCTACCCTTTTGTAAATTAGTGCTCTAAATTAATGAAATCGTTTGTAATTACAGAGTATAGTTTATACATTATTGTACAAACTGTGTTCAACTTGTTAATTATCATCTTTTTCATCGATTATTGTCTTACCGTCTTTTACTTTTAGACATCTTTATTCTTTATTTAGTCACTGTCATTGAATTGGTACAACAAAGGTTTTCTTCAAGCTTTGACCATTGTAAAATCATTAATAACATCGTTGTGATCGATTTCCACATGGTAATATCATTTTAAGTGCGCTCCAACATGAAACCGTTAAGCTTTTCACACACACACTTTCCATAGTAAATTTCATTTCAGTCTTTATTCTCTCAAGAGCAGAAATACTTCTTTCCTGACTTGTTAGGGGGAGGTAAGTTCCGTGTAATGTTGATTATTTTTCCTTTTTTCGCACTCCAATTTTTTGCGCCCCCAAATCTTTTGCGCACTAGGCAGGTGCCTAATGTACCTAAGCGGAAAACCGGCCCTGATCGCGCGTTTTAACCATTATTGTTTCCCTTCTCTGGGAAAGAGTGTGTGCATTATTTTTTCGAAACAAGTTTTTATCTAATTCGAACGAGAAGTCCCTTCCACTTCGGAAGAAGTGCTTTCGTGACCTTGAAGGCCGAGGTGGAAGGAGGAGGGACCGGAGATCCGTTTCCGTTCAAACAATCTTTGATCCAGGCGCCCGCCAGACGCCTTTTCAATTAATTAGCTAGATTTCTGATACGTGATGAAAGAGTGTTCAGTTACCGAAACAATTGAGTCCAGGAGAACAAACAACTTATTTGAACTTTATCTGAAAATATTATATATATATATATATATATGTGTGTGTGTGTGTGTGTGTATGTATATATATATATATATTAGAAAAATATCGCTTTATTTCTTGTGTAAAATAATGTTAAAGTCAATAATTGGTTAGTAACTCTAATTATACATATTTTATTTTAAGTAGCATCTAAAGTATTCTGTTAAGAATTATATTTATGCATTATATGCTTATAATTATATGGGTATTTGAAATTGTATAAGTGAGACTTCATGTTTGCTAAGCACTTATATTTAGGTAAGAGAAAATTTAACGCCACACTTAAATTCGAGAAAATGTAACTGTTATAAAAAAAATGATGAAAGTTTTTTGTTTTAGAGAGAGAGAGAATCGTTTTCTTTTTATTGCTGTAGATTAACAATTTTCTAACTAACGCAATATTTTTTTCATAAGTCATACATCGAAATTTGAAGTTGTGAGGAGGAGGGGGAGGAGAGAGAACAATGATTTTGCACTGAGAAAACCTTTCGGGTAATAGAGAGGGAAAAGAAACCTGTCTTAAATCGAAAATAAGTGGAGCAAATTTCGGAAAATTGAAATTGAATGACGTAATTATAGAAATCACTCACATTGTGCGCGCGTAACACACACACCGAAACGCTGGCGTCATGAGGGAAAGCCCGTGCAACGCAGGGCCATGCAGCTAGTTTAAATATTATTACAGTACTAATACTATAGAAAATAATAAACAAACATAATAAATAAAAGTTCTTTGCCCTGGAAAAACAAAGCTACCAATGGATTCTTTCATTGCTGTTGTCTTTTCTAAAGATAATAACGTCTTTCATTTCATTTCATTTAAATAGTAGAGAGAAAGAGTAAAGCTGAATATAATGGTTTTTTTTTTTTTTTTTTGTAATCTTAACACACATGGGACTGAAATTCAGATACAAAATTTTGGCGAACGAAGCTCTCTTAGGGATGAAAGTTATAAATATTAGTCTGGGAGAAAAGGGGAGCAGAACGAGACAATTTGGTTTGCTGAGAATTATTCTCATTGTAATAAGAGAACTAATTTCGGTAAGGAGCTGCAACCGAATGTTCCTGTCACTAACCCGTGTTGATGGGCTGATGTACGTTAAATCTGTCGAGTCCTCCGTTGATTTGGTGTGGCTCATGTTTTGTCCGTCATTTGATCGTGGCTCACAATGACGAGATCCGTCCTCCAAAGCTCCAAAGTGAGATGTAAATTAAAGCGAACAATTAGCTGGCATCAGTAAAACTCGTTATAGCCACGTCGGCTGAAAGTGTGAATCGGAAAATTTAATTCGTTTTAGTTGGCAACTCAACAGATCCTCTAAGCTACTATGTCTACTACGTCAAGGCTGGGAGCCATTTTGAATTCTCGAAAGTATTCTAATGGAAATCCTCTTGATACCTGAAAGCAAATGATAGAGCAAGCAATGAAGGTTTTACATTTTTCCTCCCAAAATATTTTTATAAAGTTGCGAATGGATCATTTCAATAGATATTTCTAGAAAAAGTTGAAAAATGCTATTTTAAGAAAAGGATTTTTTTTTATTTTTATTTATTTATTTATTTATTTATTTGCTCTTTCGATGATGAATGTTTAATAAACATTAAATTAGGACCTCAACATCTCACTTTTTTTTAGTTTTTTTTACCGGAATATAGGATTTATCTGAAGAATCACAAGTCTTGGCTTAAATCACTTGAAATAAATCAGTACAAAGTTGGATATAGTATCAGGAAAATACAAAATAATAATTTAACAAAAACTAGCAGTATATAGGAAGCTTGAAATATGCCTTTGTTTTTGCAACTGGTAATCTTTTACCCATAACTATTTCTTCAAACCTTTTCGTACGAATTGGATCATGGCTAATAAGGAATCATTATTGTACTTGGCTCTATATTCACAATATTTATTTGCATTAACAATTATATGTTAACACGCAAATTCAAAGAAATTTTGTTAACAAGTAATTTCATATTCATTGTTTGTGGATTAATGTACGCTTAGATGATAGTATATTTAATTAAGTTAATAGCGAAAAAAAAATTTTTTTTTTCACTTTTTAGCACAAGCGATTTGTTTTTAAAAACTTTTAATGTTTTGCATGAAAAAAATGTTTTGACGAGGAATATCTTTTGATTCTTCCCAATTGTCTTCGAGAATACGGATCGAATACTATCACTCTGAAGAATAATATTTAGAATGACATTATTCCTCAAATGGTTCCGTTGTCCAACGGCTGAGAATCACTTGTAAGATAACATCTGTCTTGGTGGAAGTTGAGAACAAAGCGAAAGTGTATGGGGGGAAAGATCTTTTGGTGGGGTGCATCCTCGCATCCGGGTGTGGATCCTGGTCAACGACGAGGCCACTCCTACTCAGAAAAGGAAAGCCGCTACTACGCCTTGGATCTGGACCTCGCAGAGAAGTCCAAAGAAGGGTGTAGGCACACCAAGTTGCCTTTCGAAAGGCAACATTTTAAGGATTTTATTTTTGTTTGGGATAGTCACTCTATCTCTCAATTCTCGAGTTGTTTTGAATCTAACAAAATTTTAGTTTTGTTTCATACATAACAATTGTATCTAAAAGCAGTTATCACCGTTTAAAATCTAAAAAGTATAGCCTTCAAACGCAATTACTCTTAATTTCTTTAGCACGTTTATTGAGCCTTTTTAAACACAAATATATATTTTGAAAAGTGTGAATGCTTTCCATTGGTAATATAAAAAGTTAATATATTACCTTTTTGTTTCAACAGCCAATATATTTAGCCTAATACAGCCTCGCGATACAACTTCTCTAAATGCCATTAGCAGTCTGTGTGTGGGAAGGGGGGGTGAGAGAATAACAAAGTTACAAACAAGCCTTCAAATAACTCACACAGAAAATAGATTGGTTTACTGGCGTCACATTCCAAAGCTACATTGAGGGTATGGGCAACAGACCTCCTAGTTTTGATTCACGATCAAGTGGTGTGGAGGCGTACGTGCATCGGCCCATTATACGACGGGTATTTGTGGCATCAGGAAAAACAACGCCGCCCACGAATTTCTGACTATGATCATTATCACCTCTAGATATCGTATAAAGTACGTTTTCACACAACTCTCCCCAGTTCAAAGGTGTCGAGATTGACTCTTGCGATTTCCCTTAATATATTAAACGCTCCAGGATACATTATTTCGTTCTATTTTTAAACAACTTTTTGTTATCACTGACGATCCGTTTTCATTTCTGTCTCATTTAGATGTTTTCTCTAGTTAACGTCATTCAGATAATATATCCCGAGGCTATATTGCAGGGATGGCGAACCAATGGCACGCGTGCCACTGATGGCACGTGACACAATATTTCTGGCACGTCACCGATCAAAATGGTTTGAATTTTAGTTCAAATTAATGAAGTGTATATATAAGTATTACGATCAAACGCGAGTGATTGGTCACGGTGTGGCAGAAAGCACACTCGTTTGTTATTGTCTTGCCTTATTTACGTCGTGGGCTGCAATTGCTAATGTTACGAAGTTTGTCTACGCGTAGCACAGTCAATTTCTTTGACACTATCGTATTTTAAAGCTTATTTGTGCTATATTTACGATTTCTAACCGTTATTTAACATGGCTAGCTCAGCAAAAAGACAATAAGTGCAAAATAGTTAATGTAACAGAGAATTTCAAATTTGGTGGATCGAGAAATATGGCATGATTAGCAATGACGACAAAGCGATGTGTGTTTAATGTTCTGAAAAGGTTTTATTTAGAACATCGTCTGTTTAACGGATTCCAGACACATTTAACTGTTCTAATAAGCTGACCCGTGGTATTTTAACCATATTTTCATTTGGCTCTGCCTGCCAGTTATTATTTTCAGGGATGAATAACATTAAAGACTCGCTTATAGAAACCGTTTGGTAGATGATTCCAATTCAGCATGAAATCTACTAAAAGTAACATTTTACAGCCCTATCATAATATTTATTATCTAATCTGCAACAACAGAGGTCACACTAAAGTTACTTTACAATTTGAATTACACGTACAAAACTAAAACATTTGCTACTGTATAGTGCAAAAAGGAATTTTTTTTCGTAGTAAATAGAATTGTCAGAGAGAGTTGTTAGTATTTAGTTTTATTATTTTCCCAATAATCACAAGTCAAGATTATTGGACGGCACGTCTATACCTCGCTAAATATTTCCTTAGAAAAAATGGCACGTGTGTCTATTTAGGTTCGCCACCCCTGCTATATTGCAACGTGAATGTTAGTTCTTGCGCATGGGTTGATCGAGAAGAATTGAGCTCCAATGAAGAGTTAATTTGACAACATTATACAAATTTAAGACACTTGAGCTGAAGGAGGAGGAAATAAAATAGTCACAAATGTTGAATGGATGAAAGAAACTGAAAAAATGATGGCGGCATGTTTATTAAATCATTTAAATATTTCATTAAGAATGTACAGTTTATATTTTTAACGAGTGATTACTTTTCCCTCCGAGTATTTTATTATTACAAGTATAATCGCTTGTGATGTACCTCCCCTTGGAAGTACATCCCTCGAGGTATCAGCGTAAGCTAGAGGTGTAGGGTTAGCGAAAGAACTCGGATCATACATTATCTTAATATGACTTTATTAAGATATTCAACTTAAACTTTTAACAAATATAATTGTAATAATTAATATGGGAGAATCTACGATGACGCAATACGCAACACACAATATAATTCAGACCAATCTCAATAATCGAACCACCTAATCCTCAATTCTAATAAAGTGTAATAAATCCTACCTTATATTATTCTGTAATGCTACTTGTCTTTATCTGCAATGGTATGCAGCTTGACGGTTAACTTCTAGTCGAACACCAATATATATTTATCCATGACACGTAGAACTGAAATCTTGAACCACGAACTACAATAATCCTCAACTGCCACAACGCACATCAACTGTCTAGCATTCCTTTACATTGCCATCCCGCTTACTTTAAGATCCTATATTTAAAGTCGATTTATTTGCATTTCTTCTTCACATCTCGTTTCTTGGATTTGGTAGGAAAAGAGTTGTCATTAATTCTTGCCCAAAGAACCCAAAGGACTTGTTAACGAAAAGACGCGTAAGACGTCACACGCTGTTATAACAATTGTAACTGATTGTTCTCAAATAGCCTAGAGACCACTGGCCAAACGAAGTAACGATGGGGTCGCTACGAAAAATCGCCCATGACTTTTGTTCTTAATTTTTGTTAATGGTATGTGTTGTCTTTGAGTAACCTAAATTAGTAAATAATCGTTAAAGAAGACTCATTGAACCCAGTCCTGAGTTTTAGTTTAGTATTTAAGGTCCAACATTCTACAGTGGCCAAAAAGTATCGGATCGTGGCTGGCCTTGTCATGAGTTCGAGCCCAGTACCACTAAAGACCCACCGTGTAGGGCAGCGATGCACGTTAAATCTGTCGAGAGCCGAAACGTCCTCTCGTTGGTGTGGTGTGGTAGTTAGGGGAGGGAGTGCCAGCTCAGGTGTCCTCGTCACTTGGCCATGGTTCAAAAAAGCCCTCGTGTAGCTGAACAGTGGGACGTCAATATTCACCCAACACCAGCGGTAATATCATTTCAATAAACGCATTCCATTTAAGCCAATATATACAAATCCCTTGGGGCTGAATCGCATCTCACGAACACATGAAGTTCAATTGAAATCAGTATGCCTGCCATGATCCGATACCTTGACCACTGGGCTACCTCAGCCCCTTTGAGTCATCAGCAAATGCATGGGAATTCATCATGCTGATTTTTAATCATTAAACATTATAAATAACTGTAGCAGTGTCAAATTTTAAAGTACGGTGAATGAATGGGAAGGGCTTACAAAATTAATATTTTATTCCCTCAAGAACGAGTTAGTGAAGAAGAAAAGTAACATTTTTAAACAAAAAATAACAGAAAATTCATTTTTAATTATTAGTGTTAATGATAAAAGGCTTACTACCATTATGACAATTTATTAAAAATAAATTCCAGTTTTAAAGAACAGTTATTTTAATATTTTTTTACACAAAATGTTTATAATTCTGTTAATTTTTGCAGGAACAGTTAATCGAAAAAAAATTCTTATGATAGATTACTTATGAAAATTCTCATTATGTACCATTAAATAATCAAAATTCTTATACACATATATGCAAACGTACCAAATTTTTTTTTAAACTTTTTGCATTTTTTGTTTTTAAATTATTGTGAAGAAATCGTCTTTTTGCATTATGGAATTTCTATATACAATTCCCTTTCCAATTAATAATATTACGTCATTAAAAAATATTCAATCGATTAAAAAGTTTTTCTAATATCAAGATGGCTATAAGTGCCATAAAGCAATTAGAATTTTCACGTTACCAGAACTGAATTCTTTTGAACAAAGTTTTACATTTATTATGAAACCTAAATAGGGAATAGAAATATAAGAGAAAATTGAAAATAGAAGAATTAAGTCTTTGTTTTAAAAAGTTTGTCTAAAACTATCATTGTTAATTATCTTAAAAAATAATTTTCTTTAAATATCAGAAATTTGATGAAAAATTAGATAAATTTAAGTGTTGTTCCAATTACAAATTATTTATGTTTCTCCATCTTCGGTCTCACCTCTCTTTATTATAAATCACCCAAAACTATTTCTTTCACATCACTTCCGGGAAAGCATTCGATGTGCCAAGAGAACGAAAGGAGAATGACTCATTCTGTCGGAACACGATGCTTCTCAAAACAATAAATTTATACATACATACATGTGTGTGTTGTGATCTTTGCACAAGCTGGCCATTATTCAAAATATGCTCTTTTCTTTCTTTATCAAGCAGATTTAATGAGACTCTAAATTACAACATTCGCGTTGTTAGAGCGCAGCCAATGTGTCCCACGCGATTCTCGATACGAAACGAGTCACGCACAGTTGAACCTCTGCAATCTCATAGAATTGATTCTTCTGCGCGCGATCGAGCGAGATTCACCTAGATTGTCTTGCTCTATTCCTACGCCAAAGGTTGCGGGTTCGACCCGAGCCCAAGTCGGTGGATTTTCATGATACAGAAAATCGACACCATCCATGTCGTATGATTATGCGGCTTGTTAGAATTTCGGCAAAATTAAATTCCCAGTGACATTTCACATCGTCAGAGCTCACGTGCCTCCATCTGGGGAAGAAACTGGGTATTAAAATACACATTGCTATGCCACTTGTAGGGTGCCGCACTAAAAGGGATCCAGGGAATGTAATGTTAAATACCCCTTTGCAATATATAGGAACATGCTACATCGTAAAAGATCTAAACCAGACAGAATAGGAAAAAAGAAATACACCTAAATATGGAAGAATCCTCTTAATTTGAATTATTCATTATTATTAGCAATGCATAGATATATATGCACTTTAAGATATGTGACTACCCAAAATTCTCCATTTTGGTGAAAATTTCTGAAATTTCTCTTTTATGCTTTTATCTTATAACCCATACATTTAAGATTCCAAAAATACTCCATTTTTGTTTCTACGATATTTAGAAGCAAAATTATGGCATAATTAGTAAACCGGAAATGGAGTTTACAAAACCCGAAGTAGATCCCTACGCAAAATATTTTTTAAATATTAAATTCATGTTTTCAGAGCAAGGTTTTTTTATTTAGTTCTGAGTTATGAATCAATCTCTGTGCATATATGTGTTACCGACAAAGTATAAAATGCCGGCATTCTATAGAATGCCGGACGTTTTTAGGCAAAGTATGAAATAAAAGGATTATTTCATACTTTGCCTAGGCATTGTATAGAACGCCTAGGCATTCTATAGAATGACTAAAGCTGTTTAGACAAGTATGAAATAAGGTCATGAAAAGGTTTTTTTTGTGATACAATTCTGTTCCCGCGATAATGTATGCAGAGTTAGAGAATAGAGTTCAATTATATAGATTTACAGCTTTATCACACATTAATTTTAAATTAATTAAAAATATTTCTTAAAATAAAAATAAAAAAAGCATAAAATATAACTATTTCAACAAAATTTTTAAAAAAACCCTCGAAATTGCACATATGTTATATTTTTTAAACATATTTATTAAAATAAGAAATAAACAACAAAGTATAAGCATTTCCCCTGATTACAGTTAAATAAAATTTTTAGTGTGAACCTAGTGATGCTTCGCTCTACTTTCATAAAGCAAAAAAATGTGGTGTAATTTGTGACTTTTACTTTGATATGATTCTGAGCATTCAGTTGTTAAGGTATGTGACTAGGGCCGTGGGTAGCCTAGTGGTTAGAGCATCGGACTCCCGACCGGAAGGCCTGGTTCGATGCCACCAAATACCCTCCGAGTACACAGGGAGTACGTGCTCGTTAAATCAGTGGGTCCGTAGTCTTGTGGGCTGAGTCAGGAGCGCAGGGACTGGAGAATATTTCCCTCCCATGCAGAAACTGTGGAGGTGGAGATAGGTGGTGTCGCCATATGTCGTCCCTTCGGGGAATTTCGCCAAGCTAAATCGTACTGTCCCCTGTATGGTGCTCAAGGCCACTGATAGGCTTACCTCTAGCCCCATTCTACGATGAATTTCGTGGGCCTCGATCTGACTACGTCATTCTAGAAACAACAACAGGTATATGACTACCTTCGGGAGCACTTTTTTTTTTGAAATATATAAAAAATTTCAACTAAATAAACACTTTTTTTATTTGAAATGGGGCATACACATATAAAACTAGGAATTCACGTACAATTTCGACAAAATTAAAAATTATTTTGGATATATTGGGAATTTTGAGAGAAAAAATTTGGGTGAAAAATAGTTACGGTAAGGCTTGTATTGAAAATTCTAATCAATATATTCGAATAATATTTATACAGTACATAAATAGCATCATTATTTGTACTTGGAACTATAAGAATTTTAATACTTTTGAATGTTTTTGAAGTATGTCAATTTTTATGCAAGAACTCAATTTTTTACAAGAAACTAATGTTTTTTTCTCACCAAAAGTGCAATAAAATAAATATGTGCATAGAGATTAGATAATAGTATAGACTGCAGATAAAACTAAATAAAACATTTTCTGAAAATTTCAATTCAATATCTTAAAAAGGAAACCTGTAGTGAAGTTTACCGTGAAGCAAAAAATTGAAAAACATAGTTTCTCAAAAAATGCATTTAAAGATTTTAATATAGTATAAAAATGTTTCTACTAATTGTATATTTTTTAAACTCACCATATTTATATCTCAAGATTTCTTTAGCTTTATGTTTAAATAATTCGGACTTTTTTTAAAACCTTTTGCTGTTTTCTGGGAAGTTTTATAGACTATAACAATTGTCGTTTTTAGTGAAATTTTGACGAAAAATCGCAGTTACACAAAATTCTAGTATGTGTATTCAAATAATATTTGTACAGTACGTGAATAACATCTTTATATATGCTAGAAATTAAAATATTCGTAATACTTTTGAAAGTTTTTTTAAATATGGCAAATTTTATGCAAAAATACTATTTTTTAAAAAAATTAATGATTTTTTTTTCATAAAAAAGAAATAAAGTACATAAATACATACACAGAGATTAGATTTTGATTCATAACACAGATAGAACTAAATAAAACATGTTTTGAAATTTTCG
Source organism: Trichonephila clavipes (assembly GCA_019973935.1). Taxonomy (NCBI): domain Eukaryota; kingdom Metazoa; phylum Arthropoda; class Arachnida; order Araneae; family Nephilidae; genus Trichonephila; species Trichonephila clavipes. Next base: position 255,756 of record BMAU01019385.1, on the reverse strand, counting down.
ATTCAATATCTTAAACAAGTTTTGTGTAGGGATCTACTTCCGGTTTACTAATTATGCTATAACTTTGCTTCTAAATATCGTAGAAACAAAAATAGTGTTTTTTGAATTTCAAATGTATGGGCTTTAAAATAAAAGCATAAAAGAAGTTTCGAAAGTTTTCACCAAAACGGTGAATTTTGGGTAGTCACATACCTTAAGGTATCCGAACACGTTGAAATGGCCAAATTCTGTCAAAAAACATATTTTTTTTGTTTTTGCGGACTCGGAATATTTTTCGTATGAGAAAAGATATTTTACTTAGATATGTGTAGAACTAAAAGCGGAAAAGCAGAATACATATGCAATTTTCTCTCTTCAAACAATTAAATGTCTCCAGTTGTGGCATTCAATAATTTATAAAAAAAAAAAAAAAATTTTTACCTTTGAAGTTATCTTTCAAATTTTTTTTTATAATTCCTTAATTGTCCAAATTCTGGAGATGTGTGTCAAATAAGGTCTATTACAAATATATGAAGTTCATTCAAAAATTGACAAATTTGTTATGTAGTGCTGAGTGCCACTGTTAATTGTACCGTGTGCCATAGTTTGCCTACCTTAGCTGTAGACCATAACTCCTTCTCCAACACTACAATTTACTTCTCCATTTTCATTCAGCACAGGAAACCAATTTTTTACTGAACAAGTTTAAGTAAAATTGAATACTTTGCCACTCCCGAATAAACCCCAATGGGCAACTGACAAATTCTGAGCCTGAGGCACGCGTTAAAAGTCTCGCGCTTTGCCACACAATATTCGAAACGAATCGGGGATGCATTTCATACTTTGCCGGTTTCTCATTTGGCATTCTATAGAATGGCGGATTTCATACTTTGCCGGTAGCATATATATGTACTTTATTGCTTTTTTATGAAAAAAATCATTATTTTTTTAAAACATTGTGTTTTTGTATAAAATTCGACATTTTGAAAAAAACTTTCAAAAGTATTTCAAATCTTTTAATTCCTAACAAATATAAAAATCTTATTCATATACTGTATAAGTATTATTTGAATGCATTTATTAGAATTTTGTGTAACTGCAATTTTTCATCCACTAAAAACGACAATTGTCATAGTCTATAAAACTATCCAGTAAACAGCAAATGAGCTCAGTATTTCAACAGTATTACTAATCTTATAGCTCTAAGCACAGATAAGAATGTTATTTATGTATTGTATAAATATTATTCGAATATATTAATTAGAATTTTCAATACAAGGCTAACCATAACTGCAATTTTTTACTAAAATTTCACTCAAAATTCCCAATATATCCAAAATTATTTTTAATTTTGTGGAAATTGTCCTTGAATTCCTAGTTTTATATTTCATTTCAAATAAAAAAAAGCGTTTGTTTAGTTGAAAATTTATATACGAGGGTTATTCAGAAAGTGAGGAACGCTTTGGAATTAAAAAGAAACTAAGTACACATGTGTGTGTGTGTGTGTGAAAAAAAATTATTATATACATCAGAGAGAGAGAGAGAATGAACGACTAAAATTCTACTTTTCTCAATCACCAAACAAATTGAGGCACTTGATGAACATAGCGATGGACGTAGAATTCTGCCGCCTGCGATCTCAGCCACTCAGTGATGCGCACCCCTTGTCGTCGTCAAAGTGCTGTGTTGCTATCCAGTTCTTCATTTTTGGAAACAAGTGAAAATCACTAGGTGCAAGATCGGGACTATAGGGCAGATGAGGGAAAACCTCCCATTTGAATGAATTAAGGCGTTATTGAGTGCACTTTGCCGTGTGAGGTCGTTGTGCAAAAACAAAATAGTGGACGTCCACTTTCCTCGGCGCTTGTTTTGAACGGCTCTCCTAAGGTTGCGCAGAGTTTGTTGCGGCACCACGTTCGAGAAAATCCATCAGAAGCACCCCTTGCTTATCCCAAAACACAGTCACCATAATCTTCTTTGCTGACCAGGTTTGCAAACATTTTCTTGGTCTTTTAGGGGAACTTGTGTGACCCCACTGCATGGACTGTAATTTTGTCTCGCAATTCACATCCCGTCACCAGTTAACGATTCCATCTAATAATGAATCCCCATGCCTGTCGTAGGCCTCCAGAAATGTCAAAGCTGCCCCCATTCGCTGACCTTTAGGGTGGTCTGTAAGCATGGAATTTCGGCACCCATCTTGCACAAAATTTGCGGTAGCCTAGCTTTTGGGTGACAATTTGAAACAACAAAGTCCGTGAAACTTGTGGAAAACTAAGCGAAAGTTCCATTATTGTGAAACGGCGGTTTTCACGAATCTATTCATCCACTTTAGCGACCAGTTCGTCAGTCACAATGCTAGGGCGTCCACTCTTCTCTTCATCGTGAACGTTAGTCCGGCCATTTTTAAACTGAATGCGCCATTTTCGGATTGAACTTTCATTCATTACGTTGTTTCCGTACGCTTCACACACTTGCCGATAAATTTCCATAGGTTTTTTGCCAAGAAAAACCGTATAACAGACCGCACCTCACAACTGGTGGGATTTTCAGTAGCAGCGCACATTTTCAATTCGAATAACGTGGAAATGTTCCCGTTGTGCGCCGATCCCTCCAAAATGTGCGCGATGGGCGCGCGTCCAGCAAAGTCAGACGCTTACTTTCTGAAGAGCCTTTCAAAAAAAGGGCTCCGAAGGTAGACACATACCTTAATGCACTCACCTTAAAAAAAGAATAAATGATTTGAATTTCGAATACTAAATATTAACGCTAGATTTCCCAGGGAGATCATTTGGACTGCTTTTTAATTTCAATCAGAAAAACAATTAGATATATAATGCACAATTTCCTAGAATTTTTTAGAATATATTTTTTTTTCAAGCGGAGTAATTTTTTTTATTGTTAATGTTTACTAATAACTTGTTAAACTGGTAACTTGTTACTGTTACGTGACAAGTTTAACAAGTTAACTTGTTTAAACAAGTTAGCAAGTTAACTTGTTACTTGACTGTAAATAATATAAAAAAATATTAAAAGTTAATTTTTTAAACAAATTTCTCTACACATTAATCATTCTTTCACACTCAAGTCATTTTGTTTGCTTTTGGGCAAGAGAGGTATATACTAGGTGTATACTTCTAGTGTTAAAATGCATAACTTTAATTTTAGAAACCATAAAGAGACGGATGCTGCAGTATTATAAATATTGCTAACTGAGAGACAGCTTTATAAAAAAAAGTGGGGTTGAGAGAGAGAGAATCAGTTGAATGGAGAGGCAGCCTTACTGAACGAAATCGTATGAAATATAATGGATAGAACCCCATAAGCCCTAAAAAGAATGCTCGAATCAAAGAACAAAAAATCAGTTACTGCGAGATCAAAATGTAGAAGAAAAGTAAAGGCCAATTGATAGTAGCACTATCAATGAGTATGAAATTATTTTGACTAAATTAAATATAAACTAAAAATATGAAGTAAAAACTAAAATTATAAGAATGATAGTAAAAATATTTTTGATATGTATAATAATATGCTATAAAAACTATTTTTGTAATATATTATTTTTAAGAGGTATAGTTTAACCGTCTATGATTTCAGATGGAGATATTTAAGTGTAAAGGAAAATGATGAAACATATGTAGAGCGTTTTACTTCAAAATGTAAATAAAAAGAACTAAGTATCGCGCGAGGGTTCAGGAGCGTAATGGATTGAAGGACATCTCTCTCAAGAAAATCGAAAGAAAATAAAACATATAAGAGACAACCATAATAAGACGGATAGACACCCATAAATAGTAGGCTGAAGATTTCTGGCGGGATTTAATTTGCATTGAGAGGCAACTCAACCATCCCTTTCCTGTTCATAGGACTGATGGAAATCTATGTAATTATAATAGAATGGTCTTCAAAATCCATTCAAAAATAGGCACATTCCTAATTTCTCAATAACTTCCAAGGCACGAACTAACCAACACATTTCAGAACAGAGAAAAATCATCACAACCCACCGGAGGTAAAAAAAAATGCTGTTATAGTAGTAAAAATGGAATAAAAATTGTTTAACTTGTTTTTTCCTCGGGAAAATTTACAAAACTTACAAGTTTTTGGAAAAAAAAAACATGAAAATGTTAAACATAAGAAAAATTATAAGACGTGAAACTTATGTTAAGGTTTTCATAAGGCAACAAATTGATTTTTTGAAAAAAATAATAGGTTATCTTATATTAATGAGTAAAAAATTTAGAATTATAAAAGCTATAGCTTATATTTCATCTACATATCTTCATATTTCTCTACCTATCGTAAAATATATTTTTCTGCATTTTCTTCACTTCAACCGTAACGTTGAACGGCCTTCTTCAGAAATCCGGTTCCAGTCAGCTGAAATATTCTCAATCAATTGTCGATGAAAACAAAGTTTGAATTTCATTTGTGTGTGTATAGGAAATACTTGAAAATTTATTTTTCCTCACTGGGGTAATGGTGAGATGTTTCTTAGCATCTTATCGTAAAAAAAGTTTTGGTTTCCCACCCCCCTTTGACTGCATTTATTATTTTTCATCTTCCATCTGCAAGAAAGCAAAGAATCCTCATCTAAAAGGTTGATAACCTTTTAGTTAGATTCTCATATCGATTTTTACACATGACTTGAACTGTGAACATTCTTTTTTCTTTCACGAATTCTTACTATTACTTTACATTTCCTGTATATATATATATATATATATATATATATATATATATATATATATATATATATATATATATATATATATATATATATCTTGTTCAAATTTTCAATCGTTACAAACAAGAATAATAGTCCGGCACCATATGTGTCTAGGAAAATCGCTTTCTATTTTGTCACTCAATATTGTAATTCTGTCATATGCATTTACATATTTATATCAATAGTAATTATTTAATAGAAAGTAACAGAAATAATTTTTTTTTACCTAAGTAGGAATTGACATAAAATTTTCCTTTATATTACTTGTTCCTTTTTTTTTTTTTTTTACTTTTTAAAATAACTATTCTAGTTAAAGTACACACATGTAAATCTTTTTTTCTCGAATTTTTTCCCGTCACTATTGGAATTGAGAATGGAAATAAATTAAAGGGAAAATTTCTGAATTTTTAATATGATTCTGCGGAAACTCATGTTGATCAAGTGTCCCTTGAGATAATCCAAACAGTTGCAAAAACTGCTTCCAAGGCAGCGCGTACTGTCCTGATGGTAAAATTACGTCATTATGAATAATAATTAATTTCTGAAGATAAGTTAAGGCATCTTCATCATTAGCATCGTCATCAACTGTAGCATAATCCTCTGACTTATTTAGGGATGGAGCTTTCAAACATTTTAATGTGTTTTAAATGAAAAAATACCAATCAGTCACAGATTTTGGTGAAAAAGGGTGGGATTCGCGTGGCACGATAATTTAGTTGCGGTGACGCTAATACGCAAGTACCAATTATTTTCTGTACTAAAATTTGATCTGTATCGCACAGCAGCAAAAAATAGCAGAAAAAAAAATTGTTTCTAAAAGCCTATACAATAAAGATTATTTTAAAATAACAAACATAGCTTAATAATGCTTAAAACCTAAGCAAAATATCTATTGTTCATTAATTTTCCTGACATTTCACTCTACTCCTAAATATATCTATGCTACCCGAAACTATTTATAGAAGGAGGGAAAATGTCTAAAACATAACTGAATAACAGCAAACGATAATTTACTTAAGCGTGAAACTACTTTATAGTAAATCACTGCTACCGAATAGCTGCAAGGTGCAAGTACGCTTCACTATCATAAAAAACCAAGTTTGTTGTATGGGACATTTAAATACTGTCAAATAAGGCTTTAGTTAGTATTCTGACTAATTAATATACGAGGGTATCCTGACATTACTTTATATTTTTTTATTATTTGGAAGGTTTCGAACGTCTTTGCCCCACTGTACGGCGCTCAGTTCATTCGAATACCAATAAAACTAAAGACCCCCCTCCGAACTATGCGGAAAAGTTGCTCTAGAGCAGTGGGCCCCAACCCCAAGGCCCCGGATTGGTACTGGTCCGTGAATCAAATAGTACAGGGACTCCAGATGGAACACGGAATTATTTCCATTTTATTTTCTGTGGTGTATTTTTCTCGACTTTTTAGGGAAACCATTTTATATTCCATGTTAAATCCCTTTGCATTCGTTTTTGGTGTAATTGCATTTTATTCTGAAGACATGTTTAAATACGATTAAATCAAAACAATTTAAAATATAAACAATCAACGCCTCTCCTCCTCCCAGCGAGTCTCGGTCGCGACGATAAAGGGTTTGAGGAGCACTGCTCTGGAGTGCATAGATAAAGGAAAAACACAATTGTGTGGGTGTGTTGCCCTAAAAGAAATAAAGTTTGGAAACTTAAGGTGTTTTTTTAATGGTAAAAAGTCAAGGTAATTTTTGCCAAAGTAAAACATCATTTTAGTATTTTTTTTATTGCGATGAGAGGACACACGTTAAGTTGTTTCAAGAAAGCCCTTCAGGTACATTTAACAGCTTCTTTAGCGTTAAATTTAAACAAGTAATATAAAAAATTTTTTTTGAAGTCAGTTCCTACTTAGCTCAATAAAGAAAATTTTATTTTAGTTACTTTTTATTAAATAATTACAATTAATATAAATATTATACGGGTCGATAATTCTTGTTTGCTACTATTTATTTATTAATTAAATGTAATTATTCCAATAAAATAGTACCGTAAAAAGAAATCACATTATCAGAAATTAGACCATCCCAGGTGGAATTCGAACCCACGACCTTTGGATTAGAAGTCTTTGAAATATTTTTTTTTTTCAAATATAAAAGAACTGAATCATTAAGACTACACAGTACCCTTTCTCAAAAAAAATTTTTGGAGACAGTTACGGTTAAAATAATTTATGTTTTATATTTAGATTATATTATTAAGCTGATTCTGTAAATAAAAAGTCAGTTTGACCAACCATTATCTTACAATTTTAAAAAATTATTTTAAGATTGTAAAACAATAAAAAAAAGATTTCAAACTTTTATAAAATACTCAATTTTAAATTTTTTTAGTCATTTTAAAAAAATTAGTATGGATTTGAAAATCTATTCCCTTATTGATGTTTAATAATTATTTTTCTAGAAAAACCTGAAAAAAGCATGAAGAGTTTTAAAATATCAACTTTAGCATATTTTAGAAAAATAATTAGAAATCTCTCAGCCCTAAATTCATACTAATTTTTATAGAACATACATTTGTGAGTATATACAAAAAATTTCAAGGCTCTATCTTGAACAGAAAAAAAGCCTTAGATATTAGAAAACACTTATGCCTTCCCAATTGAAATTCTGAGAAAAACGCATTTAAAGTTTGTAAAGTTCTAAAACAAAAACTTATAATTCCCGTAAATTTTTTGATATGTTACTTTCCAATGTATGTTCCACATTAAAACACTATTTTAATTAAATATGACTGAAAGTAATATTTTTAATTCAAAATGTATTTTTGCATAATATTGATAGCATTTGTTAAGACGACAGTTTATTCAGCTTAATCTTAACCTAATATTTTCACAAAAGTTTTGAAACCGAAAGCATTTGTGTAGAAAATAATAATGAAACTATAACTTAAGCTAAAAATAGCCAGGTGTGTTTATAAAATTTAATTTTTTTTCAGTTTTAAATTGGGGTTACTAAAGTTTGATTCTGATCAATGGGCACGGAAACAAATTAAGAACCTGGCATCTAAATTTTTAAAAATTAAGGTTTATTAAAAAAAACATTTAAGGAAAACAATTATTGTACAGTTAGCAACGTTCGGACATGACTTCACTCCGTCGTACCCAAAGACCGAATGAATGCAACTTCACATTCCACATTCCAAGGGGGAGGGGAACTACCCATTCCCTTTAGCAGGTGTTAATGGACCTTTCCACTCCTACACCTCCCCTTAAAAAAGCTCATCCGTCATTCCAGGACGATGAAGCTGAAAAGAAACTATAAAAACAAAAAAAAAAAACACATGCATACATACATGGCAAGAAACGAGATAACGAGAGAAATTTTTTTTTCAGGTATCACGTAAAAGGAGCTTTTGCTAATACAACTCCCACATAGTTTTGCAAATCACATTAATATGCTAGAAAAATTTATATCCATACAAGTTTCAAACACAATAATACTCAAAAAAAAAAAAAATATTAAAATATAAAAAGACAAGTTACCAAAAATATATCACAAAAGCCAAAATTTTCATCTTTAGCAATTCCAGAAATTACTACACAGAAAAAATGTCAAGCGATCATCTGGCTCGACTCTTATTTAACTAACGGGAATAGGCAACCGGGATAATGCATCAGCATTTCCATGTTTAACACCCTTCCTGTATGAAATAGCAATATTATATCTTTGGAGGGCTAATCATCGAGTTAGTTTGGCACTTTGAGGAGTTGTTAAGGTTAGGTAAGTCAGAGGGTTGTGATCTGATATCACCTCAATTTCGGCCCCGAAAATCCAGCTATCGAAGCGCTTCAATGCCTCTATTACGGAATAAGCCTCACGCTCTATGGTTGCCCACCGAGTTTGAGTTTCGGTCAGCTTCTTACTGAAAAATGCAATTGGGTTATCTTTACCCTTTTCATCGTTTTGAGACAAACAAGCGCCGATTGTTGAAGCATCCGTGTATAGTTGGTAAGGTTTTGATAGATCAGGTGTATACAAAGATGGTGCTTTTACCAGTTGAGCCTTTAATTTGGTAAAAGCTTGTTCGGCAACTTCATTCCAAGGGATTATATTCGGAACTCGGTTCTTTGTCAGTTCTGTTAATGGCAAGACTAAAGAAGCAAAGTTTGGGATATATTCCCGATAGTAGCTAGTTAAACTCAGGAAACTTCGTATTTCTTTCTTCGTTGTTGGTACAGATATATTTTTGATTGATTCAACCTTTCCGGGATCTGGGGAATGTTGCCCTGAACCGACAACGTGCCCTAAAACTTCACACGTCTTCTTGCGAAATTGCACTTTTTAAGGTTAATCGTGAATCCGACCCTTTGAATCGTTTGAAATACTACACACAGATGTTTTATGTGCTGTTCCCATGTTTTGGAGAAAACTGCTACATCGTCGATATATGATCGACAATATGCCCGGTGTTTCACTAGCACCTGATTCATAACTTTCTGAAAGGTACTCCCGGCGTTCTTCATCCCGAAAGGCATAACACAAAATTGGTAATGACCATGAGTCACAAAGGCCGTGAAAGGCTTTGCCTCCTCTGCCATTGGAATCTGCCAGTACCCCTTTGTTAGGTCTAGAACGGTTATATAATTAGCTTGGCCCACTTCAAACAGAAGATCCTTTGCATTTTGCATAGGGTATGCGTCTGCAATAGTGAAACTATTCAAATGTCTGTAGTCAACACATAGTCTGATACTTCCGTTCTTTTTGGATACACAAACAATTGGATGCGCCCATTCACTTTCACTCGGTTCGATGAGTTTGAGGTGCAGTAACTCATTGATCTGACGATCGACTTCTTGCTGCAAAGCAATAGGTATGCGGTAAGGGTGCATCTTTTTTGGGGTGAAATCCGGTTTCAGTTTCAAATTATGTCCCTTTACTTTTACTAAGCCAGGAAGTGAACTAAACAAACTGGAGAATTTTCCGAGAGTATTTAATAATTCCAGTCGCTGAACATCATCTAATTCTTGGCAATCACTGCTTATGTGATCTGTAACATCTCCCATAAATCTTACAGCCATATCTGTTGGAGCATAATGAAGGTCCCCGAAATCTGAGTCTTGATCGAAGATCAACCCAACTTGTCCCACTCTTTGCTATGTAAGGACGTAATTTATTGAAGTGTAACTCTCTTATGCCCCATCATCTAATTCAACTTTCGCGGAATACGGTCTAGTTATTTCAATTATCGTAGCTGGACCTATCCATGTTTTCATCAATTTATGAGTAGAAGACGGAAGTAGTACCAGAACTTTATCTCCTACCTTGAATTGCTTTTCCCTGGATCGTAAGTTATAGTATGACGCGTAATTATTTTGAGTCGCTTCCGCCGTCTCAGCTGCTATTTCATGAGCTTTTCTTAGCTTTTCTATTAAGTCTTCCAGATACTTCTCTACTGAACGGGAGAGAGTAGTTGGGATGTTTCTTTCTCCAACCCACACTTCCTTGAGAAGAGATATGGGTCCCGAAGGCAAACGTCCGTATACTAATTGGAATGGCGACATGCCTGTTGTACTGTGGGGTATTTCCCTATATGCGAATAACAAGAAAGGAAGATGGAGATCCCAATCGGACCCATGTTCTTGAACATTCTTACTTAACATGTCCTTCAACGTGCGGTTCCACCTTTCCACGGCACCCATACTTTCAGGATGCCCTGAGTGGAAAACGTGGTGAAACCCCCATAACACTCAGAAACACTTCAGAAAGTTTTGAGGTGAAATTAGTTCCTTGGTCAGAACAGATCATTTTCGGAAAACCTGTTTGTGTGAAAATTTTCAGAAGGACGTTGCACGTAGTCTTGGCGCTTATTTCCTTGACCGGTATGGCCTCTGCCCATCTCGTGCATAAATCAACTGCGCAAATAATAAAATGATGGTTCCTTCTCGAAGGAGGTTCCAACGGCCCAATACAGTCCGCACTCCATACTTCAAAGGGTATCTCGGGTCTGACCAATGGTTGTATTGGAACCCGATCTCTGTAAGTGATAGGCTTTCGAAGCTCACAGATCTTACAACTTTCACAAAATCGTTTGACATCTTGTTTTATTGTCGGCCAATAAAATTCTTTGCCTAGTTTTCTGCTCCCCCAGATGTCCACCAAGAGGGACGTCATGCGCCATTTTGAGTATACTTCTTCTCTTTTACATTGTGGTAGTACTACCTGATCGATGTTCTTTCCACAAATATATTCCGAGTGTACCAATATTCCGTTATGTATTTTTACTGAGTTCTTTTGTTTTTCTGCAAGACTCCAGAGTTTCTTTAATGTGTCATCTTCCCTTTGCATTTTTATGAATGTACTACGCGTTTCCCTTCCCTCCAGAAGTTGTTCTTCCTCATTTGCTTTGCTCACAGACTGTGTGTAAATTTCAGAGGGGTAAGTCTCTCGGGTCATTTCTTGGCTGGAAATTGATTTTGGATCATCTGCAGTAATACCTTCAACTGCCCTTGAAGATACGTAGGAGTTTGCGGGGTTGTGAATAAACTGCACGCGTTTTCTAACAGCGCTTCATAAGCAGACGAACAGACTAATATGTCGTTAACTAGCCTTTTAGAAACTGCACACATAATGGGTACTACCCCGTGTCTGGAGTCGTCGATTTTCAGGTTGAAAATCTTCAATTCGGTTACTTCACGTTTCCCAAACGCCGACATTATTTGGATTGTCCCTCCACTATCGACGCTCTGTCCCTCGACGACATCTGCTCTTACCACGGATATCTGGGCACCTGTGTCGATGACAGCCTTCAGAATTTCATTCCCACACTTAATGTGGACAAACTGTAACTCGTCTATTTTCTCGTCCTCCTTGGCAGGGGAATATACCGGAATCGCAACCTTAGCCGTTAAAATTGCAGAACGTTTATTGAAAAAATTGAGAAAATTGAAAACGTTTATTGGTCTCCACAGCATTGATCTGGCGAGTAGGGGAGGTTTTCTTATGATTTTTAGCATGACACACCCTCGAGGTATGCCCAACTCTTCCACACGAATAGCAAGTAGGTTTAAATGTTGGCTGTTTAGGTTCTTGTTTGAAAGGCAATTTATACCTTTGACTCTGAATATCATTTTTAATTATTGCATGTTCTTTTTTAATATTAGATCGTGAATCTGACGTATTGCTGAGGGACATTTCAGGTTGACTCGTTTTCTTGACACTCGACCGAACACTTTCGTAGCCGTCCAATTTGTCTGCCAAAACAGATGGTTCATAAAATTTGGCCCATTCGTCCACGAAATGCTCTCTTATCTCCCCCGGCACGCGTTTTTTGAGCTGATCAGTTATTATTAAATCTTTCAATGATTTGAAATCCTTTACTTCCATTCCATCGAGCCATTCTTCGAAGTAACTCGTAATTTCGAACACAAAATCACGCCAAGATCTAGCAGGTATGCGCTGATGTTTCATGAATTTTTGCCTGAAGGTTTCTGGGCTCATCTTGAACCTTTTCAATAACACTCCTTTTATGTAGTCATAGTTGTCAAATTTATCTTCTGACTCTCTAGCTATTAGCTGAGTAATATCGAGCGGCATGCGTGCCAAAAGAGCCGATACCCAATTCGTTTTCTCTACTCCAATACGTTTCGCTTGTCTCTCAAACAGGGTAAGGAAAAGAACGATATCTCCATCCCTTATGTCGAAATTTGGAATGATTTTAATTAAATCACTAACACACACTTGTTTTAAGCGGGCTTAAATTTTCAGAATTGAATCGCGATCTTTCGATTTCCAAGCGCATTTTCTCTAACTCGAATTCGCGTTGTTGCTAGATTTTCTCCTCACTTTCCCTTTCCAAGCGTTCCTCTAAAATAACGGATAACTGAGCTCTAACGAACTCCTCTTCGTAATCTTTGCTACCAATTATGATATTCCTTAGCTCTATATTCGTCATTTTATCTGATACCTTTTGACCTAACTCCTCAGCCAACAAAACTAAATCTTGCATTTTAGCTTTCCCCAAGAAGGCCATTTGAAATTTTTTTCTCTTAAAATATACTCAAACTAACCAATAATAGGACGAAAATAACACTAAAAGGAATTGCAAAAATTATATAAGTACCACACATATATCTTTCATTAAAACACCCACAAACAACGTCCGCTATGCTAACTCAATACTCGATGAACTGGGAAGAAATCAAAATAATAGTCATATATTTCACAATATCCCAAGTGTACTTTAATACTCTATAAATAAAACTTAATATATTACTGATTATATCACCTAAAAAATTCTCACTTCATATATTACTGACACACAATAATCACTTAAAATATTACTGATACACAAGAATCACTTGAAATATCACTGATACACAAGAATCACTTAAAATATTACCGATATACAATAATCACCTAAAATATTACTGACACACAATAATCACTTAAAATATTGCTGACACACAATAATCACTTAAAATATTATTGACACACAATAATCTCCTAACCTATTTCTGATACACAATAATCACTTAAAATATTACCGACATGCACCACTTAATCTATTCCTGGCTGGAATAATAGAACACTACAAAATATATTCGGTAGTTTTTCTCCAATTTAAAATGATAATATATATTTTTTTTTTCCATTAATCGAAAAATATTATGCGTACATAAGCACAAAATAATTTCATTGACATGAAATAAGTATTATTCTTTAGCATTAATTTTTCAATAAACTCAATTGCTATTCACTGACGTGAACTTATTATTGTGCATTACAAAAATAAATAAATACAATAAAGAAAAAAAAAAAAACATACAATCTTTCCTTAATTTATAGAACTGATGTTCTAAAACACTTTCCATTTATATGGAACAATAATAATAAAATATATACTGATGTATATAATAACTCACAATTGAACTGGCGTTCAAAAATTTTTTATAACTGCATGGATATGCAATAAAATAATATACTGAGAGAATTAATGATTTTGAAGTTTTCCTTAATTTATAGAACTGATGTTCTAAAACTTACTTTCCATTGATATGGAACAAGAAATAATAAAAAATATACTGATATATAATAACTGAAATTTGAACTGGCGTTCAAAATTTTATAACTGCATGGATATGCAGAGCAAAAAAAAAAACGTACACTGACGTATACAAAAATAAAATCAAAATTCTCTCTTAATAAATGGATATTAAACAGTATAATTTTATAAATTTCTCTCGTCTTACATTACAGGAGTTGCAAGCAAAAACTCTTACCTGATTCATTTCCACGCGGGAATCCAGAAAACTCGAAATTTCTGGAACGTTCTTCCTGTGGGGTTTGCCACTAAGACTTGATCCTGCCGGCTGCGCCACTAAAGTTTGATTCTGATCAATGGGCACGGAAACAAATTAAGAACCTGGCATCTAAATTTTAGAAATTAAGGTTTATTAAAAAAAAACATTTAAGGAAAACAATTATTGTACAGTTAGCAACGTTCGGACATGACTTCACTCCGTCGTACCCAAAGACCGAATGAATGCAACTTCACATTCCACATTCCAAGGGGGAGGGGAACTACCCCTTCCCTTTAGCAGGTGTTAATGGACCTTTCCACTCCTACAGGGTTGTTTAGGAAGTTTTAGCTCTCTTGTCTCATACGACTTTAAAATACTAAATTATAACAACAATATGTTTAGTATAATGTAGTTTAGTTGTTGTGGTGGTGTATGACAAAGTGCAGGGGTTTTAATAACATAATCACAGATATTGCCAAAGGCGTGAATTCCTGCCGTGGCAACATCTCCGAGTAAAGCATGTCCATGCATTGTCTATTTTAAAAAGGGCACCCACAATGGAAGGACTGCTAAAAAGGTGGTTGGGATCCAGTAGCGTGCCTGCATTTCACGTATGATAGGGAACCAATGTAGTTTGGTACATCAAGGAAATATTCAGTTACATTTGAATTCTCAGAATACTTGTATTCGGAAGTCTAATTGTAATATCAGCTGACGACTGATTTTTAGGTACATCATTTTCAGTAGTATTCCATCTCTTCGAAATATTGTTTCTCACAGCAACCTGATAAGGCTTTGGGCATGGCATTTTCTCTACAGGAAAAATTAATCATAAAGCTTTTAAGTTATATAAACTATTTTTAAAGCAAATATTGGTCATGCAATTAATCTTAATTAATTAATTATGATAACTCAAAACATAATCAAGCAGAAATGATTTTAGTAATGAAAATAATTGGAATTATTAACCATTTTACATTAAAAGCTCAAAAATATTTTTAATTAATTCAATTTAAGAGTGGAAAAATGCTTTAAAATGAAACCGAAACAAAAACCATACCTCATAAAGCTTCAAATATCTTAAAAACTAATTTGCTAACATACCTGTAATTTGGTGGCAAGCTTCTCAATGATATGGACCACTAGAAAATGCAAAAAAAATTTTTCGGTAATTATGAAATTTTTAGGTACTGTGTAGTCTTAATATTATATTTTGGCTTCGCTATTCTATGGAGAAAAAACATATTTAATGATACTCTTCATTTTAATCTGAGTTGATGCATTTTTTCTCCAATATCGTAATACTAAATGAGTTGTCTTTTTACGTGTTAAAAGGGAAAAATAAGTATTTATGGATATTTTCCAACATTTTAAAAAGGCTATATTCTAAACAAATGTATAAATTATAATGTTATAAATTTTCATGAAAATTAAGACTCTCGCCTATTTGGCAACGATAGCTTGGATGGCTGCTTGTTGAATCAACTCGTTTCATTGATTTGCTTTTTGTTCGGTGAATATTCTTTCGTCATTGGGCTATTTGAGTGTGTCTTACCTCCCTTCTAACTTTTCTCGCTTCGAATTATTTTGGACAACCTAGTGTATAATTATTCAGTGGTATATTCTTTTGTATGTAATGCGTACTTTTCTGATTGCAGGCCGGGAATGATTATTACCTCTTCATCACTGCCAACGATGGACATCAAACGGTGAGTATCTTTCTGAAATATCTTCTTTTACATCAGAGCTCCCGGATTGGTTTTTACGTGAATAATGGAGTCGTTGTCATCCTAGCAACGAAAAAATTTATTTGCAAAACAACATAAATTCCAAGTGTAAATGTTGTTATTCACAACGCAACTTGTATTTACCATCAGGTTATATCCAATACACGGGAGGCCTAATCGTTTTGAGATTCTAACTTAATTCTTAGAATCCAATTAAAATTTTCTAAATTTGGCTAATCCAACATTCAGTATAATTTGGATCACTTGAAATCAAATATAAAGAATTTATTTTAACTCGTGTCCAGTATGGTGCAGTAGGTTTGGACTTCGTGTGAATAAAAATTAACGTCTCGTACGGAAATTGAAAAACGATTTATGAAAAGATCAGCCTTTTTTTTTTATCGTCTAGAACCTAGTACTGAATGAATCCTGCAATAGGAATGTTACATTTTTAGATCTATTATAGATCGGAGCATTATTAACTTTGGTAGATAGTTAATAATGCTCGACCTGTTTTTTCTTTTAAAATAGAAATGAAGGTGCCAAAGTTTGTTTACAAAAGATATAAGATCACCTGGGGTAAGAGTAAATGCAATCTTTTCCCTGTAAACTTAAATTTAAATTATTTAAATGTCCCATATAATATCAGTAAAAAAAACTCAATCCCATAGTCAGTCTTCATTCTTGAGTAGCAAGCACTCAACGGTTCATTGTTTGCTTCCAGATACACTCTGTCGCAAAAAAATATATGCACCCAGAAGAAATCAAGCTACAATCACGAAACTCGGCAAGAATGTAGTCTGGTAAAAGATATGCAAATGATTAAAATTTCGAAGCCAATGAGACAAGGCTAAGTGTGCTATGCGCATATTAGTTGCGCAACTGGGAGAGTTTAAAAGCATGAGTACGAGCGCCGTACGGCTATCCAAACGAATCTGATGACTTTGATAGACGATATTGAGACTTAGGATGCCTCTAAGACGTAACCGGCGGCAGTACGAGCAGCTGACGGACTTTGATAGGGGCCGTATAATAGGCCTCAGAGTAGCAGGTTGGTCGAATAGACGTATCGGCCGCCACCTCGGTCGGAGCGATATGGTAGTTGCTCGGTGTTGGCAACAGTGGATCACAGAAGGTAGAGAGTACCGTCGCGGAGGGTCAGGACGTTCCAGGAACACAAATGATCGCGAGGATCGTGCAATCAGAAGAGTGGCCACTTCGGCACCAACAACGTCGCTAGCATCGATTCAACGCCACTTACCTCCTTCCAGACATCCAGTGCCATCAAGAGAAACCATAAGGAGACGACTGACCGAAGTTGGCTTGAGGAGCCGACGTCCGCTAGGACGCTTACCACTGACCCCACACCATAGGCAGTGTCGACTGGATTTTTGCCGACCTCGGGCAACTTGGAGTGTGACAGACTGGAGACGTGTCATCTTCAGTGATGAATCCCGATTCAGTCTCAGTGCTGATGACCACCGCACACGTGTCTGGAGGCGCAGCGGCCAGCGGTCCGATCCGGCATTTATTGTCGAGCGGCATACAGCAATTTCACAAGGTGTGACAGTGTGGGGAGCAATTTCTTGGGACACACGATCATCTTTAGTGGTCCTTCAAGGCACTTTGACAGCTCGCAGATACGTGGACGATATTTTAACGCTGATTGTGCTACCCATGCTATCAAGTCGCCCAGGTGCCATTTATCAACAAGATAATGCTCGTCCACATACTGCGTGACTCTCCCAACAATGTCTTCAAGGATATGACGTCCTACCATGGCCTACCAGGTCACCAGATCTTTCGCCAATAGAGCATGTCTGCGACGCGCTGGGAAGGCAACTGCAGCCGTCCCGAGATACAGGAGAATTAACTGCGCAGATTCAAAGACTATGGCAGGATCTTCCACAGGGGGTCATAAGTGATCTAATTGAATCGATGCCACGCCGAATTTCGGCTTGTATAGCTGCCAGAGGTGGCTTTACTACTTACTGATTTTTAACCTTTTGCAAGCTGTAACCGCTTAATAAAATGATATTTTGTTTTGAATTTTTAATCATTTGTTTATTTTCATATACACTACATGCATACCAAATTTCGTGAATGTAGCTCAATTTCTTCTGGGTGCATATATTTTTTTGCGACAGAGTGTATTTTAAAACACGCAGCTCCACAAATTCCAAAATTCCTTTCCTTTTGGAAAGCAAGGAAGGAGTACTCTTTACATGATAAGTCAAATAAGTGTATTTAAAATAAGTTTTAAGGGGTTTTTTTTTAGACAACTGCATTTTACTAAAATTGTTTTTAAGAAAAGTTATTTTTAATTATATTTATCAATAAAAAAAAAAAACCTTCGCGTGCCACATTTGCAACTCCTTTAGGGTTGGCGGCCTCGAGATCCAGGGATTTTTTTCTAATCCCGAGATTTAATTTTTGTCTGAATTATATTTTGAATTTTTTTTCAGAGTATTGTGTGAATCTCTGGTATGACATTTAATACTTATATACTTATTTTGTACTGTATACGTTTAATGTCAGTTTTTTTATGTGTTGAAGGGTTCGAGGCTGGTGTGTATGTTAGATCATGAAATTTGATATGTTTTCTCTTATTTTCTTCTGTAACTTTCTTTCCATCGCGAGTGGAGTCAAAACGGACATTCCTTTCACCGCAGGATGTCCGGTGTCAGCTAGCTTAAAGGTTGCAGATGCAATTAGAAATCTTGGAAGATATCTAGCCTCACAGGAGATGTTAGAATGTCTTACCATGCAGTTTTAAGTTCTGAATGTACTAAACATAAAAAAAAATACAGTGTTTCAATGAAAATAAAATTGGAGCTTTTTATTTTGTTTTAAATTTACAATAAAATTTTTGAATATCTTAAACATATCGGTTTTTAATTCAAATGGGTCAATTTTTAACGAATTCAAATTGTATTATTTTTATTGAATTTATTATGTACTATTTTTTATTTGTTTTTTATGATAAATTAAGTTTTGTTTTGATTTGTTTTAATAAATAATAATATTAAACCAATTTTTTAATGAAGTTTTCAGTTTTATTATGTAATTTCAACCATGTTAATGTGTATGTATTTTCCAGTCCTAATCCCGGAATTTGGATAATGTAATCCCGAAATCGAAACTATAGCACGGGATTGCAATCCCTAATCTCTGCCGTGCCACACTGGGGCACGCGTGCAGCGGGTTGAGTACCCCTGTCCTTAGATGGTGCGTCCCCATAATGGTGGATGACCCTTCGGATGGTAGAAGGGAAGCTTCCACGACCCAACAGCATCTTGAGGCAATAGCAACCATTCACATTTACGGATCAGATCAAGCTCTTATATGTGCCAACGCATCTGGTTCTGCAGTCCGCGAACAAGATGAGAAATATTCTACGCGGACAGTTAATGGAACAATTAAACAGAGAGAAAGTGAAACTGATATACATATTGCCTGTCTTCAGGAAACATTGCTAAACGACAAGATTCGATAATATGTTCATGGCTCTGTACAATGACTATCAATAACATAATAATAATGAGCATTACATTCTTTTCAATTAATCATCTAAGGAAATAGAGACGTGCCAATCATTTGAAGACTTCGTGTGCTTCGAGCCTTACCGTAGACAGAAAATCTTTCTGACCTTCATTATTTGTAGGGCTGCGGTAGCCCAGTGGTTAAGGTATCCAACCACATGGCAGGCATGTCATGAGTTCGATCCCAGTACCACTAAAGACCCGCCGTGTAGGGCAGCGATGCACGTTAAATCTGTCGAGAGCTGAAACGTCTTCCCTTTGGTGTGGTGTGGTAGTTAGGAGAGGGGGGTGCCAGCTCAGGTGTCGTCCACGTCACTTGACCATGGTTCAAAATTACGTGGTCCGTCGCCAAAAGCCCTCGTGTAGCTGAACAGTGCGACGTTAATATTAACTCACTCACTCATTCATTATTTGTAAACTTCATGGGACTTGTCAAGAAAGACCACACTTTATTTTGCTTAAGAATTTTTGAACATTTTGGTGCTCGTAAAGGTACAGCCTTTACCTCTACATGTGCAATAAGTCTCTAGTGCATGATACAATGGTGAGTCGGAAAGTAAGTTTGCCCTGTTGACTGTGGTCAGTGAATGAATATTAAAATCGCACTGTTTAGCTACAGGAGGGCTTTTGGTGACGGACCACGTCATTTTGAACCGTAGTCACGTGACGTGGATGACACCTGAGTTGGCACCCCTCTCCTAACCACCACACCACACCAACGGGAGGATGTTTCAGCTCTCGACAGATTTAACGTGCATCGCTGCCCTACATGGCGGATCTTTAATGGTACAGGGCTCGAACTCGTGACAAGGCCAGCCACGATTCGATACCTTGACTACTCGGCTACTGTGGCCACTCGACTGTGGTCAGAGTTGTCTATGAAAGTCAAAACATAGAATGATATATTAAAGATAAGACATGACTTTATTTTTCCACATAAATACCAAGGACATTAAGACATTTATCATAACACTTAATAAGCCTAAAGAATCCCTCCAGAAAAAAATCAGGGCTTTGCATACGAAAGAAAAGAAGTTTAACGGCTTGTTTGACTTCAGCAATGCTTCCAAAGAATCTTCCGTAGAAATGGTGTACCCACGATTCATCCCTTGTCACATTCCGAAACAGAAAGTCATTGCCATCCTTATGGTAACACACGAGATGTTCCTGGCGGGGTCAGTTGTCAGGGAACCTATCATGCTGACATTTTCCTGTATGCAAGAATGTGTCGTTGAGGATCTCTTGAGGAAGGTGGATGACATGATTAAATCAAATCGGCTTTTATCACTATCGATGGAGTAGCGGAAGAACTTGGAATTGGTCATGAACGGGCTTAAAAGATGCAAAGCCCTGAATTTTTCCTGGAGGGCTTTTTGAAGCTTATCAAGCGGTAGGACAAATGCCTCAATGTACTTGGTACTTATGTGGAAAAATAAAGTCATACATTATGTTTAATGTCTCATTCTATGTTTCGACTTTCATACGCAACTCTGACCATAGTAGACAGGGGAAACTTACTTTCCGACTCCCACTCCTACATTTCCATTTCATGGATTTATTTGAGTAGAAATGAACATATTTTCTTTCGTTACAACTTCGATTGGATTGCTGCGTTTTGTTCCACTGGTATCTTTCTTGCAAATCTTATTTAATGCACGCCTTTGATTTTGCTACGATCTTTATTCAAATCAAATCTGTGATTAACAAACATATATAAGATAAGGTCTTTTTATGTTTTTAAATGTATTATTTTATTCCGAGATTTTGTTCATTACTTTTGGACTTAACCCAGTAAAAATAATGAACCGTCACTCTACTAACTATCTATCTATCTCTTTTTTTTCTGGTACAAAATGTGTTTCGCGTTTTTCCTCCTATACCGTCATGTTAAATGAGCTCTGTCCTTTATATATCAAAGGGGAAAATTATTCATTCATGGAATAATTTGAAATTTAAAAAAATGATGTTTTTTTATAAACAAATGTATGAATTACAATGTTGCGAATTTTCATGAAAGTTGGGACATTTTTCTGTCTGAAAATGTGCTTTGCGCTTAGTTCAGGCTTTCGTACACTTGGTGAAGGCACACACCATGATCTCGCAGCATCTGTCGTTTGTTGCTCAAATTCTACAGTCTGGTTTCTTGGAAAGTTGTAGACACTGATCAGCACATCTTAACTTCCAGTCACTATCGACACATTGCAGACTTTTTTTTAAATAACAACTGTTCCTTCTCATGGCTTGGTTTTGAAATCAACCCATCAGACAGAAACTCTAGAGGTTAATCGAAAATGCAAATACACTTAAGAACCGGTTGAATAATTTTCGGCTACTTTTCACTTTGTACAGAATTTATATTTTTTGCGCAGGTGTAGTTATTTTTTTATATTTAACTATTATATTGTATATATTATTTTTTTATACATATAACTAAATATTTGATGCGTAAATAAGGCTATTTCTTTTATTTTTAAATCAAATAAAGAAAATAGTATTTTTAAAATAAAAATGAGCTGAAAAGTTATTTAGCAAGCATGTTTCGTTTTGACATATTTCTACGAAGAGTTTATCGTAGTATCGTGTTTTGCAAATATTTTGAACTATCGTTAATTTTCTTTATGAATTTCAGGCCAAAATAGAAGTGTACGTACAGGTGGTGAAGGGCAATGACAGCCCTACCCTCCCGATGTCACCTTCCTCATCAGTCAATGCACCACCTAACATTCCACCTCCTCCTTTTGAATTCTTATCGAATCCCTGGTTCCACCGCCCCCCTTCCCCTAAGTCTACTCCCCCGCCTTCCCTCCCAACGGTGGCCCCTCCTACTCCGTCCGATGACAGAACCAACTCCGCCGATCTCCGGCAGCCGGTGGACTGGGTGTCCACCGTCTTCCCTCTCATCGCCACGGTGGCCTTCGCCCCTGTCTTCGGAGTGGTGCTGTGGTTGCTGCGGAGGAGATGCCGGGTTCAGCAGAAACTGAGAGCGGTAAGTTAATTTTCAATTTGTGTATAGAATGGGATGTTTGTTCGAAACGGGACGATCCATTGGTTTTGTGTGCCGTGGTTGCAAATTAAAACTAAATTATTGGAAGATTCTGGGAACGTGTTATAGCAGGGAGGAATGCTTGATTCGCTGTGCTTACATTGAATGGCATCCATCTGGACCTCTCATTTTTATTTTCTAAATTATAAGGCTGTTTTGATTCCCCCCAATGTGTATCGAATTCAAACACTCCTATGCCTTGGGCCTAACTCAAGGCCTTCAGATCTGAACTTTGGAATAAGTAGGGGCCAGCAGCCATTTTCAGCGGTCTAAGCAACAGCCCGGTCATTTGCGCATGCGATCACCAAAGACCTCCAGCTACAGTTTCAGGAATGGTTTTTGAACTTGGATTCAAAGGCAGAAGTGAGACTGTTTCAAAAGGAGGCAGTCGCCCAGAAAACTGCTGCTGAAAGTCGTTGAGCTGCAAGCAAATGCCCTCCTTAGGGACAAGTTCAAAGGAGTGGGTTCTTATACCAGTTTTTGTCCAAGGAAGACTTTCTTCTAAGCTTTCTCATCAAAGCACTTTTCAACCTTTGAAACATCATGCTTGTATAAACAAAATTTTTCAAGAATGAAATAAGGGAAAAACAATTTGAGAGAGAACAAAATTGTCTGATGAAAATCTCTGGTCACTCTTAATGTTATGAAGATCAAATCTGAAGACAGAAATGTCTACTATCAGGGGTGGCTTTAGGGCCGGACAAACCGGACCCTGCCCGGGGCGGCAAGTTTTAAGGGCAGCATTTGGATTAAATTTGAAAAATATTTTTGTGTGTGTGTTACAAAAATTTGATATATTTTTGAAATATTATTGGGCGTGAATTTGGTATTTCATTATACGTATCTTATTTTTTTTATTTTGTGCTCTGTATATTTAATGACAGTTTTCTTTTATGTTGAAACTTGAAGGATTCAAGGAAGGAGTATATGTTAAAGCATGAAATTTTATATGTTTACACATCTTTCACTAATAATTTTCTCCCTATCACGAAGTGACGTCATAACGGACATTCCTTTCACTCTTAAGATGTCAGGTTTCAGCTACCCAAAAAGCAACAGGAGTAATAAGAAATTATGGTAGATAGAGCCCCAGAAAATGCTATATTTTAATCTTGAGTGTAGTTACTATAAATTAAAACAAACGCTTGTGTGATCCCCACCATTAGTAGACTATTTTGGGGCTAAATTGACCTGCTTAAATACACAATTCCTTCTCATTCATTTCACTCGTTTAAAATTATAACAAGTATATCCTTAATTTCGAATTATTTTGGATTTTTAAGACAATAAGTAATATATATAGAGAGAGGGGTGCGGCATTTTCCATTTTTGTCCGGTGCTTCAAAACTGCTGGAGCTGGCCCTGTTGCTGTTTTGGCATCCAGGAATCCATGTCAAACCTTCCCACTAATATAGGTGTTTATGCGTATTTTATGAATGTGTTACATTAAGTCACTGATGAATGAAATAATATTAAATAAATAATTAAAAACCACATCCACACACATATTTTGATTCTTTTTTTTTATATTTTGATCACGAGTGTGTAATCAACTGCCAAAATGTTGTTTGACAGTTAGTGGGGCTCACGGGCTAAAAGAGGTTTAGAACAATTCTGCTACTTGAATTAGATCTGAAACGACGAGAGATTGAAAAAAAACGACACTTACTTACTCTGTTATATCTACCAATACTTAAAGTTATCGAATAGAAATAAACATTTTTTATAAAACACATGCATTTTGTGTTCTGCTTTTCAAGGAGGATTGATATTTTAAAATACACTGCTCGCCACCGTAAATGCAACACCAAGAAAGACAAGAGATAGCGCAACAAAAATTTATTTTGTAAATAACATGTTGACCAAGTATCAAATGATTAAATTTATGAACTTCTGTGAAGTGTGGTTCCTGCCAGAATCAGTAGCCACAGAGTAGCCGCCATTGTTCGAGATCACCACTGCCACACGCCTCGGCATTGATTCAAAGAGACTTTGGATGTGTTCTTCGGGTACAGCAGACCAGGCAGCTTCCGAACGTTGTCAAAGTTGATCTGGTGTGGCAGCTGGGGGGTGTAATCTGGGTCAATCGTTGAGCGACTATGGACCACATGTTTTCTATCAGTCAAAGGTCTGGGGAGCGAGCCGGCCAGGGAAGCAATTCAATCTGGTGATTGACGAAGAACCTTTGGACAAAGCGTGCCACGTGTGGTCGCGCATTATCCTGTTGAAATATAGCTGTGGCCCAGTCCTGAAGGTAAGGAAAGACAACTGGTTCCAACACCTCGGAGATGTAGCGCTGGCTGTTTAAAGTACCGGAAATGTGTACTAGAGGAGTGCGAGAATGATATCGAATACCATTCCATACCATAATACACGGTGAAGGACCAGTTTGGCGGTGCATAACGTAGCTGTTCAGCATCCTCGCTCCACGGTGTATCCAGACTCGAATCCGACCATCGTGGTGTTGCAGACAGATGCGTGACTCGTCAGTAAAAACAACTTCATTCCATTATACCGCCCACATCCTTCTTTCATCGCACCATTGGCGGCGGAGACGTCTGTGGTTCTGCGTCAAGGGTAGACCAAGCAATGGACGTCTTGCGGACAGACCACTCTGCTGTAAACGGCGTCGAATGGTACTCGCAGACAATGAATGATGCGTTACAGACTCAGTGGGCTGTGCTACGGTTGGTGATGTGACTGAGTGATCCGTCACTGTCATGCGCATATTTTGCCTGTCCTCACGTGAAGTGGTGCACTGAGGTGGATGCGATCGACCACGTCGGTCCGTCGTACCCTCCTGCATCCAACGGTCACATATCCTCATTACAGTTGTTTGGTTTCGTCCAACACGACTACCGATTTCCCTGAAAGATAATCCACAATCTCGATAGTCCACTATCCTTCCTCTGTCGAACTCGGATACTTGATCAAAAGCTGATCGCTGTTTTCTACGAGACATAACTGATTGTTTTTTGAAAAAACCACAAGATAAACACAATTGCCGAACTTGAAATCGTCGAAATCTCCAAGCCTTAAATAACGCTTTGAGGTGACGCCACAGGCGCGCGTGATGTGTGTTTGCGCTGAAATTCTAATCATTTGTATATCTCACCTCCGCTAACGCATGTTCTAAATTTCATGTTATTTGCATGCTTCCTTCAGGGTGTTGCATTTACGGTGGCCAGCAGTGTTCTTTTGCAGCCGTAAATTCTTTTTCGCAGACGCATCTCAGAACGCAATTGGAAGGATTAATTTCGTTGTGTATTATTCTAAGCTTTGCATAAAGTGACTCTATACTGCATACGCACTGTTTCTTAAGAGTTTTTCCCTGTTTAAGAAAAATTCAAGAACTACTGTTTCACAGATTCTTCTTGCGTTACCCCAACATTTCCGGGCAAAGAAGAGGAAGTTATCTGCTCTGTACATTTTAAATATTGTATCCCTTTAATAAAAAATTGATTTGATTTCTTTTTTAACGTCTCTGTACTAAGTTGCACGAGGTCTGTTGGGGATAGATTATGTTATTTTGAATTGACGAGGACGACACATGAGCTAGCACCCCACTTTCCAAACCTCCACACAACATCAAAGTGAGGATTTTGTGCCTCTGCAAATCTAACATGTATCGGCCCCTCTACATAGCGGGTCTTTAGTGATATCAGCCCTTTGAACCCGTGACTCAAGAGCGTTGGTCACGAGATTATGATCCCTCTCTCAATAGAACATATAAGCAGTCCCAAAATATATATTACTAAAAAACTCTCGGCTTAAATATCATGCTTATCAGTACTTGATCGATAAACTTATGAACATCCAAAATCTCCTTCCAAGTACGATGTAGTGTTGAATTTTAAAAGAAAATTTTAAAATGAAAAACACTAAGAAAATGAGAGATTTGTGCTTCTCTTCATGAACAAAATTAGTTTAGTATAAATGTTGAAAAATATTTTTTTATAGATTGTAATAATAATAAATACAGTGCGATTTGTGAAAAAGCAATTGATTCCTTTTCAGCAGATAGGAGATTCTCTTTCAAGAACCTAACTTTTGTTTTTCTCACAGGAGAAGAAACTGTCAGAAAGTGGAACGAGCGAAGATTTGGAACCCAATCCCCACGCGAATGTCCTCTACTTGCAGAAGCCGAGGACAGCCCATTCCAACAGATACGAGTCCGGGGAAACGACAGGGGTGAGTCTCTGAGAAGTCACTTTCCTCCTATTTCGAAACTAAAACTGGGCTTGGATGATGGAGGAGTCATTCCATGCTGCTGTAAGATTGTATCACTCTTCATCTACCGCAATGGCTGAAGAGGGGTGGCGGCATAGTCTCTCAGCAACCCATGACCAGATGTTATCAATGGGTCAGTCAAATATCTTCTGAGTCGAGATGGGTCAAAACAGGACGAGCAACATGCGATCTTGTTGACGCCGAGACTTCGAAGGAAGAGCGCAGCTGCCGGCCTTGAAATCTGAGAAATATAATAACTCTGGCTGTTCAGATTATCGACCAGATGAACCAAGTGTGTTTTCTTGTCGTGTACCCACTGCCATTACACTAGGGGAAGAAACGGGGCTCACACACGTCTATAAAGAAGACGTGTTGCCTTTGTCATGGGACGTACTGTAGCGTCAAGAGAAGCCTCACTAATGGTTACATTTGGACAGTCTTTGCGGTCAAGCCTACTTTCTGTCTCCGTAATGCAGCTGTGCGATCCTGCAAGGCCGCTTGCCCTTTCGAACGTTTGCGGTGTTCAATAGAATCCTTCTGAACCAATAGGTTCCGTATTAGCATTACATTCGTTTGATTTCTAACCAATGCGAGTTGCAATAAGATGGAACGATAAACTGCCCTCTCGATTGGCCATGATCCTACCGCTATCGAATTGCGAAAGTATTTGTAAAGATTTCTCATTCTTATACGAAGCATAACACGATCTTCTCACAAACAACCAACTTTCAAATGTGACCCCGCTGCGAACTTTTTCTTTTATACTGAATTTGAGGTGCTTTTTCTTCCTCCTGCGTCGTTCGATTGCGCTTAAATCCTATTCATTTACATATCCCAGCATCTTGATGCGAATTTAACGTTTGTATCACCATCAGTCTTCTTGGTGTCACAATTTTAAGGGGCAGCAATGTATTATGGTATTATGTATTGATCCCATGTACAATAATCCTACCTATATGCATTTAATGTTAAAATTATATACATAATATTTAAGGTTCAGTTGAATGAAAATAATATTGAAAAACTATTCCGCTGATGAGTCGGAAAGAAGAAGGCCGAGGATAATGTGCGCGTTTTTCTTTCAAGTCAAGTTCATCAAGACTGATATTGTGACGTGGGAGAGGGTTTGGGGGATTCTTTTGGAGTAATGTGGATTCATTTACTCTCTCAATAGACTTAACTAACAGGAAACACCCATGAAATTCAGCACTACAAACCCGAAAGCTCAGTCGCTGCCCATCTTCTGTATCGTCCTCACTTCGGCCAAGTAAATAAGCCTAAACTCTTTTCTGGATTTTACAAAAGGTTTTATCTTCAAATCTGACACTATTTGGCGACCAAAATGAGTCGCTCGCATTTATTAACTTTTATTGAAGATCCGCAAATCTGCAGACAAGGGCCTAGAGAAGGGGCCTTTTCCCGCCGGTATTTCTCGCGGGCCGCTCTATGAGGATAATAGGGGGAAAGCAAAATTAATCAGAATATCAAAACTCCTTTTTTTTACTTTTACTTTCATACTATATTAATCCTTCTATCCAACACACATAGAAAATATTTAATTTTCTGCATTCATCAATGAGTTTTGCGATTTCTTTTCATCAATTATCCTTGGTTACATTCTACTTTGGTAGCACAATGGATAAATTGGATTGATAGAATTTCCCACAAAGTTTTAAGTGCATTTCTCTTAAATAATTGAATTTCTTAGTGCAATGGGCGGGGACCTGTCCACTCAGAAACTCAGGCTGAGTGTGTCTGGCTTAGAGATCTCCCTCCCTTACCCAAAGTGACATTTCTTCGTTGTTCTTGCGATTGAAACTTTCATTTTTAAAAGTAAGATGACGTTTTGCTGTCCTATTGAAAAAACTAGTTTTTACTCTTGTATTAAGAATGAATTTATTTAGTATACATTGGGTCTCTTATTCCTACAAAATTGTACGCGTCATGAGAGGACAAATGAGCATCGGCCCAATTTAGAAAATTCATAAAAGCTCCCAATTGTGTAGAGAAGCACATTGTGTCGCTAACATCCAAATTATTATACAATTGCATCAGAAAGCTCTGTCAGTAGAAACAGAATAACGAAAAATATATCACAAATACAATAAAAAATGAGTGCGCATCATCCCCAAAAGAAGTACATAACGTAATCTTTCTTGAAATACCATCCTAGATGTAATGTCCCAGAGACTTTCCTTGTTACTCTACGTTGTCTTTAAAACAAGTTCCACCTTTCAGGTGATTCCCGAGAATCGGAAGTGGGAATTTCCCCGCCATCACCTCCGCTTTCTGGGTCTGTTGGGGGAAGGGTGCTTCGGGCAAGTGTGGAAGTGCGACACTCTGGGGGAAACTGAGGCCCTGGTGGCTGTCAAGACACTCAAAGGTAAGCATTTCATTCCGACCAGGAAATTCTGTTTTTTGTTTCCTACAAAACAATGCACCAATCTACAGGTCCTTACCACCCCTATGTTCACGAATTAACATACTCTGTTGGGGAATTATTTTCTCTTCTCTTGTTTTATACTCAAAATTTACATTAGGACAAAAAATATTTCGAGTCCTGCAGACGACGTGTAGTCATCGTTGACCAACTTATTTTTTATAACTGAGAGAATTTGTTCTGAGTCTGGCACAATACACATGAGCATTATTGCGAAAAAATAAGAGGAATACATTTTATATTTGTAAAGAGAAGATGGCCTTCAATAGTGTGGAGGTACATATTTTGAGCTCTCATACTTTCATACTAGCAATGCTCATGCGTGGTGCTAATTATAGTAATATTGACTTATTTAGTTACGTACTATATGTGCTTACCTGATTGGTATCAAATATTTGTATATAAATTCATTTACACTTAAAAATGAACAACACAGTCACTTTCAAAAAATACCACTCAATAGGCTCACAGCTGATCAAAGAATGAACTACTGCATAAACCCATTGCACGCATTGTAAGGGCGCCCCTCCCCCTCGGGTGCCCTTCTCTTTGATTATCAGCGTGAGCCAGAGGTGTAAGAATAAATGAAAAACTAGAAACTGCCATGATTTTAATACGAGTTTATTAAGATCTTAAACTTAAACCTCTAACATATTAGATAATAACATGACATGTGAGAGAATCTACGGTGGCTAAGCACACAATATATATAATACCGATATAACGTAACCCGAACCACTATCAATGACTAACTCGCCTAAGCTCAATTCCAATACGATCACAGATCCGAATATTTAAATAATCACTCCTACATTTATCGTCCCACGAAGTATCACTCTACTTAATCCTATTTGAAGTTGCGTTTCACTGGAGTGCAATGGTATGTACCTTGATCAAAGGGCTCTCTGTCACGGGTAACTTCTGTTGGCTGTCACTTAACCTCTCAAAACCTCTTCACACTTGAATTACGGACTATCGTAACATTCCCCAAATGCCACACCGCTTACTCTAAACTTCTGTTATTTAAAAGCTTCCTAATTTGCATCTTTCCTTCACGCTTTACTTCTTGGTTTGGTTGAAAAAGAGTTGCCATTAATTCTGGCCCCAAAGAACCCAAAAGGACATGTTAATGAAAAGACGCGTGAGCCCGTCACGACATTAGCTTCTGACATTTGTTGAGGAACTGCTAGGAGCTGACCTCTGTGGTGGTTCAGAGAATGTACCATCTAGCATCCATTTCTGAGGCATTCAAGCAAGTGTTACGTTTTATGTAGCACCACACAATAAACGAATAATAATGAGTGGTACAACATATGTACCACAAAGCATGAAAGAGTTAGTAGAAGCAATACCTGTGCTCCAGGTATCATCTACTCTTAAATTACACTTAGTCATGGATATGATTGTATTTTTTTTCATAAATTGTTCAGGTTTAGATCTAATCTATCGAAGGTTTCTGCAGTCGCATTTTATGTTTTATGTTAATTTCTTTCTATACTTTGTTGCTGCATATGTTGAGAAATATTTTTAAGTTAAATACGTTGTTCCCACAGAATGGCAGTAAAATGTTTGACTGTGAGAAAATTCTGTGCGTATGTTCTACAAACTTTCAGCCTAAAATTCTGGAGCTATTCCTGCTTAAATTTAGATTTTAAAGTGAAATCTGTTGATACGTCGATAAGTGGTTCCTTCCTTGGCTTGGATTTCTCCCCAAGAAAATATTATTTTATTTATTTCTTTTCGTGTGTGGAAAAAGGGGCTTCATTGCAGAATTCTCAGCGCTGTCGTCTAAATCCGCTTCATTTGACAAAACATTGCGTCAACGAGTAGAAAATTATTTTGCGTACCCCAGAGTCACAAACAACGATCGACTCACAATCAAGGCAGTACGTATAAAACTTAAAGTAGAAAAAAAAGTTTGAATACTCTTTTATAATAATATAATAAAACTTTCACAGAAAATGACTTACAAGAGAAGTTGTCCAGCGCGAAATTTATTTTTTAAGTTTCCCTTTTTGGAACGGGGGGCACGGCTTTAGATATGGCTGTGGTCATGCCGACTCCATTGAAAACGTGCACTAGAACTGTTCTGTATACAAATTTTATATTTTAAATTTTTATATTTTTCTTTTCGAATTCTTAGTTTGACTTTTTGAACTCATAGGTGTGGAACCCCAGGATTCCGTGGAACAGTTTGGAGACTCATCTATTGCATCCAATGTCTACAATGAACAAAATTTAATTACTAATAAACTGTAAAATAGTTTTTTGCCCGTTCTCGTTGCGTAGTTTTCACCCCTATTTGATTCTTTTCACGGCTGATTAATTTTAAAAAAGAAATAGATTTGATCAAAAGAATTTCAGACTGAGAGGGCGTTGTTCTTTTAAATAAGGACGTCATTAGTAACACACTCATGATGACGCCGTGTCCATGACGGGACCCAATCACTCATTCATGTTGGATAGAAATAAGGAAAAGAAAATGTCTTTCAGACTATATTAATAACATCCATAGAAGATATATTCAATGTTTTTAAGAATCCAAGTTTTACGCTGAAATTTTGAAAAGGTATTTCGTATGTCAAATGATCTAATTTATTTTCTTGTTCTAATGACAGTCCACGACCATTTGGAGCAGATGCCACTTCGGATTCAGAAATTTTAAATAGAAAATTCATCCGAGCCCCCAAAACATCTCAAGAGGATGAAAAAACGGTTCTCGAAATGTATATAGCAGCCTCATATATAACTGTTTTTAATCTTCGCATTATATTTCACTTCACTCACGAATCCTGATGGCGTATACATTACGGTAATGTATTAATGAATTGATAAAAAAAATATTGTTTCATTTGTGCTCAAATTTTACTTTAACCCAATACGAACTATAAACGAAGTATGTCGCTGTAATAACATATTTTATGAAAAATGTTTATTAGGGTTGAAGCTAAAACAATAGCGTTTGGTGGGCTAAGAAACTTTCAAATGCACTTCCTTGTGAACAAACAGACAGGGAAGAAAAAAGGGGGGAAAGTCGCCATCGCATTTTTATGGGTGCGTATTGGGAAAGCACCATTTCATTTTTATTAATTTTAATGCACAGTGAGAGAGAGAGAAATTTAAAATCAATTTTTAATAAAACACCATTTATCAAGTGTTTTTACAAATACCAAATTAATAATGGCTCGTTTCTCGTCATGAAGAAATGAAATAAAATTACCTTAATAGAATATAACACATTAAAAAGAGACTGTTGCGACCCAAAGTCATTTAACAGTTTTTTAAACCAATATATACTTTTTAATGTTTCATAATAGAATATGTTTATTTGTATGTGTGTATAGACACGTATAGGTAGTAAGGAAAAATTTTTGTTCGCTGCCTAGACGAGCATGCAGTCTTTTCGTAATAATTCTTTCCGTATCCATTTATTTTCTTGATAAATATTGGTTTTGAGCTTCGAGCATTCCTTCTGGTAAAGGCATCCAATCTATTCACTTTCTCCTTTTCAGAGAATGCTTCGGAGAAGGAGAAGAAAGACCTCCTCAACGAATTAGAGGTGATGAAGCTGCTCGACCCTCACCCAAACGTTGTCACTCTCCTCGGCTGCTGCACGGACAGAGGTCAGTTGTGTTGCGTTTCAGATTACACATTAGGGGTCATTTAGAGAAAATGTATTGCTATTCCATTCGTCAGATTTCGAAACGTAATTGTATAGTGTCATCTAAAAAAAATACTCCCTTAATAATTTTCTGAAATTTTCGTCGCAGTTAGAAAACATTATGATTTTGTTCGAAGACTGGAAAAAGAATTAAATTTTAATTTTAATCGATTAGTAAATTAGTTTAACTAAGAAAGTTAATAAACTTTAGTTAATAAATAAAAGTTAATAGCAAAAAATAACTTTCCCGTAACAAAAGATGGATGTGTCTTTAGAGAATGAAGTAAAGAATTTTCTAAATGATTTACGTTCTGAATTGCATTCTATAATTAATTTAGAAATTATTCAGAGAAAAAAAATTACTGGATTCTTTTTGAAAACAGCTCATTAAAATTTAAATGGGTTCTTTTATTAAAACTTCTGTGTTTTGTTTTTATCCCATCTAATATTTTAATAATTACCAGTTTAAAAATAAATGACTATTCAAACCTATTTTCAAAACTACGCAATAAGGGACCGTGATTGAACGGCTTTCAAACCCAGGAAAGGGTCACGTAAAGAACAAGTAAGTTCTTTCAAAGTAAATCGTATTTTGGTCTGTGAAAATCCTGAGAGATCGCAATAGATTTCTAACAATTAACTCCAACTTATCAATACGTCATAGCACAATCATACCAATATGGAACGCAGTAGTGATCCAAAATTAACCGTGATTTATCCTAGTTCCTTGGAATAGGTTATTTAACGTGTCCGTAGATCGTACCAGGAACATGCGACTGCTTTCGATCTAGGCTGGTACGTATCGAGCCTTCTGAACTGATCAGTACGTATCGAGCCTATCATTTGACGAGCGACGAATCATTTGTGCCATCTTCGGTTTGTCTGATAGAATTTCCAGTAGAAAATGTTGATGAAGCTGATTTTCACTTTTCCAGATCCCCTCTTCTTAATAATGGAGTACGTGCAGCACGGCAAGCTGCAGACTTACCTTCGGGAGAGTCGTGCTGAGAGGCAGTACGGCAACCTGCACGGAGGCAGTCGTCACTTGACCTCCCGTGACTTGACCGTCTTCGCCTACCATGTGGCCAAGGGCATGGAATACCTCTCAAGTAAAGGGGTGAGTGTTACCAATAATGTTCCCTTCCCCTTTGCACGTGCCGGAGCAACTGAGTGGTAAAGATTACGAACTGACGGTCGGTGTTGTAGATCCAGTTGCTTCCGACATGCAGAGGAGCTGATCGCGTTACTCCTTGTCGAGACACAAAGTCTTCACGTTGACGCGATATGAAAGTTTGGAGAATGGGTTATTAGCTCTGTGTGATGTCGTACTCATTTGACTGAAGCTTACAATAACGAGACTCGTCTCCAATAGCCTCAGTGTAGCTTCGAAGGTGTGACTTTAATAAAAAATCAAATCCCCCTTCGTGATTATTTTCCAATATGCACTGGTTGACAATTTTTAAGGAATAGTTCCGTTTTTATGAATTGTTCATAATGAACATTAATTGAGGAAATAAAACTTCATACATATTTAGTAGAGGTGCAATGCATTTTTTTGAGTAAAATGATTCAAATTTCTACCCGTGGAAAAAGAAGAAAAAAAATTCTCTTTGAATCACGAAAATTGGGTTTTTCTTCCAGAATGAAACAGTTAAGAGCTCATCAACAAGTTGTGTGACCTACTCAAACACTAATGCTCGTTCTGCATCTGTTATTCATGCTGCCTAGTAAACGACTTAAAAATCTTTGGGGGATATTTTTCCACTTATCTTTCAAAGCGATTGCCAGTTCTTAGATATCTCGGGGAGGGCCAGTTCTTTGAAAAACACGTCTGCCAAGAACATCTCAGCTATGTTGTTTAGGATTTAAATCAGGCGTGTAAGCAGGCCATGTCATACGTTCAATATTTTCACTTTCTGGTGTGGTTGATACTCCAGTGTGGGAGTGCATTGTCGTCCATAAACAGAAAGTCCCGACTTATCACTCCCCTAAAAGGATGAACATGACCCAGAGCTTTCTGCAACAGTACGATGTGCATAAAGCCTGCTAACCCCATCACGTCTTGCCCTCCCGATGACGTTTCTGAACATTCAGTGCCACATAACGTGTTCCCATCTTGCTTCAAACTAACCCCTGGCCAGAATTTCCTGTCACAATGAAACGGGATTCATCGGAGAACTGCGGGCCTCAACTAATAGGCTCCTTGCACCTACGGAACCTTTGCCGACGATGATAGGGTAGAAGTTGGATACATTGAACTGGTTCCGCACTAAATTCATTCAATCACCTAGAAATGGTTCTGACTTATTCATTTGTACAGGCAGTGGTTGCACGATCTGTCTCATTAGAAGTGAGGCGTGTCTGTTTCTTTTCGCCATTAAGAATACATGTCCCTTCCCTTGGGGAGTGGTGCTCCTTCCCCGGTTTGCTTTCGTCTAGCCACTTTCAGCGACCTTATTTAGTCATGATATGACACTTTTTGATATTCCCATTGCTGTAGCCAAAGTAGTGATACTTTGGCTTGTTTTGAGTCGTCTCTATGATCGTAATCACTCAAATGATGTCTTGTAGAAATTTTGGATTTAATTATTGCTTCATCACACACACACACACACTGATTTCAACAGAAATATCTTCAAGAACCAACGACACACCATATTACTGAAACTTCCGAATGAAAAAAGAGCTTTTTTTCGTGCACTACCTTTTGTATAGCGATAACAAATAATTAAGCAATTGTAAGCCAATTAATTTCGTTTTCTCTTACAAGCATCTTTATTTAGTTTTATGTTTAAAACAGTGGTTATATATATATATCTAAAATAATGTTATATCTCAATGACATTTTTTACATGTAGTTTTAAAATTGGTCTGGTAATGGAACTTTGCAAACAGACCCGTTTTATAATTAGACAGCAAGGGACAATATAATTTCTGTCGAAGAATGAATGTTAAATAATTAAAGAACCTTGATCCTTGTCTTTATTTTTTTACTTCCTTTTATTTTTAACATTATGATGTAGTTTTTACTCATAAAATGGATTTTGTTGTAGTTATTTGTTAAAATTTTTATTCTTTTTTGCACTAATTCATTTTAACCCTGTAACGTCGTGAGAAGGTAGCATAAAAATAAAAAATCACACCAAGGCTGTGGGAGTAAAAAAAATACTTTTAATTTTTTTCTCCAATAGGATAATTAAATTAAATTAGATTATGCAGTTAATAGTCTCTGTGCCTAGCCAGTATGGTAGCCCCTTTTTGAAGTCTCTCTCTCCACAGCTTGTCTCGGTACAGTCCACAAGGCGTTTTCTCTCATCCGCGTCCAGAACTCATCGTCAGCATCACGATTCAAAACTCTCGGATCCCCCGAAAAAAACCAGCCCTCGTCTTTTTCGATCTCTTTCCTTCGTTTCTTCTTTTTTTCGACTTTCGACTTTTTCGACTTTCGACTTTCAATTTGGGAACTGGAACCTAGGCAGATTCCTCCATCCCATATCTGGCATCTAAGGGTGCCTTGTGCTGCTGTACTTGGTTCGGTGGTTCAAGAGGTGTGGCCACTACGTGAAGGACCAATGGCGTACGAGGAGGTTGGAAGTAGGAATACGATTGGATCCGTGAGCATTGGACTTTAAAGAAAAAATTTTCCGATCAGTTTTAGGAAGAAAAAAGTTAAAATTTGAAAATTAGGAACAATTATATTAATTAGAAGGAGTATGGAGAAATAAAAATTAATCCATAAACACATCCATTAACATAAGTGCTTGTTGTTTAAAATCTTTTGTTTTCTTGAGATCGGGGAGAATTTCTTTTAACTTAGGGAATTGTTTAAAGATATTGCTTACGATTTTAAAGAGATCAATGATGTCTTGAAAATCAAAGGAATTAATTTCGTTAGAGGGGGAAACTCGGGGAGTGCTTTGTCTTTCCGAATTATTATTAGCATTGGATGGGGAAGGGTCATTTTTATTTTTATTTCCAGAAACCATGTTAGTGAAGGAAATTCCTTCAACTACATTGTTACTGGTGAATTTTTTGTTATTTCTATTTAGAAGTGGGGAACCTCTTTTCGGTTTAGGGAAATTTGGACATTTGGTATAACAGGCAGTGTGTCCATATGTGTCGCAATTTATACAATAGGGGTTTTCCTGTCTTTCTTTAATATCGCATTCTTTCGTTGGGAGTTCTTTTCCGCATTTTAAACATCTTGTAATCATGTGACAATTGGCTGCAGTATGATAAAAATTGTTGCAATTGAAACATTGCGTGATTCCGCGAACAGAATAGCCCTCAATTTTTACTTGCATGTAACCCAAGTGGGTAAGGTCAAAAACAGTTAAATTAAATTCATTTCTGGGCATTGTGATAAGGAAAAAGGGGAGTTGGAGTTTTGTTCTTTTGGAGATCAATTGATTAACACTGGAAACAGTGTAACCTTGATCTTCTAAGTCAGAGATTATTTCATTTGGTTTGGTGCATCCGGGTAAACCTTTAACAACTACTTTAATTGGTTTAGTTTCTTTTGGTTTAAAAACGTAAAATTCAATTTCTCGGTCTTCATCCATGAAATCAATGATTTCTTGATGTTCAATATGGCAATCTGTGTTTAACTTTATACTTTTTCCGTTTTTCCAGCCTTTTAAAACATCAAGGACAGTCCATTCCTCCCCCCTCACGCTTTCTCATTGGTGGGCCCATGCGAGTCGATCAGCTGCCTCGGAAGCGATCTCGTAGACAGTGGTATAGCCAGACTGTTGTTTGTATAGTCTCACTGGCACCAAAGTCCAGACGCTAAAGACACGATAATGAGCCCCCAGCTGCAGGTGCACCAAAACTCAGTCTAGTATTGTCCTGAAAGAGTGAAACTCATTTCGAGAGGGGGACGTCACAACTTCCTTCTCCCTAAAAAGCTCCATTTCTCGGGACTTCTCTGGTCCCAGTTGGATTCAGTTCCTTGAACTCACACACATAAAGATTGTCCCATCAATGAGATTGATCAGGGCAGCAATCCCGGTATTAAACACAATCAAAAAATAACATAATGCATGAATCAAAATTTCAAAAAAAAAAAAAAATTGTACACTTTACAATTAGGACTTAAAATCCGAATCTGGGATTCTTCTCTTAAAGTTATACTTAACCTTTAAATTTTAAGTTTTAAACAAAATGAGTCAAATGCTAAACTCTTACTAACTTTCTACACTTAATCTCGCATGACTACAGAAGTAAACCTCTGTGTTGGTTTACGGTTAACTAAGAGACATCAGAGATTTTCACTAACATCTAACTTTCTTCCACTATGTACACAGCTACACTCACATACATTCAAATAAAATAGTAATATAAATATATATAATAATTAATAAGAAAATCCACAAACTACTTATTCCAATTTACTTAGGCCGTCCGCGTTTCCATGGAGCCTCCCAGGTTTGTGTTTGATTTCAAAATTAAACGGCTGTAAACTCAACGCCCATCTTTGTAATCTAGGATTAGTACTCCCCATCTTGTTTAGGTACCTTAAAGGGTTAAGGTCGGTTTCTATAATAAATTTTTGCCCATCTAAATAATGCTTTAATCGCTTTAGACCAAAAATTATCGCAGCTAATTCCCTTTCCACCGTGCTGTAGTTTCGCTCCGCTTTAGAAAATTCTTTGCTTAGGAAAACGATGGGGTGCTCTTCCCCTCTATTCTTTGCGATAAAACAACCCCAGCACCCACCTCACTCGCGTCCGTTTGCAGGATGAAATCCGTGGAAAAATCTGTGGCAAACAATATGGGTTGGGAGATGAGTTTGGCTTTTAGCTCTTCGAACGCTTTCTCACATTTCTCATCCCAAGTGATCTTCTCTTTCTTAATTTTCCCTTTCAGTGCGTCGGTCAAGGGTGAAGCTATTGTGCTGAAATTTGGGATATAATGAGAGTAGAGTACCCCACTAGACCAAGAAAGGATCGTACCTATGTTTTAGTGGTGGGCCGCGGGAAATCTGATATAACTTTTATCTTCAGATCACTCGGAGACCTACTCCCCGAACCAATTCGATGTCCTTGAAATAATACTTCCTCTTGAGCAAACTTATATTTAGATGTGGTTTCACTTTTAGCCCCGCCTTTCTCAATCTTCCTAAAACTATGTCGATATGCTTTACGTGATCTTTCCACCCTTGGGAAAAAATGGCTATTTCGTCTATATACGGCAATGCAAACTGCTCTAACCCCTCTAAAACTTGGGCCATCAATTTGCAAAAATAATAGGGTGCACATACTAAACCGAACATCATTTTCTTGGGGATATAGGTGCCAAATGGAGTAACGAAAGCTGCGTATCTCTGAGCTCTCGGCGTGAGCGGAATCTGAAAGTAACCTTTCGACAAATCCATCACAGTTACATAGGGAGACGCTCTCACTTTTTCTACTATCTCTTCCATATTTCGCAAAGGGAAAAATTCAGCTCGAGTTATCTCGTTCAATCGACGATAATCAACACATGGACGAGGGTCTTTATTCGGGCTTTCTACTAAAATAAGGGGCGAAGTGTAATCGGACTGTCCTATCTCTATTACTCCCAGTTCCAACAAACGTTTAATTTCTTCTCGCAATATGTTAATTTGTCTCGGAGACATCCGATAAGGTTTTGTTTTAATGGCTTGTCGGAGATCAGTTCAATATCCATTCGCATCAAGTGAGTCGTCCCAGGGTCTGCGGAAAACACGTCCTTATTTTTAGTAATGACTTGTTTTAATTCGTCGATCTGAGAGGGGGATAGTTTAAGTTGCAGTTGACTTTCCCGCAATATTTCGTGATAGTCAAACTT
Organism: Trichonephila clavipes; assembly: GCA_019973935.1. Taxonomy (NCBI): domain Eukaryota; kingdom Metazoa; phylum Arthropoda; class Arachnida; order Araneae; family Nephilidae; genus Trichonephila; species Trichonephila clavipes. The sequence goes on along the minus strand of BMAU01019385.1, from coordinate 216,318 downwards.
CGTGCATTGTTTATCTGGATAACGAATTTCAGCATCTCCCTCTATGTCATCCGAGACCTCTTCTACAACCAGGCTTACCAACTCGGGTCTCCGATGATACGGTTTTAGTAAGTTTACGTGATAGATATAGTACTACGGTCCCTTCTTCCTGGTAGATCTATCACATAATTTGTGTCCGAAATTCTACTAAGTACCTTTCCCGGCCCTATCCAATTCACCTCAAGTTTATTTTGTTTAGCGGTAGCTAACACCATTACCAGATCCCCTTCTACAAATTTCCATTCCACGGCATCGCGATCGTACCACGTTTTCCTTTTAAGTTGGCATTCTTTCATCCTAGTGATCGCATTATCTTGGCAACGTTTGAGTCTATTATTTAACTGCAATATATATTCCACTACCGATTGACTCGTGTTTCCTTCCTCCATCCATTCCTCGTAAACTACAGTTTGGGGTGTTCTCAAATTCTTTCCCATCACCAACTCGGTGGGACTGAATCCTGCACTCTCGTGCGCGGCCGTTCTTAGAGAGAATAATGCTAAAGGAAGAACTCCCTCCCTATCTTCTCCTGATTCCAAGCACAAAGCCTTAATTACGCGCTTGATGGTTCTATGCAATCACTCCACTGCATTGCTTTGGGGGTGGCTCACTGATGACCTCGTTACATTGATGCCGAACTTATTGAAAAAGGTGGTGGTCAATTCACTAGTGAAAGACCCCAGGTCGGATTGTATTTCGCGCGGAATAGCTTCCGGGTACTTAGAGGCTACGCAAATCGACGTAATCAGGTATCTATTTTGCTTTGTTGAGACAGGGAGAGGTCCCACAGCATCTATATTGATTTTAGAGAATACCTCCGAAATAATCGTCACTAATTTCAGGGGTGCTTTCGCCTTATCTCTCGGTTTCCCTACTTCTTGACATGAATCGCAAGTTTTGATGAACTCCTCCACGTCTCTGTACACGTTTGGCCAAAAAAAAAAAGGCCTTAGAATTCTATCTTTGGTTTTCGTCACCCCCAGATGCCCCCCTATTTCGTCATGGCTAAGTTTGTTAATGTCAAGTCTAAACTTTATGAGTACGCATAGCTGTCGGACCTCCTCCCCTCGCTTAGTTTTCGAGACTCTAACTAATTTCCCCCTGATGATCATAAATTCTTTGTCTATTCCTGTTTGGGCCTTATCCCATAATGGTTTCAGATCGGGGCATTTTCTTTGTTCCTCTTTAAATTTAACACCGTTCACTTCCTCTAACCTCTTTCCCCCTTCTCCTTCAATAGCAGGAATGATAAGGCTATCGTCTTCCCCTCCCTCAAACGGGGGCAAAAATCCGTAAGCTCAAGCTGGCACTTGTTCAATTCCTCTCCATTCGCCTCTTTTTCTTTCTCAGAGGAAAGTTTTTTTTTTGTTTACTTTTAGTCACCACTGCGTTAATCAACTGCACGCCCTGTTCGTTTGACTCCAAGAGTTCAGCCTTTCGGTTTCCCAATAAATATAGATCATTGTCACTACTATCCTGTTTTATTGCAGCCTTGGTATAAAACTCCCCTTTCTTCGTTTTGATTTTAATTTTAGCCAGAGGCAAACAGTGGCAAATCTCATCTAACGGACTTTTCAACCAAACGTATTCACCTAGGAGGTCATTTTCATTGATCCAGCTCCACGAACAGAAGTCTATGGATGACCCCGAATCCCTTAGACATACGCGATCTATGCCATTTATTTCCATGTTCATTTTGAATTTTTTAAATGGGTCGTCATTCCCGGTATTTAAAGTTAAATTAGCTACCGTTTCGAAATTATTTTTCATTAATCTAGGGCAGACTGGCTTTATGTGCCCTGTCTCATTACAGTAATAGCATATTATGGGCTTCCTTCGCTCAAATTGACTCTCCCCGCCCTGGGGCCCTCCCTCCTAATTTGAGGTCCTATGGCTTACCTCATGCTTATAAGGATCCCTATTCAAGGGCCCGATATTTTTACCCTTACCACTAAAATGAGCTGATTTATTTTTACTTTCGAGAGGCTGTTTATCAAAGGTTCTACGCTCCCAGGTTTTCGTTGGACCTGATTTTTTATGCACTCTTCTAATCGCCTCAAAATGGTCCAATTTCTTAGCTAAAGATTTAGCCTCCTTGAAACCATCCCACGAATCTAGAAAATGGTCTACTAATTCACTTGGTGCTCTTTTTTATTTGTTCTGTCACTAGTAGCTCTTTCAATGCGGCGAAATCATCCACTTTCATCCCAGGTAGCCAGTTGTCCAGGTAGGACCTTAGTTCGAACACTAAATCCGCCCACATTGCCCCTGGTCTGCGTTGATGCGACTCAAATCTATCTCTAAGGGCTATCGGTGTGAGTTGGAACCGGGCCAAGAGCAGATTTTTTATGTGGGGGTAATCGTCGCTTTTCTCTAAAGGTTCTTTTGCTACTATCTCCGCAATTTCCATCGGAAGTAAAGGAATGAGTTGGGAGACCCATCTATCCTCAGTCACTTTTTCTTTTTTCGCCTGCCTTTCAAAAAATAAATTAATGTCCGCATTCTTAGCATTGTACTAAGTCTCGTTAACTCGTCTATTAACTCCCTGTCCCTCAAGATTAGTTGACGATACACTTATCGTATCCGTAATATTAGCTAATTTCATTCTTTCCAACTCAAATGCCCTAATTAATTTATGTTCTTCAAATTCTCTAGTCTCCCGCTCGCTTTCCCTGGTTTCTCGTTTTTCCGCCAAGATACCCCCCAACAAACTTTTAACCAATTCTTCGTTATACGCCATCATGCTTTAATAAATACAACACTAAATCCAATCTCAATTGTCACTAAAACAATTCAAATATTCAACGTAAATCAACACTACACTATACACTAAACTTAGTTGTACTACACAAACTTATACAACTACCCAGCGTAGCTAACCGTACACTAGACCTAGACTTTAATTATACTTCACAAAATTATACTCATAACTAGCATAACTAACAGTACCCAAGACTGAGACCTTATTATATTTCACAAAATAATAAAAATACTCAGAGTAACCTGACAATACACTACGCAAAACTGAGCTAACAAAACAAGTATACTACTGTATACTACGACCTAACTCAATAAAAAACACACATACAAACATAGCGCATTAATACACTTCAAACAAACTTAATAATTTCTGTAGTTTCTCAGTCTAGACTTTTAACTTTATCTAGCATTACTTTTCTTACAAAATTTTACATAAACTAGAAATAATGTATTGCTGCCCTGATACTATACTCAAAGAAAAAGACTGACCTTAACATTGCAGGTGGAAACACTGGAAACATCTTCTTCGCCCTTCTCCGGAAAAAACGGAAGGCAGGCACTTCGCGGGCACTCTTCACAAGCAGGGAAAAACAGGAATTCCGGGAAACCTTTCAGGTGGGCACGCTTCCTTAACACACGGGCACGAGCAAGGCACTCCGGTCACTTCTTGTTGCATGTAATTCAATGAAACACATTTCTTTCACAAGTTGTGCGAGAATCAGGCGGGCATAACTCCATACGGCTGGCGTTTTATTTTTTCTTCTCAATAAAGGGTTCGAGGCATCTATTCACAGAAATGCCTATCTCACAAAGCTGCCACCAAATTAGAGCTTGCTGTAACGTCGTGAGAAGGTAACGTAAAAATAAAGCATCACAGCAAGGTTGTGGGAGTAAAAAAAAATACTTTTAATTTTTTTCTCCAATAGGATAATTAAATTAAATTAGATTATGCCGTTGATAGTCTCTGTGCCAGGCCAGTATCGTAGCCCCTTTTGAAGTCGCTCTCTCCACAGCTTGTCTCGGTACAGTCCGCAAGGCGTTTTCTCTCATCCGCGTCCAGAACTCATCGTCAGCATCAGGATCCAAAACTCTCGGATCCCCGAAAAAAACCAGCCCTCGTCTTTTTCGATCTCTTTCCTTCGTTTCTTCTCTCCTCCCCCTTTTTCCAGCCTTTTAAAACATCAGGGGCAGTCCATTCCTCCCCCCTCACGCTTTCTCATTGGTGGGCCCATGCGAGTCGATCAGCTACCTTGGAAGCGATCTCGTAGACAGTGGTATGGCCAGACTGTTGTTTGTATAGTCTCACTGGCACCAAAGTCCAGACGCTAAAGAAACGATAATGAGCCCCCAGCTGCAGGTGCACCAAAACTCAGTCTAGTATTGCCCTGAAAGAGTGAAACTCATTTCGAGAGGGGGACGTCACAATCCTTTACCTACCGCATTATGATTTATTGTGATTTTTTTCATGCAATGTTTTTTTAATCACTACATTGAAAATTAAGGGACATACATAAACAAAATACTCAACTTTGGGAAATTTAATCCATTAGAGCTAATTAATTAATTAAAGATAATCAACTATACCATTAATTATACGCACACTGTTCACTTAAAATAAATAGCTAAATCGTTTTCTAAGGTCTTCATTAACATACAAACAAAATAAGACACTTAGCTTTTGACATTAATTACTTTTTCGGAACTAAAATGACAATCTTTGCAGTCAGCTGAAAACGCAATTTTTGATATAAAGCTATTTTCCTTCCTCGCTAAAATACTCATCATAAAACTGGTGCTGCCATATATCTTGGAAGAGTGAATTTCAAAGAATATTCATGTTAAGTATCGTCAGAGTATTTGTAAAAATAGCTATTCTATCTCATTTTAAAGTTCAGTCGGTGGGTAATGGGTTAAACAATTTATTGTCAGTTCAATAAGGTTTTAGAGAAAAATTCTATTAAATGAGAATCATATTTGCAAAAATATGCAAAGGCAAAAGTTCATAATAGCATCTGGGATTTTTTGTTCTTTTTAAATGAATTATACTACACCGTTCTTGTTCATTTAAAAGAATTTTATTTGTTTTTTAATCTCCTTGCACAAACTAATTCAAAAGTGCAAAATTATTTCCCATATTTACATTTAATTACAGTTGGAGACACACAGACATACAGGTATAGGACAAAATAGGAACACTTGTGAAAAAATGAAAATGTTTTATTAATAAGAGGTTTAGCCACCTTTAGTTTGAATGGCAGCTTGTATTCGACGTGGGATTGACAAATAAAGGTCTTGAACAAGGTTTATCGAAATTCGAATCCATTCCTCGTGGAAGACCGTCTCAAATTCAGTTAGTGAGAGTATAAGAGGAAACCAAGCATAGACTTTTTGTTTCCCCACAAACACTCAAAAGCGTTCAGATCAGGTGATTGGGCACACCCCGTTAGATGCTTCACTTCATCATCATGCTTATGTAACATGTTCGAATTCAGCGAGAGGTGTGAACAAGGGCGTTGTCATCCTGAAAAACAGGACGTTATCCCAGAAAGATTATCTGAAGCATAGGGTCAAGATGATCTGCGAGAATGCTTCGATAATGGTCGTCTGTAATCATCCCCCTCAAAACAACAAGAGGCTCCAATCTATGAGAAGATATTGCCCCCCACACACACCATCCCCGAAACCCCTCTATATTTCACGGCTGCAGTTAGGCAATCAACATGAAATGCTTCTACCGGTGTTTGCCAGACGAGCCTATGTGGAGTGGTCCGAAATAAGGTAAATGAGGATTCACCAGACCAGATAACTTTTCCCTTTGCAGTTGTATCCATTTTAGCCGGTCTTTTGGCTTTACTGTAATCTCTTCATATCATTCCACCAGGAAACTAAAATTTTTGAAATAGCTCTCTGCCACATGAATGTTTGCAGCATGCAACTCCCGTTGAATAGTTTTCATGGATACGTGGTTCCGAAGGTGGGAATTATTCTCGGGCGTTATTTGTGGTAGTGTAGTCTTGCGTTTTCGGGCGAAAATCCTCTTCAACACCCGTATATCATGGTCATTCAACTTCGACATTCACTTGCTGTTGTGCTTAGCAGAAGACACCTTACCCAGGTTTGTGTAGGTTGCTATAACCCTTGATAGAGTGGTCCTTGAAACAGCCACAAGGTTGGCTGTTCTGGATACGGATGCTCTATCTGGGTGAGCTCCTACTATTTCACCTCTTTTTACGTTGGAGAGATCGTACATGATCAAGCTTTACTAGGAACTCACGCAGCTCTCAAAGTGCCAAATGCTTGAGTGATATCTTCCCTTTCGCCATCACTGGGCGGCACTCTGTTGGCACACGTTGCAGCCGTTTATTGGACGGACAAAACATGATACATGTTTAAATAGTTGTTCCTATTATTTTGTCATATACCTGTACATGCTTTGATATAAAAAATATCAATACTTTCCTTAGCTGTGTTGTTAAATAAGAAAAATACTAATTCATTTTAAAAAAATGCAACCAGATTGGGAATTTCTTCATGCAATATATATATATATATATATATATATATATATATATATATATATATATATATATATATATATATAAAAGTTAAAAAATTAATATGTTCTTCAATTTCTTGTGTGTGAGTTCTCTATTATTGTAAAAAATACTCTATATTCTTTGCATCTGTTCCCATGATTCAAAGTTAACCCATTTGGATGTGCTCGCCGTATGTTCACTGTTTTTGCTTCTCTGTCCTGTTTCAGATTATCCACCGGGACTTAGCTGCGCGCAACATCTTGGTGGGAGACCACAAGAAGTGCAAGGTGGCGGACTTCGGCTTCGCAAGGGATGTCATCATTAACCACGTGTATGAGCGCAAGTCCGAGGTAATCTCTCAGTTCGCTATTCAAAAATATATCAATATAACTTTTGTGAAATCTATAAACTTCAGCTGTAATTTACCATCATGTGGCTAAAGTTTATAGATTTCACCAAAAAAAAATGCCAGTGTTGTTATTTTTTAGATATCTAATACACAACAGAAATTGTTCTAAGAAACCCTCGTTGTTGAATGTATCTGTTTCAATATAGAAATTTATATGCAATAAGAGACTAATCTTTCCAAATTGTTCATTTTATTATGAGTTCTCGCCCAAAGAAAACCGAACAAAAATCTGGAGCCAGGGAGAACTCCTCACTTATTTGAAACTGAGAGAGATGAAGCTGACGATTAAAAATTAAAGATCAATTTCGACTTGTCGAAAGAGAACCCGAGTTTATCCAACCAGGATTGAAAGCCGCATTCCAGAGTTAACGGAAATATGTTCACGTAATGAAAATTGTTTTTACAGTAAAGTTTATAATTGCGATTTAAAGATAGAGTTTGCTGGATTTCTCTCTATGCTTTTTTATTAATAATTCTATTAATTTTGACCTTCTACAGCGAAATTTGTTGATGTCACTTCTTAAGGCTCTTTCGCACCAAGGAAGAAAAGCAGAGATCGGGGAAGATGTATCCAATCAAATGTCCCCCTTACAAAGGCCTCCGTGTGATTGGTTATACCCTCATTCTTTGCTTCCTTGGTGCGAGTGAGCTTTTAGGTCTACAAAATTAGAAATTATCCAAGTTCTTAGGCGCAAATAAAAACCATTATTTTCTGCAACGAACAAGAACTGTTCATGCATTACCATAAATATGTCCAGTAGCAATTCAACAGTAGTGAAAAAGCTTGGTAATAAAATGTGTGTGGATCTCCCTTAAAATTTCCTAGCTTCTTTCAAAATGACATTTGTTGCTTAAATGCTTTTTTGAAGAGGGTTTGTAACTGAAATGTGTCTTATGTGACATTCACAAGATTTCGTTTTTTATTTTTTAAATAAAACTACAATCAAGAATGAAAATACACGAAGATATTTTGTTACCCATTTTATTGGGTGTGCATATCATTTCTGAAACAAATATATATAACCAACATTTAAAATACTTAAGAATTACTGAAATTTGTTTTGTGTTATTGTTCTTCAGATAATATCATTATTATTAGAGAACAATTTATTAATTCCTTGCGGGTTTTTTCGCATTTACATCAATACGAAAAAAAATCGCCAGAGTGTACAGTATTGTCTTTAAATGTTTTGTTGATATATTGAGAGATTTATCCAAATGAAATCTTGTCGTAATACGAATAAAAGATTTGTGTAATCAAGTTAATATTTATGATGTAGAGTATATATATATATATATATATATATATTAAAATTAAATAAATGCTCATGTAATTGAATTGTGTAAATTGGAGCTAAATGTATAAATAAATAGGAAAACAAATTCACGCGTCATTAGCCCCTTATAAACTGAATTCTGTTCGTTTCAAAAATCATAATTTTATACATTTGCTACACATTGAAAGTAAATCAAACAGTTTTCTTGTTGCATTCGTCATTTTAGAGTGTCCACACAATTTAAAATGCCTTGGAAAATTTTTTTCTTTCTCTCTAGTCTCTTTGCAAATATAATGAGAATATTTTTTTTCTTTTTCCAAAAGTGGCTGCGGAATGGTATTTTTACCATTGCAGACCTAGTACACTACTTGCAACAATGTAATTTTGAGGCACCTGAGAGCTCTGATGAAGCGAAATTGTAATAGGAATTTAGCTTTACCTAGAGACCTAAGAATAACAGGCACTGTGGGGTTCTTTAACATGCCGCATAATCATACGACATGAAAGATGTCCATTTTCTGCATCCTCAAAATCACCCGGCTTGGGCAGGTGTCAAACCCGCAAACTTGGGTTTACAACAATGGCGTAACTTACTCCCCGCATTGGAGGGGGATCCCAGGGACCCAAAGCTTGACTGACTCCAAGTACGAATTAGGGCTTGAGGTCCAAAAGCTGACTTAGTAGGGGAGCCTAATATTCTCCGTTGCGCCACTTAAGTATGTGATATCCCCCCCTTGGGAGAAAATCTCTCGGAGTGTCAGCGTGAGGCGTAGGATTAACAAAAGAACTAGAAGGAAACATAATCTTAATATATCTTTGTTAAGATTTTAAACTTCTAACAAATTAAATTATAATAATTAATGTGAGAGAATCTGCGATGGCAAAATACGCAACACACAATATATATAAATAATAACGACTTAACCTAACTCGGACCACTATCAATAACTGAATCGCTTACACTCAATTCTAATACAATCACTGATTCTAATATTAAATATTCAATCCTACCTTCAATCACTAATATCCTAAAAGCAATCTTGTGTTTACTTCTATGCACTGGTATACACCTTGGTTCTGTATACCTTTATCAATTATAACTTCTAATCACCACCACGTAATCTTATCCAAACTTGAACCACTAACTGTATTAACATTACTCTACTTGCCATCAACTGCCACAAATTGCCATCTCGCTTACTCTAAGTTCCGATATTTAAAAGCTTGTGAATTTGCATCTTTCATTCACACTTCACTTCTTGGATTTGGTTGGAAAAGAGTTGCCGTTAATTCTGGCCCAAAGAACCCAAAGGACATGCTAAAGAAAAAACGCGTGAGCCCGTCACAAAGTTAGCTTTGTATAAGGCCCTACTTTTGCTCGGGCATGCCCTGAATATAGTTACAACAAAAGATAAAAAAATTGCACGCTATTGAAGATTATTATAGTAGTAATCTTTAAATTTTATCATAATGGGTAAACCTGTTTTTTTGCTACCCCTAGTTGACGACAATAGTCAAATTGTACCAAAGAGTGCTAAAACGTGACTTTCAAATTTCAAGTACTTACAACAGGAAACAAAATAGCTTTATGGCACTGGTGCTGACTAAAAGAGAAATATGACATTAAATAAAATCAAATTCACAAAAAAGTGTGATGAAAAGTACATGGCTAGCACCAAACCAACAGAGGCGGCGCTAGCAGTTTCGCCGCCCCGGGCACCCCCGCCCCACCCGTTTTTAACAAGAATTAAATGATATAACCTAAACCTTTCCCATGCTTAATGGTAAAATAAAACGTGAGCAAAAAAATTGTTATCAATAATGTTAAAGTTTTGATTAACGAAAAAATTTATTAATTTATATTTTTGGCACTAAATTAAAATAAATTAGAGTTGCACAGAAAAAAAGAAAAAAGTTATTTCTATATATATAGTGTATATAGTTATAAAATACCGGTATTAAAAAATACTCTAAAAACAAATTATAGAACCAATAAATATTAAAACTTAATTACATATTAAAAATACATTTAAAACGATAGTTAAAAACTTAAAAGTGTTTCTTTCTCACTTTTAATTCTGAGATTTTTTTTTATAATTTCTTTAACATTAATTTCTTCAGCCAATTCATGTTCAATGGCTATTGTTGTCAAGCAGTTTAGCCGATCCTCGGTAGTACAGGAGCGTAAAAACTTTTTAATTAATTTTATTTTGGAGAAGCTCCTTTCTCCACTTACCACACTTATTGGGAGATTAAGCAATATCCTTAAAACTATACCGAGATTTGGAGCAGAATCCAGGTTCGATCTGAATTTTAAAATCTCGATCGGACTTTCTTTTTTATTTAGTAAAACCACACAAAACCCGCTGCTATCTCGTCTGCCAGGTCCAGCGCGTTTATATCTGGTGAATTCCCATCAGTCAACACTGTTTCTAGATCTTTACAATACTTTAGTTCGTCATTTTGAGGAGTATATTTTAAATCACAAATATTGTATAAAAATTGGAAATAGTTGCTGTGGGTACTGATCAAATCAAACCTGGATTCAAGTGCATTGATAGCTTTATCTCTCTCTCTATATATATAATGTGAGAAAATAAAACTCTGCCTTATATTTCAAAGTAGGATCGTCTATCGGATCACCTCGTGCTTCATAGTCGAAATTAACATTTCTTCTTCGAACTCTATGGCACGTTAAATCTGTCAAGAGCTGAAATGGTGTGGTAGTTAGGAGAGAGGGATGTTAGCTCAGGTGTCGTCCACGTCACTTGACTATGGTTCAAAATTACGTGGTTCGTCCCCAAAAGCCCTCGTGCAGCTGAACAGTGCGATGATAATATTCACTCACTCGAACGCTATGACGTGGCTTGGGGAGCTCAAAATTAGCCGGTATGTCAGTTTCGTTGGCGAGTTCTCAAGCATCGCAAAGCATTTCGTTAAAGGCTGTGTCCGATCTAAGATCCTTGAAAAAATCTTTACGACTTTTCAAGAGCTTCATAGCAGATGGTAAATCATAGTCTGCAAGAGCTTACTTATGGGATTGATGCAATTTAAGATTTTGTACCAAATTACAATGCAGCATAAGAGCTGAAATCAGGGGCACTCAACCTTTGTTACCACCGGATCGCAAAGACATGAAAGGTATTTCACGCGAGCCGCGTACAGTTATTTCATGCGGGCTGCAACATGCGGATAATGGTAAAGACACACTTTAAGACCAAAGCAACTTTGACAAAATTTGTTAAAAGTAATTTTTGGCTTTTATGTTAATACTACATTAACTTTTCTATCAAACACGCACACACAAACATTTATTTTTATGACTTTTTTATAGTTATGGGATATAATTTCTATTTCCTTTTATTAGTCTCTTACTTACATTCTACTATTAAAAAACAGATTACAAAATCGATATATTTAATTGCTTGATTAAAAGGATTCCTTGCTTAATTTTTAGCACATTGTTCTCTAACATAGAATTTCTTAGTGCAATGGGCCGTGACCGGGCCACTTAGAAAAGACCGGTGGGCCACATGCGGACCGCATGTCGAGTATCACTGGCTTAAGACAGCATAGTACCTTTAAACGGCAAAAAAAAAAATGTATTTTTCAAAAATATTTTAAAAAATTAATACAGACTGTTAGGAGCATTTTAAAACAAACCGCGTCAAAATCGGACCAAAATTACGGCAATAGCAACAAAAAATGTCAAACGTCAGCACTGGATTGTCCATTTAAATCCAATGTAAACAAACCATGTTCGTTAGTTTCGGTTTTGAAATCGATGGTGTTATTGAAATTAGTTTCTCCCCAGTTGTTGCTAATTTTTAATTTTATCTATTTTTAATGAGAGAAGGAAGTTTGCAACTCAACAATGCCCTAGTTCGAAGTATTGCTTGTTTACATTTGTATTTCATACTGTTTACTGCTGCTTTATTGAGTGTCATCTCGTTATTCTCGTAATTCATAAGCTTTTTAAATTTTTGTTGATTCAAGTTTTTTGGCATCTTTTTAATTAGTAAAAAATGTCTAGTAAAGCTCAACGTAGAGGCAGTGACTATCGCCGAAAACGAAAGCGTTTTCATGCGAATCAATACACTCGAAAAGTATCAGATACGCTTGATGTTGACTGCATATCTGCTTCAGCTAAGAAATTGTGCAAAGAAAATTATCTTGACAAGGAAGTAAGAAATTCCAATCAATCTAATGGATATAGAATGATAAACATTGATATTTTATTATCTGAACCATCCAAATATTTAATATGTCCTAACTGCAATACTAAAGCAATTCTGAAAGAAAAGATTTTGTATGGATTGGTATCTGAGTTTTATGTTGAATGCAACTCATGCAGTATATTGACCACTTTTAAAAGTTCCTCGGTTATTGCTTCAAGTAAGGACTATGAAGTAAATACACGAATAACCTATGCTATGCGCACAGTAGGATTAGGTTTTTGCGGAATAAATAATTTTTGCACAGCAATAGATTTGCCACCACCAGTATCACAAAAGTCATATGAAAGGATACTGCGAAAAATAAATTTGGCCAGTCGTGAAGTAGCAGTCGACTCCATGAAAAATGCTGCGAAAGAAGAAGTATCAGCTTCTGGAAGTAACGAAATCTGTGTCAGTGGTGATGGTACGTGGAAAACACGCGGACACACTTCACGTATTGGTGTGTGTAGTGTCATTGGAGATGTTACAGGGAAAGTGATTGATGTTGCTGTTCTCTCTTCATATTGTAAAGGATGTGAAAAATGGCGAGGTCCAAAATCTGGACATTCATATGAAGAGTTGAAATTGAAACATCAACCACACTGTGTAAAGAACCATATTGGTTCTTCCAGTAAAATGGAAGTAGACAGGATGAAGGAAATATTTCAAAGATCGGTGCCACAACGAAATGCGAAATATATTAAGTATATCGGTGATGGGGACACAAAACCCTTCCCAGAGCTTCAAAGGACAGCACCATATTCTATCGAAAAAGTTGAATGTGTTGGCCACATACAAAAGCGTATGGGTGCTAGACTGCGAAAATTAAAAACAATGAATCGTGGCAAAAATTATCAGACGGTAAGAGTATCAGCGGTAAAAATCGTCTGACTGATAAGTTCATTGATACAATTACCACCTATTATGGCAATGCTATTAGGCAGAATAATAGCTCCGTTAGTGATATGCATCAGGCCATATGGGCAATTTATTGTCATTATAAGTCCACTGATGAGGAACCTATGCGTCACTTCTGCCCAATTGGTGATACTTCGTGGTGCAAATATCAAAAGGCAGTTGCTACGAATAGTGCTTCTTTATTCAAACATAAAAATATTGTGCCAATTGCCATAATGGATGAAATAAAGCCTATAATAGCAGAACTATCTGCACCAAAATTGCTGAAAAAATGTGTGGGGGGTAAAACACAAAACGCTAATGAGTCGTTCAACTCGACTGTTTGGAAGTATTGCCCCAAAACTTCTGGGTCATCTAAAAATATTGTTGATATAGCAGTAAATGAGGCTATAGTGATGTTTAATGAGGGAATGACGGGAGGCATAAAGATAATGAAAGCTCTTGGCTTTAAAATAGGACATTTTACAGTTACCTCTGCCTTTAACGCCAATTATGCACGCATAAAAAATGCCGAAATTAAATCAAAATCATATACATTAGAGGCCCGTAGGGCTAGCAGAATGAGAAAAAAAAGCCACAAATGAGCATTTTGCAGAACTAGAATGTCCTACATATGAAGCAGGATCATTTTAAATATTGTGTATTAAGTTTTATTTGAAATATTGAAATGTCAATCTTTAAACTTGATTTTCTCAGTTTCAATTTTTTACATTTTCCCGCAAGATTGTAAAAAAAGTTTTTACTCTAGAGAGAGCTACGAAAATTGGCATGCATATTCTAGTCATAGATCTTTATTCTGTATGCCATAATTATGTTTTATGGTTTAATACATTTTGATTTACAACTGTATAAAATTTGAAATTTTTAAAAAAAATATTTTTTATGAATTTTTTAATTTTAAAAAATATTAAAAAAAATATATAAGATACTTTTCAATTAAGTGGTATACACACAGAGAATAAAAGTTACATTTAGCTTCAATTTAATGCAAAAATTGAGATTCTAAAGTGTATAACTTAAAAGTTATCTTGCGGGAACAGGAGGTAAGTAATATTTTTTTTTAAATTTGGTATATATATTTATTTTCTTTTAAAAAATTTTGTATTTATTAAAGAACAAAATTTCTCTAGTTTTCTTAAAGTTTATACATTGTTATAGATAATATATAAAATTCAGATCAAAATTAGCAAAATTTGTTAACTTATGATGAATCGTAACATGTATGTGACAACGAACAATTTTTTTTTCTCGCAAGGTACTATGCCCCCTTAAATTGTCTAACACACCTTAATAGTCCAGAAGCCTTTATAGAGTTGTCAAATCCGAATTATTAGAAACAGCAAGTAAAGTATTGTAAAGGGTGTTTTTTTGAGAGGTACAGAACATTTAATTGCAATAAAACAACGATGTATTATTCGATTGACATGAATTTTTTTTTATTCGAAAGATAATCTTGTGGCATTACATTTTAAATATGATTTCTGGCATATGACTGCCACGGCTGGCTCGGATGTAGTCCAATCTGGACGTCCAATTTTTGATGACTTTTCCAACATTTGTGGCCGTATATCGGCAATAACACGGCGAATGTTGTCTTCCAAATGGTCAAGCGTTTGTGGCTTATCCGCATAGACCAATGATTTTACATAGCCCCACAAAAAATAGTCTAGCGGTGTTAAATCACAAGATCTTGGAGGCCAATTCACAGGTCCAAAACGTGAAATTAGGCGGTCACCAAACGTGTCTTTCAATAAATCGATTGTGGCACGAGCTGTGTGACATGTTGCGCCGTCTTGTTGGAACCACAGCTCCTGGACATCATGATTGTTCAATTCAGGAATGAAAAAGTTAGTAATCATGGCTCTATACCGATCACCATTGACTGTAACGTTGTGGCCTTCATCGTTTTTGAAGAAGGATTCCACCAGCCCATAAAGCGCACCAAACAGTCAGTTTTTCTGGATGTAACGGTGTTTCGACTTACACTTGTGGATTAGCTTCACTCCAAATGTGGCAGTTTTGTTTGTTGACGTAGCATTCATTCGATGAAGCGCACTTCATCGCTAAACAAAATTCGCTTATGAAAATTGACCATTATTTTCGAAATAAAATTGCACAATTTGAAAGCGTTGTTCAGGCGTGAGTCTATTCATGATGAATTACCAAACCAAACTGAGAATAAATCACTTGACAGCTGTTAAATCGGTCGCCCTCTTGGAAAGTAATGCCAACTTAAACTTCTATTCCTGGAAAAAACACTCTGTATAACCCTCCTACTTGATACTTTGGTGGTTTTAATGCATCTTTGGCTTTCCCAGCGATTTTGTTTGAAATCACGTATCTATTTTATAAATTGTGTTCTTCATATTTTTAATTCTGTAATGCACATTTTGCTTTCACTTTAATTCAATAGTTTTATACTAGGAACAAGCAAAAAAAGTAGTACCTATATTCTTTCACATTAATTATTGTTCTGTAACAATAAAACTTTAATTAAATCTTTTTTCTGTTGCTTTTTATTTCTGTCATAATATTGACATCATTTTGTTGCCTTTTTAAAAGATTTTAAATATTGCTATAGATTGGAACCTATTATTACTAGATTTATTGTCTTAAATATACATACTAACGCTTTTAAACCTTTTCACAATCACGAAAAATACATTTTAAAGGATTTTTGAGAAATATAATAGTAAAATGAAACAGTAAATATAAAAACTATTGCAAACTGAAAACACCGACTTTTTAATTTTTAGTGCACCATTGTTCTACGGAACACTCTACTCTCTCTCTCTCTCTGATTAAGAGCCTCTCGTTTATGTATTGGATGAGTGATTATGTTCTGAAACTTTTTTAATATATTGAAATAGGAATTCCAAGTATTTTATATTTGTATTCTTTGCAATTAAACGATTGAGATTTAAAGCCTTTACATATTAATCACAATGAAAACATAATTCAATAAGATTGAAACTTAATTTTAAAAATGCTTTGGAAGTTATTTAGGCTTAAAGTCATTGTTTGCTTTTTAGGGCTGCTAATTCTATGTTATTTTGATATCAATATATATTCAAATTAATTATCTATTTAATAATAATCTTTTGAAATTTTAAATTCACGCCTGAAATTTTGCAATTTATCTAAAGGATATTTTTGCATTAAATGTTTGTATTTTTTAAAAATATTTGTATTTTTTTTTTGTTTAAAAAACACCTGATTAATTATATACGTAATATATATAATTAATTACTCACATGATTAATTATTAGACTGCATTACATATTCCTTCAAATTGTCCGTGTAAAACAGAGGTTCCCAAACTTTTTTGTCTCATAGACCCCTTACCATGTTTTTCGATTTGGGGTAGACCCCTGCTTAATTAATATCGAATTTTTGCAAATTTATCAACTTAAATGTCTTTTTGATAGCTAGTACCATTACTAGTACTTTAAAAGAATTCAATTTATAACTAATGAAGATTAGAGTTAAAGTTTGAAAAGCATATGTTAATTAATTAAATTAAAAGTTAATTAATATATAAACTAACTGTGTAAAACAAATGGTAATTCTTTATCTCTCTCGTGCTTTATATTAATGCTTTATATTAATGCTCGCGCGTGCTTTTATTTATAAAAATTAACTGTAATTTTAATTATGGAAAGTTCTGGAACTTTCGATGGCAATAGATAAGGAGATGGAATATTCAGTTTGTAGAATAAAGTCTTGAGTCGTATGTGGCAAGAGTTGTTAACATTTTTTTATTTTTCGTGTTAAAACTGGCGCCCACACCCGTGGCCAAAGAACTACGATCCCGTAGACGCTGTGACGAAACGCCGCAGAAAAATGAAAATTTAACCGGCTCTGTAAACCTTACTGTCCCAGAAAGAAAAAATTAGTGGTATTGCGCCGCAATCCTTCTAAAGCAAAAGAAAATCCCTGGAAATTGAGAGAGAAAGTGAATCATCCTGACTTCTATTGTCTGAAGAAAAGAAAAAAAAACATCTATTTCCTGTTAAAAGTTTTTGCAATAGTATTTTGTGCATTTTTTATATACAAGTGATAGCAATCCTGCTACAGTGTGTTAGTGCTAGGGATAATTTAATTATTTATTTCATTGATTTTTGGTATTCTTATGCAATGATAATTCTTAATTTTGCTGTATATTAATTTATTTCTTGTGAGATAACGTTTCCTGATTAATATTTTGTGAATTGCACATTAATAATTACTATTTTGCTTGATATTTTACTGATTTCCTATTGAATTTAGGTAGCATTACATGCCTGATTATTTTAGTTTTGTTCAGTATTTTCATTGCATTGAATTTTTGTATCATTACAACTGATGATTCCTAAATTTTCTTTATATTATTTTATTATTTGAATTAATGTTCCTTGTTGGTATTTTGAATATGTTACTAATTTATTTACCTATTTTAATTGTATTTGAAGTGCATAATAATTTATAAGATTTTAAAGCTAGCCATATTTTAAAGTGTATTCCCATATCTGTAAGAGTTTTGGTGGACAATAAGGCCTGGACCTTAGTTACTTATTTTATTTATTTGCAACTCTTAAATTTCTCAGTCATGTCATTTCTGGGAAAAGGGAAAAAAAGCTGATCTCATTATGCTTGCTATTGAGTTAGGTGAATGTGAGTCGAAGGGGGAAGAGCTAAAAATAATTGAATTAAGGACAAAAATTTTAACAAATGATGCTTATAAGGAAGACCCTGAATTTATGAAATGTATCTTTGAGGGAATCGTATCAAATAGGATAGACGAGGAAAACAAACAAAAAGAGCAAACACTGCGTGAATTTGAGCTGCAGAAAATACGACTGCAAAATGAGACTCACAGAGTTGTAGGTCCACAAACCCTACCCCAAACAAAAATTGAATTAAAAAAATTGCTACCAACATTCAATCCCGAAGTTGATAACATGGACCTGTTCCTCACCTTATTCGAACGACAAATGAAGCTATTAGATCTCAGTGAAGATCTGTGGGTACCCTATCTCATTGGTGCCCTACCTAGTGATGTAACCTCCCTCATTGCCCGTGAGCCTGAGAAGAAATGCAGGGATTACTCCCACATTCGAGGAATGCTTCTGCAACGGTTCAAATTAACCGCAGAAAAATTCCGGGAGCTGTTTTCACGTCACAGAAAAAGCCCAAATGGGACGTGGAAGGATTATTATTTTGAAATCCGAGCATATTTTGAAGGTTGGCTCAATGAGCTTAAAATTGATTCATTTGATGGATTGAAGAATTTGATGATTGCCAATCATATGAAAAAGAGATGCTCTCCAGAGTGTAAGGAACGTTACCTGGATATCTGGGAAGAACTTATCTCCCCAGAAATGTTAGCATATAAGCTGGAAGCTTTTGACAACATCCGACGTTCCCTACCCAGTGGACCTAGGAGACACGTGAAGGCAAGTGAAACCGTAAATGATGGAAGACAGGTATCATTCAGGAAACCTGAACGCCCTGCCAAAAGAGAATATTCCCATCAGGTGCCAAGTGAGAGATCCCCTCTCAGATGCTATGACTGTGGGAAGCGAGTGATAAAATCTAGGTGCCCCACCTGCAACCTCAACGCCTCACAAAGAACAGACGTAGCAACCAATCACATCAATGCTTACACAGCTCAGACCAGAAGCCCTCGATTGACCCTAATCGACATAACTTTCTGTGGAATAAAGGGACGTGTATGTGCAGACACAGGATCTTCACATTCAATTGCTGGGGAAAGGATGTTCCAGATATTTAAGGATAAGGGACTCCTTTTCCAGGAAACCACATTAGCAATGAGCTTAGCAGATGGTCAACAGACCACAGGTGAGGCCCTCACAACCCAAGTAATGGTAGAAATTGAGGGGAGATCAGTCTTGACCAAATTCATAATTCTCCCAAAGGCAAAGGGAAATAGAACACTTCTAGGAACAGATTTCCTTAGTTCTGCTGGTTTGGTTCTAGATGTGAAGAATACTTGTTGGTACTTTTGGGACAATCCTACCCACAAGTATCCATTTGGTGAAGAATTGGACACCCCGTCCATAGTTGAGAAGATGTCCAGCAACACCTGCCAATTAAGAGAAGGGGAAGGTGAAAGTTTGACCTCTTTTTTTTCCCAGAAGGAGAAACTTAACCTCCTGTTGGAATCCTTCCAAAATGTCTTCGAACCAGGGGGAGAAGCAACAAATATCTTGGAGCACCCCATTAACACGGGAAATAGTCCTCCTATCTCTGTACCCCCATACAGAATGTCTCCTGTAAAGAAGGAAATATTGAGAAAGGAAATTGAGGACCTCCTCGAAAAAGATATAATTGAAGAATGTGAATCTCCTTACGGAGCCCCTGTTGTACTGATTCCAAAGCCAAACAACCAGTTTCGCCTGTGTATCGACTACCGGAAGTTGAATGAAGTCACGGTCTCTGATACTTACCCACTTCCACGAATGGATCATTTACTGCAGGAGGCAAAACATACTGCATACATCTCCACCATTGACTTAAAGTCTGGTTACCACCAAGTGAATGTTAATCCTGCTGATAGGGACAAAACCGCTTTTGTTTGTCCATTTGGAACCTACCGGTTCAAAAGGATGCCCTTCAGACTTAAGAATACACTCGCAACCTTTCAGAGACTGATGGATATTTTCCGAAGAGGGTTACCTGTACTTGCATACCTAGATGACATTATAATTATGTCCCCTACATTCGAACAGCATCTAGCAGACTTGGAGGCCGTGTTTAAGCGCTTGATGGATTTCAAGTTACGAGCAAACAGGGAGAAGTGCCAATTTTCCTGCTCACGTGTTAAATACCTGGGCCTGTGGATTACACCCCAGGGAATAGAAGTCGATCATGAGAAGACTTCAGCTATTTTAGGGATTCCACCTCCTAAAAATGTGAAACAACTGCAGTCCTTCCTGCAAACCTGCTCATGGTACCGAAAACTTATAGCCAATTTTTCTGATATTGCCCGACTCTTGAGCAACCTAACTAAGAAAAAGGCTTTCTGGAAATGGTCAGAGGAAGAGAAGAAAGCATTTCAGACCTTGAAGCAATGTTTGGTGTCTTCACCAATTTTGAAGCAAGCAGACTTCTCTAAACCTTTCCTGATAAGAACTGATGCCAGTAACTATGCTCTAGGAGCAGTCCTACAAGGAGAAGACAAAGAAGAGAGAGAAGAGAACATCCAGTTGAATTTGCTAGCAGGTTGTTAAACCCAGCTGAAAGAAACTATTCGACCACTGAACGAGAAGCTCTAGCTGTGGTTTGGGCCGTCAAAAAGTTTAGGGGCTACATTGATGGGGCAAGCATCACTGTAGCATCTGACCACCAACCCTTAAGGTGGCTCATGAAACTGAAATCTCCTACTGGAAGACTAGCCCGTTGGGCTCTGCAATTGCAATCTTTCAACCTCAACATGGAGTACATCCCCGGAAAGAGTAATGTGATTGCAAATATGCTATCTCGTCCTGCGTGTAATGAAGAAAATGAACTGTGTGAGGTCTGCACTGTAGCCATTGATGTCCCATCCAGGTCTCCCAAGGAGATACGTGATGAACAAATGAAGGATGAGGAACTGGTCAAAATTATTTCTTGCCTCGAAGATCCTGACAAGAATGTTAATTATGTCAATTGGGTCGAACGAGGTTATTTAATGAATCAGGGTGTCCTATTCAGATATGCTCCAGACTCTGGAGTGATACCTACTCTAGTGATACCTAGCCATGAAAGAACTTTGATCCTCAAAAACCATCATGATGCCCCAATGTCATTATGGCGCCGAAGGCACCTATACTCGAATAGCAAAGAACTATTATTGGACTGGTATGAGGAAATACATAACTGATTATGTAAAGAACTGTCCTGACTGCATTAAATACAAAGCTTCTCAAATCAGAAGCCTTCCGGGCTATTACAGACACCTGTGCCAGCCCAACGTTTTGAAACCTTGGCCATTGATCTCTTCGGGCCCCTACCTGAGAGTAAAGATGGATCCTCATCATTGAGGATTGTACCACCAAGTGGGTTGAACTGTTTGCACTACCCAATGCCACAGCTAAAGAATGGGCCATTACCTTGATTGAAGAGGTTCTACTGAGGTATGGCATTCTTCGCCGCCTTGTCAGTGACAATGGAACCCAGTTTGTGTCAGCAGTGATGCAACAAATATGCTACCTCTTAAACATCAATCAATCCCTGATCCCTGTATACCATCCACAAGCTAACCCAGTTGAAAGAAAGAATAGGGATCTGAAACCACGGCTGGCAATTCTCGTCCAAGACAAGCATGACTGTTGGTCAGAGAAGCTACCCTTCATCCGCTTTGCTCTCAACACAGCCAAATGCGAAACGACAGGACAGATGGCAGCCTTTCTGAATTTTGGTGGAGAGTTACGCACTCCAAGTGAAGTTGTTAAAGATATCCGAGTCGTCATCCAGAATGATAATTTTGTGCCAGAGATAACTCCCTATCTCAAGAAATTCGCTAAGTTTTCCACTCAGATTAGAGAGGTGGTTGAAGAGCAACAGGATAGTAGGAAGTTTTACGCTGGTAAAAAGAGAAAAGCTGCTCCAACATATCAACCTGGAGAACATGTCTTTGTAGCCTCACATCCGCTGAGCAACGCTGCGCAAGGAAGAAGTGCAAAACTAATGCCACGCAGAGACGGTCCCTACGTGATTTTAACACAAAGATCACCGTCATCTTACGAGATTGCTAGTCTTGATAATCCGGGGGTACCTCTTGATGTTTACCACACCTCTACTTTAACTCCTTGTAATATTGACCAAGTAAAACCCCTTATTCCTCTTCGTAAACGTGGCCGTCCACCAAAGGTCCCACAGACTCCTGGTTCCTCGTCGGGACGCCGTCGAAACTAGAGGGGGAGGATGTAACAAATGGTAATTCTTTATCTCTCTCGTGCTTTATATTAATGCTTTTATTAATGCTCGCGCGTGCTTTTATTTATAAAAATTAACTGTAATTTTAATTAAGGAAAGTTCTGGAACCTTCGATGGCAATAGATAAGGAGATGGAATACTCAGTTTGTATGTAGAATAAAGTCTTGAGTCGTATGTGGCAAGACAACTGTTAAATAAAATAACCAAACAACACACAATTGATTTTAACGAGAGGGATGAATCTGGAGCTACAATAACAAATTTTCAACATTTAGTATCAATCTTGTCAGGTTTAGCCTGAAATCTCCTCTGTAGTAGTGTCCAGTTTCTTTTTTTTGTTTTCGAGATTGCGCTGAAACTCCTTCTCATTAGGAAAAATAGTTAAAAACTTCCTCACGATAATCCAAAATTCGGGACAAATAACAGGTTTGCCTTTTTAAAGCCAAAATTACTGTCATCCGTTTCTAAACTTTAAAATCTTCATTGGTGCATATCACGATCAATTCCTGTTGTCATGTGACATTTTTTTTCAATATGACCATATAAATTCATTGCCTACTGTGGTATTACCATAGTCAAAGCATTCTCAAACCTGGTTTCAAAATCTGAATAAAAGGCAGTTAAATGTTGAACGTAGGTTAAAACGGGCTGAAAGATTGTCTGGGTTAATTTGAGAAAATTCCGGACCTCCAGTATTATACTTCTTTAGTTTAACTCTGGAAAGAAACGCTGAAATGGTTCCTGTTTTAAAAAAAATTATGCTGTCACCTTGTACGGTCAAATTAACCTCATTAAATTTAGTAAATAAATTTGCTAAATAAGTAAAATTTGGTTTCCACTTAATTAAATTATCTTTTAAAATTAAAGTCATGATCTAGTTTAATGAGAGTTAATATCACATAGACCCCTCCACTTACACCTCATTGAACCCCAAATTGTTTTTTTGCTGACGTGAACCCCTTGGAGGTTATCATAGACCCCTGGGGGTCTGTGTAGACCACTTTGGGAATGACTGGTGTAAAAGATCTTAATTAAAAAGGTATCGTGCAAATTCCTCTTAAAATGGCAATAACAGGCAAAAAAACTGAGCAAAGCTAGACTGACGCCATTAACGTAGAATTTCACAAAATTAGCCTTACATTTTTTTAATCCAATTTTTAAGCGATTTTCAAATTGGCGATCTAACATCATTCAAAATCAAAACTTTGATCGCTTATTAGATATCTTAGATCCAATAACCAAATCAAAAAACATTTTAATAGACTGTAATCCCCGCGACGAAAGAGATACTTTTCTTTAATGGGTTTTCTTTTCAAGCCTAAATTACTAACAGATAAAAAGAAAGTCAGACGGAAAATTGGGTAAAATGCTAGAAAGATAAAAAAAAACAAACTCACCACTGTTTTTTTTAGTATACTTCAAGTTAGCGGTAGGGAGAAAAAAAGACATGTTACTCTCTCTCTCTCTCTCTCTTTTTACTGAAGTTGCAAAGTAACTTATTGGCGTCTTTAGCTCCCCACACCCACACATGTATTTCATTTTCATTTAGCGAACTCGTAAATAATGTACATCTGTTATGCTTTTTTTCATGAAAAATAGTATTACAAAACTTGAAAACGCATAGAGAGCATTTTAAATGATTATATGGTCTAGATTTATGATTTAGAATCCCATATGCTCATAGGAATTTCCATAGATTTATATGAGTATTCAATCAAATAAAGCATAATGAGAAATGTTTCACAAAATTGTTTTTAGAACATTTATATTTTTTATATACAATGCACTTCAATATAGGGAGTGTTCCTTCGCTGTTAAAACATTTTGATCTCACTTCTCTCTTGTAATATTAGAACTGTTTTTTGTAAACGGAATTGATTATTCTGGTTCTTATACTGTTATTTTGTTAATAAAACAAGAAGAAACGCGGCCCCCTAAAATGAGTGGAGTTAAAAAAAACTTTTGAGTGGTTCTCAAAAACGAAAAATTTGAAAAGATAAGGAGTATAATATTAATAGCAACTATGCAAAATTTGATAACTTTTTAATATCCGCAAGTTCATCATCTTGTGCAAGTGCTAGTAGTAGTAATGCCAGGGAACTTGATGAACAAATCCTGGACGTGAAAATTAATCCATAAGGGAAAAAAACACAGAGTTTCGGACACTTCAACTAATAAGGATATACTCTATCTAAAGAAAAGGAGTCGGAAAATAAAAAGGAAGAAACAAAATTGATTAGAAATGATTTTGCGCATTATAGATGCAGACGCCCATAGACGCAGATTTAAGGGAACAAATTTTAAAATTGAGCCCATACCAACCAGAAGGTAATTTCCAAAAAGATGCCGAGGGAGAGGGAGCTTTTCATCATCTTACTATAGTTTCATATCCAAGGCAGGACAAAAGATTGAAAGAAAATGGCTGTGCTATTCAACACGACTTCATGTTGTTTACTGTCAGGTATCTTGGCTTTTCGCTGATAGAACAAATATGTATTTTAAAGAAGCCTGGTGTAAAGGTGTGAATGACTGGCAAGGAATATATAAAAAAAAAATTAAAGAGCATGAAAATTCTATAATCCATTTCCAAGCATGTCGCACATATGACAACTGGAAACAAAATAAAACGGTGGATTCATTATTGAAATGCAATTTTAAAGAAGAAGTTAATAAGGTTAGCCAAATCTTACGAAGAATCATAGACGTGTTACAATGACTCTAGCAATGTGCAATCTTCCTTTTCGGGGACATCGAGAAACTCGAGATTCGACTCAAAGGGGAAATTTTTTGAATATAATAGACCTCTTGGCTAAATATGACCTTCTTCTCAATGTTCATTTGTCAGAAAAAATAATTCAAAAATATCTTAGCCCAAAAATTCAAAATGAACTTATTGCTATTTTAGGCTCTAGAATAAAAGAAAATATTGTTAAAAATATAAGGAAATGTTCTTTTTTCTCTATTATTCTGGACACGACACAGGATATTTCAGAAAAAGACCAATTAAGTATTATAATAAGGTATGTAACAACTGATGTTAATGATAATAATGAGCCAGATAATATCAGAATTAACGAAACGTTCTTAGGCTTTATTGAGGCGGCAAATTAGACTGCAAAAAGTTTGGAAAGGGATGTGTTAAATTTTCTAAATACACTGGAGATTAATTTGGCGAAGTGTCGAGGACAAGGATATGATGAGCTACAAACATGACTGGAGCGCGTATGGAGGATTACAGAAATGAATGAAGGACAAACAATCAAGAGCAAATTACGTTCAATGTTCAACACACAACCTCAATCTTGTTCTAAACGATGCATGTAATAACGTGCCTCATGTAAGAATTTTATGACTTTTGTCAAAAAATTTACACATTTTTGTGGCTCAGCATTAAAAGGTGGATTGATCTGAAAATTGTGCAAAATAACGAGAACATTCAGCAGACTATTAAATCATTATGCACGACAAGGTGGTCATCTCGATTTGACTCTGTAATATCAATTCGCTACAATTGCATTTCGATTTTAAAAGTACTTTCAAATATTTTACTAACCAGTACTAAGCAAGACGAGAAACAGGAAGCTTTAGCGTTTAAAAAACATATGGAAAAGTTTCAATTTTTTTTTTTTTTTTTTTTTTTGCTAATTTTCCAATGTCAAATTTTACAAAGCATAAATTTAACTTCAAAAGCATTACAATCACCAAAAATAGATTTGGAAAACGCTAAGGCCATGTTAAATTCTAGCTTAACGTCTATCGAGAATCTTCGTAACAATTTTGCTAATATAAAAGAAGCTATTGGTTTGGCTAAAAAATGGGGTATCACCCCGGAGTTTGAAAAAAAAGAGACATAGAAAAGTTAGACAGTTTTTCGATGATTTCAATGCTGATGAAAAACTGCAAGACACAGAACGATTGTTTGAGGTGGATGTTTTTAAGGCAAATGTTGATGTTATTACTACTCAATTAAAAAATCGCTTTGAGAGTAATGAATGGCATTTACAAATCATTCAGTGTTCTTTCTCCCAAAAATATTGTAAGCACTACAAATGATTTCGTTTATAATGAAGCCAGTAATCCTCAAAAAGTATACAGCCTCGACCTATCTAATGAATTTCTAAATCAACTTATGTCTCAAAAAGCAGTTTTTAGTGAAGATTTAATTAAGCTAAATTCGATAAAATATTTAGGTAATTTTTTGATGATTCAAAATAAGTTTGCTGCGCCAAGTTAACCAGATGTATGTATTGCAGTTTTATTATTTTTGACTCTTCCAGTTACTTCTGCAATGGCGGAAATGTCATTTTCTAAATTAAAATTAATAAAAAATTATCTACGTTGTGTACGATGTCAGAAGAGAAGCTCTCCTATTTGTGTCATTGATTAGTATTGAACAACAAGAAGCAAGAAAAATTGAATTGGATGAATTAATAACCGACTTTGCTAAGAAAAATGTGAGACGTCAATCGCTTTTTTTTGTGATTTACTTCTTGAGTGTAGTGCTGTATAGTAGCTAGTAATGTGTGTCGCGAACAATCCAACGAACTAGTTACTTTTGTAGTTCAACCTCAGTGGTACTGCGAGCGCATTCGTTTTTGTATCCATGCTTTCTTATTAGTAACAGTAGTTGTGTCTTTGGTAAGTGATACCTTTTTTCTATCATAAGGATCTGAAATCGAAAATATTATTTTACAGTGCTTGTGTTTTTCTTAGTGTATCGTTTTTATTTAAGTTACCAGGTTATCAGTCGACTGTTGTTACACACATTTTCCATTTTTTAAATAATATAAATACTCTCTAATGTTAAATGTTATTTACTTTGTTTACTCAGATACAGGCTGATTTTATATTCAGTTATAAGTTTAATATTTAAATATTTTTACGTGATGTGTAAAAGTACATTATGTTATGGTTTTGCATTTCTTTGTGTGTGTGTATATATATATATATATATATATATATATATATATATATATATATATATATAAAGGGTGTTTTTTTAGAGGTATAGAACTTTAAATTGCAATAAAACAACAATGTATTATTCGATTGACATGAATTTTTTTTATTCGAAAGATAATCTTGTGGCATTACATTTTAAATATGATTTCTGGCATATGACTGCCACGGCTGGCTCGATGTAGTCCAATCTGGACGTCCAATTTTCGATGACTTTATAAGCGAATTTTGTTTAGCGATGAAGCGCACTTCTGGTTGAATGGCTACGTCAACAAACAAATTGCCGCATTTGGAGAGAAGCTAATCCACAAGTGTATGTCGAAACACCGTTCCATCCAGAAAAACTGACTGTTTGGTGCGCTTTATGGGCTGGTGGAATCCTTCTTCAAAAACGATGAAGGCCACAACGTTACAGTCAATGGTGATCAGTATAGAGCCATGATTACTAACTTTTTCATTCCTGAATTGAACAATCATGATGTCCAGGAGCTGTGGTTTCAACAAGACGGCGCAACATGTCACACAGCTCGTGCCACAATCGATTTATTGAAAGACACGTTTGGTGACCGCCTAATTTCACGTTTTGTACCTGTGAATTGGCCTCCAAGATCTTGTGATTTAACACCGCTAGACTATTTTTTGTGGGGCTATGTAAAGTCATTGGTCTATGCGGATAAGCCACAAACGCTTGACCATTTGGAAGACAACATTCGCCGTGTTATTGCCGATATACGGCCACAAATGTTGGAAAAAGTCATCGAAAATTGGACGTCCAGATTGGACTACATCCGAGCCAGCCGTGGCAGTCATATGCCAGAAGTCATACTTAAAATGTAATGCCATAAGATTATCTTTCAAATAAAAAAAATTCATGTCAATCGAATAATACACCGTTGTTTTATTGCAATTTAAAGTTCTATACCTCTAAAAAAACACCCTTTATATATCCGGCTTGGGGCCCAAGATCTGACCTTGCGGGGGGCCCAATTATTTTCCGTTACACACGTTTATTTACGTTTACACACGTTTCCGTTTATTTCACATGTTACATTCAATAAAAAGAAGAAAAAAGTGTCTATATAAGTAAAATTTAACTTTTTTTTTCCTTTGAAAATTCTTTTAACACTTTGAAGCAATATGAATGAAATATTTAGCAATTATAGATTAGTTCATTTATATTACTATGCAAAATTATCACAATATATTACGATTACAAAACAAAATCATCATCTATACATATAAATAAAAATGAAGTGTCTGTTTGTAATTTGAAATTAATAGTTTTTACTAAAATGCATTTAAAAATATATACGGTACTTATATGAAAAAATCAATTTTTAAAATTTTTGTCTGTCTGTCTTTCTGTCTCTTTGTCTTTCTGTCTCTCTGTTTGTTCCGTCTAATCTTTGAAACGGCTGGACCAATTTTGACGAAACTTTCACTGGCAGATAGCTCATGTTATAAGGAATAACGTAGGCTACTTTAATTATAGGGGGAAATTTAGGGTTCCATGAAAATAAAATTAAACGTATGAAATGGTGAACAATATCTGTTTCAAATAGGGATTATTTATTTCAATAGGGATCTCCCCTTGTTTGCGGCTTCGTTTGTGTTCGTTTCACCCTACCCAGTCCTCACCCCATCGACAGTGTCAAAGGCCACGCCCCCTTCGCTTGAAGATTCGTTTCACCCTACTGCTACTTAGACTGTCTTGAACTGTAGCATTCAACGCTTATAATCATTCCAGTGATTTCATTCTCTCTCAAGAACACTGAGCAACATAAATTTTTCCATAACATAGACAGCATTTAAACTTAAATTAGGAAATTTTTGGGTTTTATGTCCTTTGATTTCTCACAAGGCTCCACATTTAAATAGAGATAAACCAATTTCATACCTCTATTGTTTATTTCATTGCCAAACTCTGCACAAAACAGTCACAATAAATGTTTGTCTTGCAAGAGTGATTGTACAAGTTTGAGAGTGCGGTGGGGTGGTTGTTTATTTAGGTTGTTTTATTTAGTTCAGTACGTAGATAGTTGTTCCTAAAATAAATATTCTTAATTACGTTTTAGGTGAAAAAGTGCACTTACACCCTTAAATTAAGTAAGTTTATTCAAAACTGTAAATAACTTCATTTATCCTGCGCAATATCTATACATATAAATAAAAATGAAGTGTCTGTAATTTGAATTTTACCAGCTTTTTACTAAATGCATTTAAAAGTATATACAGCACTTATATGAAAACATCAATTTTTAAAATTTTTGTCTGTATGTCTCTCTATTTGTTCCAACTAATCTCTGAAACAGCTGCACCAATTTTGACGGAACTTTCACTGGCAGAGATAGCTAATGTTATAAGGAGTAACTTAGGCTACTTTTATCTAAAAAAAAATTAAGGTTCCGCGGAAATAAAATTAAAACCAATGAACAATATCCGATTTAAATAGGGATTATTTATTTCAATAGGAATTACTTTTATTCAATAGCGATTATTTTTCTTCGACAGGGATTATTTTATTTCGCGAGTCTTCTGTCTCAACGATTTCTAGCAGTCATATTAAACCTTTTTGTTTGGTTAGGTTGCTGCCACTCACGACATTTCGCGTCCATGTCCTTTGATCCTAATGATTTTACAGTTCTAACCCCATCGACAGTATCAAAGGTCAAAACACTTTGGTAGGTCAAAAGGTATCACACTTTGCTAAAAAAAAAAGAAAAAAAATGTAGAAAGAAAAATAAAACAAAAAAGAAACATTGATTCACAAAGAAGAATGACATTATACTTACAGCATAGGTATTTCTTTACGTGGAATATATAATTATTAAGTTTTCGTAAACTCTGCGAATTGAATGAACACTTTTTGTTAAATTCCACGTGGACGAAGTCGCGGGCAACAGCTATTTAACATAAAATAAATGCATCAGAAAGTAATGTTAACGTATTTACACATCCAGATACAAGTTATTTACATTTTAATGTGTTTATTACACAAAATTGTTTTTATTACAAAATTGTGTTTATTACACAATGTGTTAATTTTGCTGAGCAGAAGGAAGGTGTTTTCAAAAATCGATCCATAAGAGAGTTACGGGGCGTTATAAGTAAAAAAAAAACCTTTTTTTATCAGCTATTATATCTACAGACTTAAAATTTAGCAAACATGGTTTTTTGTTCAGCTGAGATATGCAAAAAGCTTTTTTTTTTGTTTTGTTTTGTTTAATTTACAATTCACGTAAAATTAACTCATTAAAAACTTCTTTATCCTTCAGTCTCTGTATTGCTTAAATTTTCAATTCCCCCGTGCGAAGAACGGGTATATCAGCTATCCTTACTAATATTATAAACGTGAAAGTTTGTGTGGTACTCTTTCACGCAAAAACAACTGAATGGATTTTAATGAAACTTTAACAATAACATGGCTTATACATCAGAATAACACATAGGCTATAATTTATAGATATTGTTTGAAGTGTCCAAAATATAATGATAACTGTCAAGTAAGTAGGAAAAAATTCTGCCATCTGCAAAAGAGCCTGCAACAGTATATATCTATCTTATGTGTGAACCAAAAATTTGCATGTTGTTTTGTCTACGCCAAAAAGAAAAAGCTTGAGCGGGCGGAGTGTGAGGCTGATTACAATTTTAACATAAAATAAATACAACAAAAAGTAGTATTAACGTATTACACTTCCAGATATAAATCATTTATACTTTTTAAAGCGTTCATTACACCAAATTTGTAACAATGTATTACTTTTGCCGAGCAGAGATCAGCTTAGGAAGGTGTTTTCAAAAATCGACCAGAGAATTACGGGGAGTTATAGATTAAAAAAATCCTTTTTATCAGCTATTAGATCTACAGACTTAAAATTTCACAAACATGGGTTTTTTTTATTCAGCTGAGATAAACAAAAAGCATTTTTCTTTTTTTTAATGTGCAATTCACGTAAAATTAACTCATTAAAACTTCTTTATCCTTCAATCTGTATTGTTCAATTTACCCATACGAAGAACGGGTATACCAGCTAGTAATAAATATAACTACGTTGTATTTCAATTTCGAGCTATTGCTGTTAGAATTCTTTATGAATGGTAATTAATTAATGAATGTACTCAAAAGTTCATTAATGTTTTGCATTTTAAATGACCTACTATCGTCCTTTATAAGCGACTAAAAAAGTTATTTTTATACGAGCGGCAAATAATATATTTCATTTGAATAACAATATCAATTGAAAATGTTTTTAGACGATTACGGTATATTCAAGCTACGAAAGCACACATACTTAAAAATGTTAATCAACATGAAAATATTCTACGAAACTGATGACATTTATATTTATGTATATAAAACTAGAAATAAATAAATGAAATAGAAAAATCACTAATGCAGCAAAATAATTTTTTCTTTTCACATTATCTTACGCAAAGATTAAAGTTCCTGGGTATATATTAAACCTTAAAAATCTAAAAAAGAATTTAAAAATGAAAATATAGTTGCCTTTTTTGTTGTCCGACTTTGTTTTCTCTGCATAAGCACAGGAAGCTAAAAGAATTAGTTCGAAAGTCAAATTGACACAAGATTCCCTCAGTTTTCTTCGAAAAAGAGTCTTTTTCTCAGGGTCATTCTGCCCTCTTCCCATTCTTAAAACTTGATGGTGCTTTTCATCACTTTTGTTGAGACTAATCTGTGCCCAAATCTATCTCTTTCAATAGTACCCGAATTCACGCATATAAAGCAGCAAGTGTTGTACGAAATTATTTGAAAGAGAAGGAACCGGATGCCGAAATTCTTCTTTGTCGCCTCCTCCCTCTTCCCCCATGGGACCAGCGTTGGGAAATACGGCTTTAAATACTAATGAATACTTGTTTAAAAAATAAAAAACTCTAGGACTCCATAGAAAACGTAAATATTTTGCATACATTTTTTAAATTTTTTTCTTCGAATTTTTATTGTGACTCTTAGAACTCCTGGGTAATCTTGGTTTATTTTCTTCATAAACTAGTTAATTTTGCAGCCAATTTGCCGCCTCCTAAGGTTGCCGCCCCTAGCAAGGGCCCACCCATAGCGCTGGCCCTGAAACCAACTACGCCATCTAACTTCCTTGAGAATAATAAATGCTTGTATGCTAAGTAAATTTTTTTTCTTTTTTTAGCATTAGGCGTTGAATAGGCGTTTTCCTTCGGGCGTCTGGACTGTAAACAGTCCTCAATCCCATATCGTGAGAGTCTATGATGCTGGGCATGGCAAAAGTGGTGTTTTCCATTCTGCTGAGTGGCATGATGGCGATTGGTCGAGCGATGGAATCCGGGAGGCGTGGCTATGGTTCTTCATCTGGGTGGAAAGTTTTTGAATTTTTTGGCTTGGCTGAGAGCTAAGAGATTGCTCTCTGATTGGATGCTGGGTACAGTGAACATTGACTCCGATTGGCTGCCCCGGGAGCTGAGATTTAAATTATGGGGAGGAGCACGTCCAGTTGGGAAAGCAGGAGAAAAATATGGACAAAAATAAAGAAAGTGAAATTTTAGTAATTACGGTGTGCAAAAAAAATTGCACGAGAAAATAGAATTACGGGGGAAGCAATTAATAACTTAACATATTTTTTACAAAGCGTATTTTTTTTTAAAAAAAACTTATTCATTTCAACAATAAAATTAATATTTTGATAAACATATAAAATTAATGGAATTCAATGTTGAAGACGTTTTATTCAGATGTAAGTGTCAGTATAAAAGTCAGTAAGCCGAAGGGAAATATTCGTGATAAATAAAAAAAGTTCTAGTAATTACAACTATGTGTAGAGTTTCTCAATTCCTCATACTCGTAAGCTTTCAATTGCAACCTGCGTGGGCGCGAGACTTCCAACAATTGCAAGTCGTGCTTACTCGCGCAAGCATTTTAGATGCAATCTGCGCATGCGTTAGCTCTTCAACCATAGTGACCCCGTGCATTCATTCCAACTTCAGACTTCCCTGGTAACACACGCGTCCCTCCGAGAGCAGGTACCAAACCATGAGAATAAAAGCAAGTAATATAATCCTTAATCGTCGCCTCGTTCATTAATCATACTGTCTCCCTCATTTGTTACCCGAACAATTCACGAATATCAACCTTTATTGGACTTGCTATTAATTTATTTTACTGGGAAAATGGCTGAAGTCACCGCAGTTAAAATTCCTCCGTACAACTTCAGCGATCCTCAACTCTGGTTCTCCACGTGTGAACGAACTTTTGCCCTCGGAGTACCGAAAGCGATTACAAACACGTGCACTAAATTCAATTATATTGTATCAAACCTGCCACCAGAAGCCGCCGCAATAGTAAGAGACTTAATTATCACTCCTGATGAAACGGTACTGATCCAGCAAACCTGTGAGTCATCGTGACAAAAAATTCGGAAGCTGTTAACCGGCGAAGAACTAGGAGACAGAAAGCCATCAGAACTCCTCAGGACAATCAATAGGTGTGCAACTTCGCACAACGTTCCGAAAGAGCTTATGTTGGAACTTTTTCTTCAACAGCTACCGACCTCAGTGCAAACTATCTTGGCATCCATCACGCCAATAACCATCGAGAAAGCCGCAGAAGTCGCCTGGGGTCCGGACCCCCCACTCCAAAGCCCTTGATATTTTTTCTGACTGATTATAATTCTAAGAATATAGTACGTAAAATTTAATTAAGTATTTGTTATTAATGATTAATTTTATTAATTAATGCTATTTATTTATTCAATAATTAGCTTTTTACTGTGTTTTGTTCCCGAAAATCGACAAAATCAAAAGGAGCATAGTACAAGAATGGTGAACTTTCGACCCCGGACCCCCCAATTTCTGTGTGCGCTACTGCTCCCAACGTTTCACTTTCGACAAACGTCATCACTTCATCCAGCGAAAACCGTATCATCTAAGAGATTGAGAGACTGAACAAAAGGATCGAGGATTTTTACAATGCGTCAAAGGACCCCAGAACGAAGAAATAATTCTCGCCCTCGAAATTGCTAACAAAATCGATCATTTTCACGCTCCGGGGAATCTGGTTGTTGTTGGTATCACAGGAAGTTTCAAGAAAGGGCCAAGAAATGCAATTCACCCTGCAGCTATAAAAAAACGAATCCAGGGAGGTGTAATTGCAACTACCTTCTCGCAGCCGCATATTTCACGTCGCCTTTTCATTAAAGACAAATCATCCAACATCGCTTTCCTCATTGACACCGGATCTGACGTCAGTGTTCTCACAGCTTCGATTTCTGAGACAAGAAAAGGCAACAGTATTCAGCAACTATCAACCACTAATACATCTCCTATCAACGTTTATGGTAAGAGACTTTTAACTCGATTTAAATCTGAGAAGGGTATTTAGATGACCTTTCTTAATAGCATCTGTTTCTGTGCCAATTATTGGAGCTGATTTTTTGTACCGTTTTAATATTTCACCTGATCTTCGCAATAGGAAATTAATTGATAACACAACCAAACTTAGTGCAATTTGTAAATTTGTTTCTCTCTCTCTCCTGAAGTTCATTCTATTAAACTCGTTTCTGGTGAGAGCATTTTTCATGATGTTTTGAGGGAATTCCCAGAAATTGTTAAATCACCTTCGTTCTCACAAGAGGTTAAGTATAATGTTAAGCATTTTTTTTGTGACATCTGCTCCACCTGTTTTTGCTAAGGCAAGACGTTTAGCTCCTGATTGCTTAAAAATTGCCAAATATGAATTCCAACACATGTTAAATTTAGGCCATATCATCTAAAAGTAATAACGCATCACCTCTTCCCATAGTACCTAAAAAAGATTCTAATGATTGGAGACCAGTGGGTGGCTATCGTGCATTAAATGCTCAAACTAAAAAAGATAAATATTCTATTCCAAATATTTTAGATTTCACTTCAGAGCTACATGGCAAAAATATTTTTTCACATAGATTTCGTTAATGCCTATTACCTAATTCCCATAAATGAAGAGGATATACATAAAACTGCAATCATAACCCCATTCGGATTGTATGAGAGTACTCGAATGCACTTCGGCCTTTGTAATACTGCCTCTACTTTTCAACGCTTTGTTGGTGAGGTTTTAAGAGGATTAAATTTTGTTTATATGCTTTTATTGATGACATTTTAGTTGCATCATCATCTGAAGCCGAGCATATCCAACATCTTCGGTTGCTTTTTCAACTGTTGGATCAATATGGACTGTCTATAAACGCTTCTAAATGTATTTTTGGAGTACCCACCTTAAATTTCCTTGGTTTTCAAGTTTGCAGTTCTGGAATTAAATCTTTAGAGCATAGAGTGGAAGCAATCTTAAAATTTCCTAAACCAACCACCATCACTCAATTGCATCGTTTT
The DNA here is from genome assembly GCA_019973935.1 of Trichonephila clavipes. Taxonomy (NCBI): domain Eukaryota; kingdom Metazoa; phylum Arthropoda; class Arachnida; order Araneae; family Nephilidae; genus Trichonephila; species Trichonephila clavipes. Next base: position 180,929 of record BMAU01019385.1, on the reverse strand, counting down.
CTTGGAATTCTGAATTACTACAGGCGTTTCATTAGATAGGCTACCCATATCCTTGCACCTTTAGTAAACTTTTTAAAAGGCATCAGAAATAAAAAAACGTCCAAAACGAAATGTCAAAATCAAGCCTGAAGAAGTGCTAGAATGGACACGGACGAAGCTACTACAGTTTTTGAACTGGTGAAGTAAGCCCTGGCACATGCTACTCTGTTACATCACCCCATGCCAAATGCACCTCTTAGCATTTGGGTTGATGCTTCAGATTTTGCTGTCGGTGGTGCATTAGCTCAATATCATGACGATGTCTGGCAACCACTTGCTTGGCAACTTATCCATGAAATTGTATCCCAAAAGAACTGGTCTACATACGACCGAGAACTCCTGGCCATATACACAATGGTCAAAAGGTTTCGGCACATGTTGGAAGGAAGAGAGTTTGTGATTTACACTGATCAGAAACCTCTCATTTATGCTTTTCAACAGAAAGCTGACAAATGTAGTCCACATCAACTTAGACACACCTCTCTCTCTCTCTCTCTCTGGATTTTATCTCCCAGTTCTCTACAAACATACAACATGTTCCTGGAACTCAGAATTTGGTAGCAGATGCATTATCTCGGATCAAAATTGATTCCATTTCCAAAGCAAGTCGTTTCGATTACAAGGACATTGCCGCAGCCCAATTGGTAGATGAGGAACTTAAGCAACTCCTGGAATCCAACTCGACATCTTTATCACTAAAGTAAAAATATTTACCTCTGGAAGATATTAGATATTATTCTTACTTGTGATGTTTCCACCAATGTTTCTCGACCTTTCATTCCCAAGGATTACCGCAAAATTGTTTTCCAACATCTGCATGGTCTTTCACATCCTGGAATTGCTGCCTCTACCACATTAGTAACTCAACGTTTTGTGTGGCCAAATATTAGGCGTGATATTAAAGCATGGGTTAACTCTTGTCATCCTTGCCAAAGATCCAAGATCCATAGGCACACTAAAGCACCAATCGGTACCTTTGCTTTACCTGATGCCAGATTTTTCCAAATTCACATTGATTTCATTGGCCCCTTTCCACCTTCTAATGGTCAAAGTTACTGCCTGATAGTAGTTGACCGCTTTACAAGATGAATGGAAGTGATCCCAACTGCTGATATGACTGCAGAAACTGTATGTAGAGCTTTACTATCTGTTTGGATATCACGTTTTGGTTGTCCTGCGATTATAACAACAGACTAAGGTACAAACTTCGAATCAAGCCTTTTCAGAGAGCTGAGTAATCTTCTCGGTACAAACAGAATACGATGCTGTGCCTAGCATCCAAAAGCCAACGGTCTTGTTGAAAGACTGCATCGCCATCTCAAGAGTGCCATCAAAGCACACGAGAATTCGAAGTGGAGTGAAATCATTCCAATTGTACTTCTTGGCATGCGTTCTGCTGTTAAAAAGGATATCAATGCTACTTGTGCAGAACTTGTCTATGGAACTACTCTCAGATTGCCATCTGATCTTTTCTCCACAGACAAGATTACCACTACCTGCAATCAAACCTATGTCCCATTTTCACGTGAGAAAATGAGAGCACTACAACCAATACCTACATCTGGTCATTCAAATAGCTCTATGTTTGTGCCAACTAATTTAAAGAGCTGTTGACATGTTTTCTTGAGAGTTGATAGTATCCTGCCACCACACTCTCGCAAAATTATACAGGACCTCATGAAGTAATCCGTCGAACAAAGTGTTCACCATCCTAATAAATGGAAAAAGGAAGGCAATTTCAATTGATCGTGTAAAACCAGCTTATGTCTGGGATGACACCGATGATATTCCTCTTACTGGAATATCAAAGCAACAAGCTAATGAAACTGATCCACATTCAAAAGACAAAACTATGTCTCACGTAAATTAAACTGAATCTCATTCAAATGAGAAAACTGTTCAAAAAACTATAAGTGGAAGACATGTCAGATTTCTCAAAGATTTGGAACAATATATAACATAATATATATGCATGTATTTTTATTTTTATTTACAGTTAAAAATTGCCTTTTGCATGTATAAATTTCAAACACTTAAGATATTTATATTTCATATTATATTAACTAGTGAATTATGTATTTTCAATCATTTTAAGATATTTTTCAATTGTTTATTTCTGTGTTTACAAATCTAAAACTATATATGATCATCTTAGATTACTACAATTAATAGCAAATGATTTAATGTTACAAATTGCTTTTGATAAATGATACATCAATAATAATATTTGTCTAATTAATTTTTCTCTTCCAAACTTTAAAAAGAAAATGTACATTATGTATAAAATATTGTGTTTAAAAAAGAAAAATCAACGTATATTTTAGTGTGCTGATGTTGAGTGGCAAAGTAAAAATGCAGTGATTTTACAAAAATAAAATTTATTTCAACATAACAAATAATTAAGTTCGTGTATATATACGAGTATTCCCTTCGTCCGAGTGGAATTCTGGGAACACAGAAGAAATGCCAGTAGACATTTCTTCTGACCAATGAAATTCAATAGTAGGTTTCAACAGCCAATAAGACGTAAGGATCAAGAATCCGTTACTATGAGTAAGGATTATCCGTTATTATGAGTAATGATCATCCAATATTATGAATAAGGATCATCCGGTATTACGAAAGTACACTACAATATCTTAGGTTTATTTATCTATTATTGTGGTTAATAGTAGAAAATTTTATATTCTTAACTGGTGTTATACGTATGTCTGTACAAAATTTTACTTCTTAATTACTTTATTACTGATACTATACTAATACTTCTTTATTAAGAATTTTAGGCCTTGTATGTAAGTGTGTGCGAGAAGTTAACTATTAGAAATTCAGGTTATTTTCAATTTCTTTAAAATACTTGTCAAAAATAATGTATACATTTTGTGTAAGTAAGTGTTGTCAACAATATAGAAATTGCCTGTGTGCAACCCGTATTTGTAAATATCTATCAATTCCTATGACTTCTTTGAGTACATTTTGATTGCTTAAATTTAAATAATGAACTGTCGAGCTATTAATCCTGATCTTAGTAAGAATCCCAATTGTTTGTTTACATTAGGATTGCCTTTTAATTCTTTACTTTTACAACCCCAAGAATTTATCCTACAACTAAATTAATGTAATATTTCAATTGTTAGTGTAAAATTGAATTAAGAGTGCATTTTTTCATTTAATATGCATAGTTAAATAATTCTACATGTAAATAATCTACAATATATACCTTGATTTCATATGTATATTACTATTGAAACTTAAAATGCTATTTTCATTGACAGAAGTATGTCATTTCATATATAGTACAATTTCTAAAAATGTACATATTTTTAAAATCTTATCTTATTAAGTGTTGTGCAAACCATTGTTTTTATTGTATTGTGTAGAACATATTTGCATTCATATTTATTTTAACATTACAGCAAAACATGCATTCCTTTCATGTAAATTTCCAACCCTTACAAATTGTGTTTTCCATTTCTATGTATGTAATGTTTGTACATTGTTTTATGTAACATTTGTTTTATTTGTGCAATTTTATTCTGTACTTATTTATCGTTCGCCTGCTCTCTGGGGGGATACTGTGTAGAGTTTCTCAACTCCTCATACTCGTAAGCTTTTCATTGCAATTTGCGCGTGCGTGAGACCTCCAGCAATTGCAAGTAGTGCTTACTCGCGCAGGCATCTTAGATGCAACCTGCGCATGCGTTAGCTCTTCAACTACAGCGACTCCGTGCATTTATTCAGACTTCGCTGATAGTGCCACTCGTACCTCCGAGAGCAGGTACCGAACCAGGAGAATAAAAGCAAGTAATATAATCTTTAATCATCGCCTCGTTCATTAATCATACTGTCTTCCACATATGAAAACAGCACGATGAATAAAATTCGTTAACTAAAACAAAAATGCTCATATAAGTAGTGACAACATGCGTCTGAAGAATTTAGATTATATATAAAGTGCTTTAAAATTGTATAAAATATTACTTCTCTTATGAATTCATTTTGTGAAAAACGCAATTTTAAACTCAATTAATGGAAATTTTGTAATTATATCATTTGATCTCTGAGTAGAAATAGCTAATTTCTGTGGTGTTACAGTTTCGATGAACTAAAAAGTTGTTAGCACATTAAAAAGTGAACAAAATTCTAAAATAACTCTAAAATATAAAAGTAAGAGAACATTGATCAAAAGTAGTCAATAGATGGCAGCACGATCGAGCATTTACTTTCGTATTTTAAATGAAACGGAATAAAATTAAGAGAAACTTATATTTTTTAATACATTCCTTCATGATGGGTCACATTCAAATATTAATCATTCGTTGGGATGAAGAAAGAAAGAAACATTACAAATATATATATATATTCTAGCGGTCCCGACAGACGTTGTCATGTACACACGTCTTAAACCTGAAAATTACAAACTTTTTTGAATAAGTTGTAACAATCTGGACCGTTTTGATGAAATTTTTTATAAAGAGAAAGTTATATTACAATAACTGATATCACCACATGTACAGTTACCACAATTCGACCTATCGATTCCGTGTGAGTATGTATTTACTATGAACTAAATTAAATATAGAACCTTTTTCTGAATAGAAACTTGTTTTGTTTAAAGAGTAAAAAAGATAAAACTCGAGCTATTTTCATAACAGGTATATTTTTTTACTGCGCGAAAAATAAATTTATCATAATGCCATTGAATGTACAATGTTTCTGGTTAATCCTTGAGAGGTATAAGCAAACAAATGCGATGGTTTGTCAAACCTCGGACATGCAACATATAATTGGCTGTGTGAAAAGCAAGGGTTTTCTAAATCTAAGTCGCAAATTGTCATTGTTTGACCTTGTGACTTATTAATGGTCATATCAAATACCAAGTGAAATGGAAATTGCGAAAATTTGATTGAGTAGGTGAAAGAATCATTGGGATGTGTGGTAGAAGAGTACAACTTCCCCTTGAAGTTTGCCGCTCAAAATAGTGGCCTCAAGAATATTGCCCGTGATTTTTTTTTTATGAACAATCGCGTGCCTTACATAATTTTGACGCATTTTTAACTAATTGCGATATCGAACCGAATTGTGAATCTAAATCATTCTCAAATTCACTTGAACCCACAGAAAAATATCTAAATTGGTCCAGTCGTTTAGGAAGAGTTCAGTCACATACACACGCACAGAAGAATTATATATATAAAGATAAATGCCATATCGTGTGGTGAAATGAATAATCTTTCCGATACTGTAATTATTTTTTGTCTGATTTTGATAGAAAAATTAGATTGCAATTTTAAAAACGGCAAAAATATCAAAAAATTCTCCCCACTTCTTTTTTTTTTATTTTCTTGCCGCGCATTAGGAGAATAAACAGCACACAGAGGTAAAACAATTATGCGTTTTAAGGTTTTTAATTAATATCTTTTTACCAATCGCGATATTGGACCAAATTATAAATCTAAATAAATTCTCGAATCCACTTGAACCCACACAAAAAATGTCATCAAAATCGGTCCAGCCGTTTAGGAGTCAGTCACATACACACGCACAGAATTACATATATAAAGATTGTTTGAAAAGATATTAATTAAAAACGTTAAAAGCATGACTCCTCTGCATTTTTGTAACAATAAGACCCAGTTTGACTGAAAATCGATTTTCGACGCCAACTTAAGTCATTCTTATAACAATAACGTTACAACAATGCAGGTGAATATTGAGCTGAATATTTTTAATGTTTTTAATTAATATCTTTTTAACTAATTGCGATATCGGACCAAATTGTGAATCTAAACCATTCTCGAACCAACTGGAACAGACACAATAAATTTCATCAAAATTGGTGCTCCAGTTTAGGAGGAGTTTAGTCACATACACACATGCACAGAAGATTTTTTTTTTGTCTTCCCTTCAGACAAATTATATTCTTGTTTTATTGAAATTACACAATGCGATTTGTATTTTTTCCTTGTGTATAAATCTTTTATTTCCTTAGGGTCGTCTCCCTATTCGGTGGATGGCCCCGGAATCTTTGTACGACAACATTTACACCACGAAGACGGACGTCTGGTCATTTGGTGTGGTCATGTGGGAGATAGTTACCTTGGGTGCGTGCATTACATTTATTCTTCTTAGGTCTTAAATAATTATTTTCAACAGGATTTTGCTTAACAGAAAGGTTGAATGGCCAAAAAACATGTCAAGTGTCACTTTTAAATGAATTACTTCATGTATAACAGTTGTTCTAAGTCAGCAATGTTTATAATACTGCAGCATCCATATATATATATATATATATATATATATATGGAAGCTGCAGGATTATATATTTATGTATGTATATATAAATAAATTCTATATTATATTCTTATATTAGAAATTATATCTTTTCTAAATTGTAATATCTCGTTCAGTTCCAGTAATTATTGATGATTCTGTAATAAAGAGTATCAGTGGCGCACACAGGAATTGTTCAAGGGTGGGTCCCGGGTCGGAAGTCCATTATGTTCATATCAGGCTCAAATACGCCATCCAAAATATTCTTTGGATTTTGTCGATTTCAGGAAACAAAAAATTAATTTTTGAATAAATAATTAGCATTAATAAATAAAATTAATTATTAATAAAAAATACTTATTTAAATTTTACATACTACGTACATAGGATTATAATCAATCAAAAAATCAAGGGCTTTAGAGGGAGTGCGGACCCAGGAACCCCCGTTTCCTTATGTGCGTCACTGATAAATACATATATATATATATATATATATATATATATATATATATATATATATATATACATGTGTGTCTAAATTAACACAATAAAATCGTTATTGTAATCATTACATCAATTATTAAATCGATTTATCCAAATAAAATGTTCACATATTTTAAACTGCATTTTCGATTCCTATTTTCACAAACCTCTTTTGCGATTCTTATCTTACTCGCACAAACCTACGAATGTCGTAAAGCATGAGCCATCTGGGCCCGGGCCTCGTTTCGTTCTTGACTCAGCCTCAGTAATATCATGACTTAAATAACTTTAATGGTTAAATGTTATTTCCGTACATACCCTCTTAAAAACTGGGAAATTCCAACTCAATATCCAACTTGCAAAAGAGCACTATTATGCGATGACCGTCGTCCATGCCTAAGCTTAGGCCTACCACCCAATACAATCATTACTCATTGAGTTGAAAGGTTGCAGTCAGTAGAGCCTATTTATAGCTAGGTTTGTGAGTGGGAGTACTTGTTACGGATTACCATTTGTACAAGTATTTGAGAATTCATGTTGCATAATTGTTTACTTTTAAGGGTCACAGGTGGAACATACTTTTGCATAGGGACCTCAAGAAGTCTTAAGATATGCCTGCACAAAACGCAACTATTTTGTCTTCCGCATGAACAAAAATAAGGCTGGAAGGTTAAGCATAAAAGAGTGAATAAAACAACTGGCAAATATAGTTATAGGTTGCAAGACTCAATCAAGGACAATATAATAATTTTCTTGCTTTACTGGTAACCATTAAATCATTTCACCATCGAATCCCTCTTAAGCTGCAGTACATTCATTTTTCATTCAGTGTATTTTCATTAAAATGCTGTGAGCAGATGATTTCATGTAACCGTTGCGGATCAGAAAAAAAGGGTACTTTATCGTTTAAATTCATAACAAAGGATAAGTAAAAAATTGGAATCTTGAGAAACACATCGTCATAATGGAGTGAGTAGAATATAATTGTGCTTTTTTACCCCTCCATGATATAAAACGCATATTAACTTGCTTTAAGAATAGAAAAATGAACGATTATTTTAAGGTAAAAATCGTTCGCAAAAGTGTTATCCAATAAAACTAAAAAGATTTTTAAAAAACAACGACGATTCGTTAACTGCAGAAACTATTCTTGTACATAAATCATCGCGAATGTTATGAAGAGAAATAAAATACACTGGTGTGCAAAACGTAAGCAACAATATAAACTGTAAGCAGAGATAGCCATGACATTGCAGAAAAAGGATTATTGCGATTAGTACAGTGAACACGCAATTCAGTAGAAAGGTGATGCGTATGCAAATGTCAGGAACAAAACGTCATAGACGACGAGAGTGTGTGCAAAACGCATGCGCAGCTCAAGATTTCAATAAAATTAAAAACAGAGGCGCAATTAAAGACATTCGCTGCAAGTGCAAGTGAATTCTTTCATGAAATATGGCTAGAAGAAATTACCTGGACGACTTCACTAGTGGAACAATGATCGTAAAGCTAGAGGAAGGGCGTAGTTTGACCAGTGTAGCTGAGGAGTTCGGAATCAACAAAAGCGTCGTTTCGCGCGCTTGGAAAGCCTTCCAGACCATAGGCACAGCTTTTAGAAAGGATGGGGGGGGGCGCTAAAAATAATTGCTGTAAATGACCTATATATCGTCCAGCAAGTGAAAAGAGCCCGATACCAGTCAGCAAGTGCCATTGATTAGCAACTGTGTATAGCAGTGCGCGTGTCCTAGCCTTTTTATTACCACGGACCGGTCTTCGTTTGATAATTTTTCCACGGCCTGCTGAAATGAGGGGAGAGGAGGACGTAAATTTATAATATTTTAAATTGTTTTGATTTCATAATTTTAATTTATTTGTATTTAAACATGCCTTCAAAGTAAAATACAGTTATAACAAAAAATATAGAGTGATTTAAGAGATTTTAATTCACTAGAACGCACACAATACACCACAGTAAATAAAATGGAAATAATTTAATGTTGTTCGGGTGTCCCGGTACCGGTCCGCGACCTGGGAGTTGGGGACCGTAGGTGTACAGCAACAGTGTCGCTCTTACAAAGGTGGCCTTTTCACCCCCGCCGTCCTGAACGCTGCATCTCTTTGAAAGTTGGTGGCGCCATTTAAAGGGTGTAAGGAGTGAAAAAATTGGACATCTCGTCTACGGAATCGTGTCCTCTGAGAGTCGTTTCAGTGCCACAGAGCTATTTTATTTGGAGACAGAATGGGACACGATTTCATCCCAGTAACATCATGGAAAGAGACCATTAGGGTGGTCCTGGAGTTTTCATGTGGGGAGGCATTATGCTGAGCTCCACGTTTTTGACACAGGCTCTATAATTGGAGATCGCTATTGTTAGGAACTGATTCTTCCCCATGTGCGTCTGTTCCTAAGTGCTAGTGTACCAGACTTCGTTTTTATGGTTGACAATGCACGACCACGCTGGACTGCTGATATTCAGCAGCTACTGGGAAGTGAAGATATCTCTCAAATGGATTGGTCAGTGTTCTCCCCTGATTTTAAATCCCAAAGAACATGTGTGGGGAGATGCCTTGTGGCATGATTACATCCTCCGGGGAATATCCAACAACTGAAACGGATGCTGATTGAGGGATGGGTACTCCTACCTCAAGAACTGTTGGACAATGTGGTGAGGAGTATAGAAAGACGGTGCGATGCGTCCATTGCAGTAAGGGGAGGGCATGTCCCATATTAAGAAACATATGCTTGTTGCTCATCCTCTAGAACAAACAATCATGTTTAACGATACTATGAGTTCAAAAAAGCTATTTTTGTTTGTTTGTTTGATTCCATACTATATGCATTGTACTTATTTTTGCTCAACTATGCTTTCATTATCATTTAAGTACAAAATGACATCTCTCATTTCTGAATTCCATGTCTCTCAAATGATTTTTCAGGGAATTACGGCAACAAAAAAAAATGTTGCTCAAGTTTTGCCTTCCAGTGTATAATTAGACATAAATACAGAAATCCAACTGAATGTTTTAATTATTAGTTTAATGTTATACCTGATAATTTACACACATTTAAAAGGTTTCTAACATAAAAATTTTAAATTTATAATAGAAAGTGCTTTTTCTTTATCAGTTCTTTTCCAACTGTCTGTAAAAGGAAAAACCGGAATAAAGTAACGTGAGGCAGCTAAAATTTTTCGGCTGAACTTTTAACTGCAATAATCATAAAGATATGTTAGGGAATGAAAAAATTAAAGTTGGTATGCCTTCTTAAATTATTAAAATCTTATTAATGGACAAGACTTCATTAAATAAATAAAAAAAAGTACAGAATTGTCAATGTAATTCTCGCGTTCTTGGTGCGCAAGGGTAGGATTTGGAATTTCAAACCCTACCGCTGTTCATTAGATTTTTAATTTATAGCATATGGGTTACGTCTCAGTGCTTTCGTGTAACGTGTATACGCCACTGTTAGGTTTCGTGGGGAATAGGGGATTGAAATAGAAATAAACTGTCAAATATATTGTAAACATCCCTCCTTTTCAGGTTCCACTCCCTACCCAGGCATGGCTGCAGGAGATGTAATGCGTCGCGTGCGGGAAGGTTATCGCATGGAGAAGCCCGACCATTGCAAGCGAGAAGTGTACAACATCCTCTTTTACTGCTGGGACGAGGACCCGCTCAAGAGGCCCACATTCGGGGAGCTGGTCAAGCTGCTGGACAAACTGCTGGTCGGTGAGAATGATTATATCGAACTGGACAGGTTCCCAGACCACGCATACTACAACATCACGGGCCTTTCGGGAGAAAAACTCTAGCTCGTCCTCTCCGCAAGAAACGCTCTCAGCTTCCCACAGTTCAGCTTCCCAACTGAGAAAGGAGATTGTTTTGGATCAGTGGCTATTGATGTTCTATTTTTGAATGTGACGAGATTATTGTTTACGTTTTAGACCTCTGTGTGTATTATATTCAAAGGACTATTTCTGTCATTCGTTTCATGTTCTCATTTTTGTAAAATATATTTAGGGTACATATTTTCAGAATGTTATGCTTATTTAAGCTAGAGGGATTTATTTCCCTTCATTATAGTTTGGAAAGTATTTCATTTGGTAGTTTTTAATTCATTCGTTTTCATTTAAAACCAGGTTTTGAAAGCAGAATACAAAAATATTAAGAAATTAATTTGTATTTAAAACTCGGTATATAAAGTCAAATTGTTGCATTACTTATTTAATTTACGGTATTTTTTTTTTCTGTTATTTCACGTAAGAGTTAAAAATAAGAAGAACGAATTGGGTTGTTGGAATAATTTCTTACAAAAAAAATCTACTTGTGGAAAGCAAGATTAACTTATGTTTGTCAAGCTGCATTAATAACAAATAATTCTCTTTCCAATAAGTTGCCCTAATAATCTATTGTTGCTAATTCTATATGTTGCACTATCTATTGCTAACTCACATTTTTAATAATTTTTTAAAAAGCAGTTATTTTTAAAGTGGTTTTGACAAAACAGTAGTATATATATATATATATATGTTTCTCTTTGATTGAATTTTTAAAAAAAATACTTTTTAATAGCGTTGCACTTTTTCTAAAGCAACTTTATTGGCGGCTGACCTCGTCATTTAGAATCTCGAAGAAGTGACGAAAACCTACTATCGACACTTCCACATCAAACTAAGACGTTGAGCCCGAATATATTTAACATGCTCCTTTACACGGCTGGGAGTGGCAACACAACTCTAACGCATGGCATGACGGAAATAATACCGGTCCCGAATTGACAAGCAAATCAAGTCAAACGTAAACTCTTCAGTTTGTTTTTATCTATAAATGAAGAAAGTCTTTTTGGAGTCTCAGATCGATAACGGCTTCCTGAATCTTCTTAGAACTATTTATGCCAGAGATTTTCTTAAGACACTTTTAAAATTTTTAATTCAAAATTGTTTTATAGTACTTCGAAGAGAGAGATTTTGGATGGATGAAATTTAGGTATACATAAAACCAAGGTAGAAATCGTGCTAACACATTTGAATGGTCATCCCAAAATTTTTATAAACAAACTTTTTTTTCATTCATCATCAGTGTCGGATTAAACGACATGGAGATCTCTTGGCAGTCGAATTCTCAAGGCCCTGTAGCCTAATAATTTTACTACACAACCTTTTTAGGAATATATTTCATTGCACAAATAAAATAACAAATTTTCAGCAATTTAAAAAAATATAAATAAAGAATAGTTATTTATTACAATCAGTAATAAAAAAAAACAACTCTTGCAACAAAAAAAACTAATTCTTGCAATAAAAAATAACTAAATATTTGGTTTTCTCAATTTTTTTAGCCGTGAATTCATTTAGAACATCTTGGAATTCTATGTTCTACAAAGTGCCGTATTCATTGACCACAACAGCAAGTGAGTCCAGTCTTGTGTTTTTGAAGGTCGATGAGATTTTTTTAGCATCTTTAATTTGGAAAAGCTTCGTTGATCAGAAACATTTGTTAAAATAAGACACCTGTATATTTTTAATGCTGTCATAACATTGGGAAACGTTCATTGAAGCAAGTTTTTGAAAATAAGTTCGTATGATCGCTATTCTGGTTTCTTCATTTTTAAAATCTATTTGCAATACGAAATGCTTAAAATGAACCATTTCAACTGCTTGTCTAATATAGATAGATAAATCTGTGGAGCAACTACCCATCAATAGGTGTCAATGGGATACAAGATGATGCTTACGGCGCAAGCTCTTGACTTCCCCCAGATGTTTTTGGAGCTCTAACAGAAAACAGAACACGCTCTCGCGGGGCCCCTAAAAAGCGTGGGACCCATACGCCATTTCCGCTTAATGAGTAATCCGACACCGTTCATCATTACTACAACATTATCTAATTGGCAAAAAATATTTAAATTTTGAAAAACTTATCTTTATTGATATGTAAGGATCTTGCCGAAGCAGTTACAAGTTTCTCTCTCTCATAATGATTTTTTTTTTAAAATTTTTTTATTAATATCGCACTTCAAAGCAAAGCGAGTGTTATTAATGACGGATCTCGTCAATCTGAACCTTGATCAAGTGACGACTGACATCTCACTCTCCAAGCTTGCACACCGCACCAACGACGTGCATCAGCCCCTCTACATGTTGGGTCTTGAGTGATACCCAACCACGAATTCTCGACTCTCAGCTGCCACAGTCCCACAAGTTTCTTTCCAAAAAGTAATAAAAGAAGAATGCAGTGAATAATTTAAGATTCAGCGGTCTCAGTAGAAAGTGGAAGACATTTGTGTTTTTGTATGAATCTCCTCAATCTTTTTGAGCTCTTTCTTTCGTTCTTTAACTTGCACTTTTTCTCAAGAAACGAAAATTCTTTTGAAAGGCATTGACTTTGATAAATTATTTAACATTTTCAAAGAGTAGTTTGCCATCCTCTGCAGTACACTTCAAGAGAGAATGTAGATAATTTATTTAGCAAATATGTAACAATATCATAGATCTCCAATGTGTAATATTCAATTTTGACTATCTAAGAAAACTATATCTCAAATATAAATTTTTATGTTGTATATAAATCTTTTATGTCTATTTTATAACATTTGGTAAAATTCGTTGGACCGTTTCCGACGCAAAATAACTCACAAAGACTCTATACAAAGGTAAAGTAAAACCAGACACACGGGCTCTTATATCAGTTGAAACTGTGTTTCTTTCTTTTCGAATGTATCTAAATGCAAGCTTTTTTCAACCTCTCTGTATTATTTATGGTCTTACATGCATTGTTTCATTTGTTGAACAGTACTTTTCATGTCCAAAGCATGTTACGGGAAATGATTCTTATAAATGTTGTTTAATAGAGCAAAATAAATACGCCCAAAAGTAAAGTTCTTTTAAAAATGGCGATATTCTGTTTAATTTATAATGTGTAGACCGTAGAAACGAATCTGAATTTGTATAATTAATGTTTGTACCAATAATACCCTTGTATATTTTATCCTGAATGACGGGTAAACATGGTTCCTGACATTTCCTTTTATGAGAAATTTTATTTTGTATTTGTATGCATATTTTTTACACATTAAAGTACAACAAATAAATATATATAATTTTTCGAAACAGGAAAAATTCTTTATTATCACATAAACGTTTACACGCATATTTAACAACTGGAGATGGACAGAAAAGAAGAAAAAAGAAATGAAAGGAAAAGAAAATGGGACAAAAACTGTCGAATAGTGTACAACATGAAAACTAAACACACCAACAAATATGCTTCTAAATTTAAAAAAATGACCATGCCGTATTAAATTGAATATTTTCTAAATAGTATGTTAAAAACATCAAAGTATATTATATTTTTTTCATAACAATGAAGGACGAAAGATAAAACTGACAAAATTATGCTACTGTTGTCGATAAGCAAAAAACAAAACTCGTTGCATACACTAAAAACGTTTTGATAAACTTTGAAAAACATTTAAAATTTGTAAAAAGTATTATAATGGATCTTTTTTTCATGATCTCTGCAACACAAAAAAAATTACAACAGGATTGCGAAAAACATTTAAATCCCTTTGTTTTCGAAACCTGTCTCTTGCAGTGCAATCAAGATGCAAAATATGCAGCCCTTTTTCATGCTGAACGATTTTTGCTTCATTTAAGTAGCCTCGCGCGTTTTACATAAGAATTAAAATTTGTATCTGTAGGAAGGCTGTGAACCTAAGCTTCTAAAGGTTGAAATGAAGTAAGACTAGAATTTATCATTCAAGCTTATAACAAACTCGCTAATTAAAGATAATTTATAAAAAAAAAACTATATAATAACTCAATAGTATTAAATATGCGAGATGTGACAGTTAAAGGCTTTGTACAACTATACTAATTAGTTATATATATATCTATATATATATATAGTTTAAATGACTGATGAGGGGTTTTTATTAAAGGTTTACAAGCTACGAATATTTTCTCATATTTAGTGTTTGATCATTTTGAAGGAGATGCATAAGAAAGGCTAGAATTTAAAATTTGATACTCTAGTATAATGACCATAGAAGCATTCTCTATTATCTAGAGCTAAGACTATGAAATATTAGTTATACGTGCATTAAAGAAGCATAATATCGTTTTTCTGAAAAACTTCAAATGCAATAAAATTTCCCGCAATTCTTCCTCCCTTGATTACTTGCGATATTTTTTTTTTTTTTTTTTTTTTTTTTGTGACACGGATAAGTTTGCTTCTTAAAATATAGTAGTTTTTTTGCCAGTTTTAAGAAAAACAATTTTTTAAAAACATTTAAAAGCCAATATTAATGTTAAATATTTTTATCATTAATTATAAAAATTGCAGTATTTTCCAGCATTCACTTTTTAAAATTTATCATATTTGAAATTAGATGTGGTTATATATATCATATTAGAAATTAGATGTGAAATTAGATTAGATGAAATTAGAAGTGGTGATAAAAAAGTATCATATAAATTATTTTTTTACCCTATTAATGTTTAATATTTTCAATACTATTAATGTTTGGACTTTTTAGCAAGTTTTTTTTTCTCTGATTTAGTTTTTGGTTATTTTGAATGAGATACACAGGAAATACTGAGAATGTGCTTTAGATTCCATATATCCGAAAACTTAAAAACAAACTAATAAGAAACAAGAGTTAGCATTACGATTCTGTTGAAAAAAGTTTCAGTATTCAATTAAGTTCATACAAAAGCGTTGTTTATTAAAATGAAATATTAAATTTCCTTTTTCGATAATGAAATTTGTGTAAAAATAAACAACTGTGATTGAAATGTATTATTTCAATGATAATTGTAACCAGAATTTATGTTCCTATGGTCAACACCAATCCACTCTAAAAGTACTTTAGGTTCTCAGTCCTTTATATATACATATATATCAGATTAGCTTAAATTGATCTTGTTACTTTTTTGGGACATACATTGATTCAGGGCTTCTAACTCCTAAGCACTTCGTTGGGGAGGGGTAAGAAAATTTGCATATTTTGCCAAATTTGCAAGAAAATAATTGAGCGAAATGCAAAAATACCGCTTTGAAACAAAGATATAAATGTTGTGCGTCAAATATGCAAGCGTATACGTGTGGGTGGGCGAAGATAGTCCAGAAACAGTATTTATAAGTGTACATGCGTACCCACATTTCGTTCATTAGAATATATCACAAAATTTCTTGGTGTTTTTTGAAGCAATAGATTACATTAAAATTCAAACAGTAAAAATGAGTAACCACCAACATTTAGATGATGGAATGAGGTGGGGAAATGTAGGTAGGCTGGCCAGTCTCCCATCCAGATATGAAGAGAATTTTATTTAACTTCTAGTATCGTGTTCAACTCATGGAAACAATTTCAGGATCCATCCTTCGAGAGAAAGTCAAGGCAAGGTCGTCCAAGAGCTACGACTGCCATAGAAGTTCGTTATTTAATAACGTCATTAAATAACGAGACGTCACATGAATGCTTCTCAGCCCTTTCGTGAGGCCATAGGAATTACAAGGGTGACTGTACCCAGAAGACTTCATAAGATAGGGCTGTTTGCAAAAGGACTTGTTGTTTGTGTCCCTCTCAGTTCTGCAAACAGGAAAGTTAACTTAAAATGTGCAGTGATCATGGAGCATGGATCAAAGGGTTCTCTTCACTGATGAGTCTTGGATCTGTGATGCTCACCGTGATTTCAGAACTGGGGACTGCCCTCCGAGAAATCAACCATTGCGGCTGCGGAAGCCCAGTGATCCAGGAAGACATCCCGTTGGATGGCCCATGTCTTTGAAAGAGGCACTGTAGGGTATAGGAATAAGGTTTTGAAGCCCTATGTTTGACTTTTCGGGGGTGCAGTTGGCCAAGATTTCGCTTTTTTGGTGGATAACGTGACGCTACTTTGAGTTCATCTGGTTGACGAATT
Organism: Trichonephila clavipes; assembly: GCA_019973935.1. Classification (NCBI taxonomy): domain Eukaryota; kingdom Metazoa; phylum Arthropoda; class Arachnida; order Araneae; family Nephilidae; genus Trichonephila; species Trichonephila clavipes. The sequence goes on along the minus strand of BMAU01019385.1, from coordinate 164,214 downwards.
TCTGGTAAGTGAGGATATTCACCAGATTCTTTTAACCAGCCAAGATCTCCAACCCAATAACTCATGCTTGGGACGCTTTGGGAAGGATAATTCGCAACTCGCATTCCCCTCTTTGTGAGGACAAAACCTGAAAACAGCGTTTCTGAACGAGTCAGACCAATTGCCACGTGACTTCATAAACTCCTTTATTTGCAGTGTAAAATCATGCTGCGAGGCCAGTATTTCAGAATATCATAATCCCTCTACTAAACCTTTTTTTTTTCTTTTCTTCTCTTCTGTAACCACTGTTTCATACCTTCCGACTCTGATTAGTGTTACTCACAATCATGCAAGTGCATTATAAATGTTTTTTTTTTGCATTATATCAAACTTATGGGCAAACCAAATTTCATTAAAATCTGTCCAGTAGTTCTAGAGATAATCGACGAAATCTGAAAATTCTCTTAATTTTGAATACAAGTGTATTAAATGATTTTTCGAATTATTTCGCCATCTCATTGTTATTCTACTACGTTTTTGATCTCTGCTACATTTTTCTGATTTCTAATGCACACTATATTACAATAAGTTAAGTACAAATGTTCACGAACAAAGAACTTTAAAGACCACTTAAGTTTAACCTTATCCATTCATCTACCTTTGGCAGCTCTAGTCACAAGATCAGGACACAATACAATAACCAGAAACTGTATAATTATCGTGTTATGGAACTACTTCGAATTCTCTGGAAGTTCCAGTGTAGGGTTTCAAGATCTGCAGAATGTTCTTCGAGCTCCCGAAGTGACGAATTCTATAGATTCCAGACTTGGCAGTTGGAGGAATGTCCCAGACGACAGTAGACGTGCTGTCACCGATCAAGGAATTGGTCCTCTTCCAGTAATATCTGTCTCAAAAAAAGGTAAAACCAATTAATAATTTAGTAAGATTTCAGTTTTATGGCTTAATATTATCAAAAACATTTTAAAATTAACATGATACATTAAGAAACTTAAGATTGTGTGATGTTCTGACCAATTTATCTTCATAAAGGAACAATACCATTGTTGCCTTAAAATTTAATTAGTATAAGAGGAACTTGTGTGATATCAATATTTATTTTAAATAAACTCCTAACGAAACAAATGGGAGCGTCTGAAAGGACTGAGCCACATTCAGAATAATATACAAAATATAGGACTAAATATGGAATATTATGACTAAAATTTTAATGAATTTTTTCTCAAATTATCAAAGAAAAATTGAAAAATCCTTGAAAGTAGGTGAGTATAATTTCTCTCAATTAAATTATTGACTGGAATGACGATTTTTATTGTGTACAATAAAAATAATTATAAAAAAAAAGGATTTGGGTGACTGAGTCACCTCGCGTGACCATTAACGTTAGTATCGTGTACGCGCCTGCTCCCGGATTAAGACATTTTGAAGTCTTCTCAATTTAAATATTAAAAATAACACAATTATTCTTCATCGGAATTTTATATCATTTTTCATTATTTAACATTAATTCTAAATGCTAATTCTGTGAGGCTTAAAATTACAGTTCATATAAAACTATTTACAATAAAATTACAAAAAACTATTTACAATATCCCGTTAAAAAAGAATTTTACATTTTGTATACATTGTCGTGCACATGATTTTACTCTCCTTGCCATTCAATTATTGTATCAAGAATAATGCTTTAATTTTTTAAAAATAAACTCGTGCGAAGAGCGGGTACTTCTGCCACACAGTACATTTTTAATGTATCAGAACTGCACAAGGTATTGTATAACTAATAACCTTGATACTAAATTCAGAACAAGTTTAATAATCATTAGTAACTTCCATGGGCTAAGTTTTTAAGTAAGTTGGTTTAAGAGAGCTTAATATTAGAGATTGACATTCTGGGTTATTTTTCTATATTTAGCTGAGATTCAAAGCAGTCACCGCAGAAAATCCGATTTCACAAAGGTAGGATGTTGAAAATGGTAATAGCATAAGAAATACTTTTGTTTTCAGTGCAGAAAATTCATCATCCACCTCTGTCCAAAATTTATTACAAATTCGATTTATTACAAAATTGCCTTTTAATTTCGCCATTGGATTTCTTCTTCGGCAGTTGAGAGCACTTCTGAAGTATTTTGAAATGGATCCCTATCTCATGCGTAACTTACTATCAAGTTGTCTTCAGCAAGAAAATGAGGCTGCGGTAGCCCAGTGGTCAAGGTATCGGATCTTGGCTGGCATATCTCGATTTCGAGCTCAGTACCATTAAAGACCCGCCGTGTAGGGGAGCAATGCACGTTAAATCTGTCAAGAGCTTAAACGTCCTCCCTTTGGTGTGGTGGGGTAGTCAGGAGAGGGGGTGTCAGCTCATGTGTCGATCTCGTCACTTGATCATGGTTAAAAGCCACATGGTCCGTCTCCAAAAGCCCTCGTGTAGCTGAGCAGTACGACGTTAATATTCACTAACTCAGCAAGAACGTACTTTTTAAAATTCTTTGCCAACATGGCTGAATGATTTTCAGTGGTTTTAAAAACAACTTCCAAATGTTCTTCAGATTTGTAAATTTTAACACATAACACACAGGGGCTTTTTTTTTCTAGGTTTACTTCCGTAATGGTAAATCCCAAATTTAAGTATTCTTGAGAATATTTCCTTGATTTAATTTTTGGAACCATGCTCGTCTGTGTACTTGTTGATGCTTCTTTATCTTTGAATGTTCACTTACGACTTAAAAATGTATCTATGATTTTGTTTTAATCTACTGCCGTAAACACTTAATACCGTGAATTACAACTATCGTGCAAATTACAAAGTGTACATTCAAGATAAATTCGGTAGCTATAGAAGTATCGAGTCGACCAAAACAGACTGGAGTTGGACGAGGAAAAGCATTTTTACATGTTTTGCGCAGACGTCCGATAGGTTGCCCAGACTGACGCAAACATACTCTATAATGCCAGATGTGATGGATATGACAGAAAGCAACATAGATTAGACCATTTTTCTATTGACATTTGTAGTTCTAAAAATGGATGAAGGAAATAAATCTTTAACTAAATGTCATTTTGCAATCTGTTCCAATTTAAAAATTAGAGAAAGAAAAATAACATAATAATAATCCTATAACTTAAAAATAATTTATTTTAAAAAATATATATTACTAAAAAGTATAATTTATATATATATATATACTTAAAATTTTTTATACATTACTAAAAAGTAATTTACTTAAAATATATATTACTTAAAAGTAACATATATATAAAATTTAATACTTATCTTGTTAATTTGTGTGGTTTATAATTAAGATCGCAATGTAGCTTTAGCGTTAAAGTGCAACGTTATTGCATTCAATACATTATTATTGGATAAGGGGGCGCGATAAGAATAATGATTGAAAATTGGGTCGCCAGTATTGAAAGTTTGAGAAGCACTGACGTAGACCATATACATGACATATAAAGAGCAGAAAAGTTAAAAGAGAAGTATACTTTCTAAGCAGTTTTTAATTTCACTTTCCTTGTTCGTTTGAAATTCAGCGAGTTAAAATTGAAAGCAATTGTTGTTCTTAATTGGATTTGTGTGAACGCTTTTAACATATTAGAGTAGAAAATATTTTTACCTAACATTTCATCAACATCCCAGCAACTGGGTATTTAAAAAGTGCGTGAAGAAAACACGTGTAATCAAGAGATTCATCCGCAGTTTATTGAAATATTGCGCAATTCATTGAGTAGGGAAAAAATACTGAATTAGCTATTTATGAGTGTCCTTTACAACGTATTCCACCTAGAAACAGACATGCTGCGATTAAATAACTACCGTTATTTAAATTAGTGTCGAAAGATTTAATTACAAAGCCGCTGACTATTGGTTGCCGTTACGCTTAGAGCATGGGAAGTTATTTAAATACCGGATTGTTCATTGCGTGAACTCTTCAGTTACTATTCGTAAAAGACACTGTTTTGTTTACCGATGATCAAGAAGGAGGAAAATTACTTTGTTTCCCAGTTTCCATCGGTGGCCGCAACATCCCAAGTCTCTGTTCCATTGTTCCATCTCTCCACGTGCAAGAAGGAGCGTTCCAGCTGAAACGAAGCAGAGTCTGCATTATCACACATGAACCAACGAAGCAAATCGTGCAGATTGCAACATTATTCCACTCTTTAAACATTTGCTTTAAAAGTTTGTTATTCAGTGGCTGATGCACGAATATAGGGATAACATCAACCAGTGGCGCACACAGGAATTTTTCAAGGGGGGTCCGGGGTCAAAAGTCCACCATTCTTGGTATCATGCTCCTTTTGATTTTGTCGATTTTGGGGAACAAAACACAATAAAAAACTAATTATTAAATAAATAATTAGCATTAATTAATAAAATTAATCATTAATAACAAATATTTAAATAAATTTTACGTACTATATACTTAGAATTATAATCAATCGAGAAAAAAATCAAGGGCTTTGGGGGGTCCGGACCCCCCCCCTTGTGTGTGCCACTGGCATCAACACATTTAAATAGAACTAAAAAAATTTTCATCGAATAGAAATGCTCGAATTATACAAGCGTAATAAATTTCAATCTGTTATTATAGACCTGGAGGGGAGATTCGTAAAATGTAATTTACTTCCCTTTAATCCGAGGGAAATAGTCCTGTATGACTTCAAATACATAGAATTGTAAAATGAATGAATTGCTAATTCTGTGTGTTGAATTAGAGAAATTGTACGATAAAAAAAATACATTTCGCAACATTTCACCAAAAACAAAACATCTATCACCTCCTGCGTACAGCAGGGATACCACTCAAAAATCTCGATTACTTATGCTTTTGTTTTGGTTCATTCTCGTTTCTCGGAGTATGCATCAGTTTCGGGTCGTATATAAAAATGCGAGTTTTATTGTAACATTTGTAGTGTCGTTAAATCGACATGTGCCAAATTATTATTTGATATAAGGAATATAAACGTGAGGATTTGATTGAACAATTGTAATTTTTCTTTCTCCAAAGATCGATTCTAGTTTTTTTTACTTTGTTTTAAGAGAAGGAATTTGTATAAATACAAAAGTAATCGATCAAAAACTTTTATCTTACTAAGAAATAGATTTCAAGGAAAGTCGAGATAAGAATCAATATTCTGAAACAGAGCATAAAACGGCACGACGTTGTTTATTTTGGCCGAATGCAGGTCAAACTTCGGCCTGGGATGCTGGTCTTGCTACGGAAAGAGTCATCGGGGTTAATAATTATATTCAAATAATTTGGTAGATTAAGTGTATCAAATATGCATTGTTATATGCGGAACTGAATAAGTTCTAGTTCTTGTGAAATAGTATTCTGAAACTTGAATCACAATCCTCTTCACCAAAGGATCATTTCTATAGATAAAAATTCTCGATTTCAATGCAGTTGCTTAGAGCCACATTCTTAAGCCCGTCGTTGCCCTTTTTTCTAATTTACTAGTTTTGTTTATTTGTTTGCAGTTGGTTTATTTTTTGAAATATTTGAGTTGGCTTGCTCTGTTTCGTTAATAAATGGATATACCTGATTGCAATGTACATAAATTTACTTACACGCATTACTATTTAAACTAAAGATCCTGTTTGACTGATCCAACTGAAAGAAGCATGGAGCAACGCAAACTGAAGCATGAATTAAATGTTTGTGATATAAACGGGTTCTTTCTCGTGTGAATGTGTTTTCATTTCTGAAGCGTGGAACCAGAGGACACTATTCTTTTCGGAATGGGGTTACGGCTGAAATATTAACAATTTCAGCTACTAGTTTCTGGAACAAATAATAATAGACTTCGTGTAATCTTGTCTCTGGAGTTTCGTAAGTTGTTGCCCTCGAAATTGATGTCATTTTATGGACCTCTCCAGAAAGGCACAGCACAGAAAATCCTTTATTTAGGTGAAGATCACTCTGCAAACTAGTTATTTCCGCAATCACCGATAACTCTTTACTTTTCCATCCATTTCTAATAACTGCTCACTTAAATCACTTAACGCTTGCACATAATACTTCATCTTACTTTCGTTCCTTTTTTAGAAAAAAAATACTATTTTATTAAATAAGAAAACAATTTCAACAACTGAAATGCTTTTGAAAATGAAACTTTGGAGGGGATGAGAAACTTAAAAATTCAAATATGAACTAACGAGTTAAAAAAATATAAAAGCTTGTCAAAATAAAATAACTATTAAATCGCTTTAATGGTATAGAGTAGTGGTCTTCAAATTGTTTTCCACTGAACACTGTGGCTCCATGAGGCCTACCCAAGGGCTCCACGAGTCACAATAAATAAACTTATAAATGAGTATGCAAAATGGATTCCCGTTCTCTAAAATGTCTGTACACCCAAAAAATATTAAAGCTCATCCCTGTCATTTTTTAATGACATAAAATTTTTTAATGACTAAAAATTTCATTCATACATAATAACTTTATTTTGCATTTCTTTTTAAACTTTTATTGTGGTCCGTCGCCAAAAGCCCTCGTGTAGCTGAACAGTGGGACGTTAATATTCAATCAATCAATTAAACTTTTATTATAATATAATAAAAGAATTTTTAAATGGTTTATCTTTATATATATATATTACTTACTAGATTGCGAATGTTTTATTGTTTACCATCCTGTTTCACGAGATAATTTTATAATCGTTAGTACAATGTCTTGCAAAACTAAATACATTCTATAACAACAACAAAAATGACGACGCAACAAGACGGAGTTGCCCGATCGTAATGAAATTTCGTATGCAAAGACACTTGTACCGAACATGCAAATAATTAAAATTTGGTGTCCACTGAATGCGCATCGGAACTGCAAACTCAGCAGGTGTCTATAAGAAGAGATTCTCAATTTGATGGTCGAAATAATTCACTATAGCACGTTTCAACCGTCTTTCTGTAGGTGCACTTGCCATCTGGCTACAGCACTTTTCAGTGCTATTTGTGTAGTACAGACCGCTATTCTTCGAATTTAAGATTTCCACAGGAAATCTTATTCACTCCTTGGTTACTCTCACGGATTACAACTTGAATATGGCACTTGACCAGCAATCGAACATGGAATTGGAACCTCAATCACCCTACTCTACCTCATCCACCGAAACTGCTCTCTTACCGTGCGAGGAGCTCACCTCGATGAAAATATACATTAAGGAGGTTACAAATCATTTGCAGCGAAAAGGAAAAAACTGTCTCTCTACTAAGATTGGACCATGAACACAGCAAAGCTGACTCTCTCTACCAGCTCGCTTAGAATGAATTCCAGGATATTCAGAGCACACTTGAACACGCGGTGAGAGATTTTGAATCCCTCCCCCCTGTACCAACCCAGGCTGCTCACATTAAATCTCGCCTAAAATTACCCCTACTAGTACTTCTCCCACTAGGAGAAGCAATCAACATAAACGTAAAGACGAGGAGGATTTTGAGTTTCCTCCGGAAAGAAAAACTGCCCTAGAGCAGCCCACTGATTTAAATCTCGAAATGTCCCAAGTAAACAAGTCTCATCAATTACAAACAACACCACGCCTCCTGTCTCAACCAATCAGCAGCCAAGACAACGCTCTCCCACCTCCAATAATGCTTAAAGTCTTCAAATTGATACCATCCAAAAAATATACCCACACTAACGATTAAAAATTACTGGTGAATACATAAAATTATACTCAGTAGAACAAAACAGAATCGTAGCACAAACGCTTAAAGGCCTTGGCTACGAGTCATTACTCCCAATTAAAATCGTCATAAAAGGGTTCCCAAAAAGCGCAGACTTGGAAGAAGTGGGGGTTTTTTTCCTGAAAAGTTAACCCAACTCGTCGGACAAAACAAAAATTACCAGTCTTTTTAGTAACACTACTCCGCTCAATAGAAAACCTAAAATTCTTTGATTTAAAAACACTGGCTCACCTCAATATTACGGTTGACGGTTCTAACGGAACCACACAGTGCTTCACTTGCAATAATTTTCATCACAGCGCTGATAATTGTTTCCTCCAACCCCACTGCCTTAAATGTGGAGAGGAGCACGTAACAAAAGACTGCCCAATCCAACAGATATTGGATTTTGCTTCAACTGCCAGGTGTACGATGCCATGGCACAGGTTTCCCTAAGGACACTGCTAAAACTAACTATTTCGTACAACAGTTTCGTTAGACCGAATTTCTCTTACGCACAAGAAACAACACCCCAATTAATAATCAAACCAGTGGCGCCACGAAGATCTGAGACTTCTCGCCAAACTGAGGCCGTTGATCAAGCGAATATACTTGGCAATTGATCTAATGTTAACCTTCCGAACGGGAATAACTGCTTTGACTAAATGCAATGAATACCGCGCCTCCCTCTTCGATCGAGACCGTTCCGCTCCAGCGGATGCAAACCAAACCGAATAGAGGCATTCTTCAACAAAAATAAGGATCAATAAGTCCGCCTCAGGTTGTGTTCTAACGACTTACTAGGGAAATTGTACAATTAAAAATTTTCAGCTAATTAATTCACTTTTTTAGCCTACAAACCTTGACAGGGCCTTCGGTGGAACTCTTATTCTTGTCAAGAATTCCATTAATCACTACTCGCTCCCCTTCAAGCAACCCCTCTTGATCCCGATCCTATCTCGATAGTAAGTTCCCGCCAAACTCGGATGAGTTTACTATCGACATTGGAAATCGAACTCAAACTAGCAGTAACTGTGTTTTATTCGGCGATTTTAATGCCACACGCACTGCTTGGAACTCCTCTAGAGGCATTCGTCTCCTTAACTTTTCTAACATGCTAAATTTGTACAGTCTACCCGGACTCTCCCACGAGATACAGACTCAATTCCTCTAATACTTTAGACTTCGCTATTATTAGAGTTTTCTATTACCCCTTCACTATAAATTCTCTTCGTGATCTGTCTTCTTAACTTCACACTTAAACTTAATAAAGGTATCACTAATCCCAGAGCCATTCATACAAACTGGCCTCTTTTTTTTTTTCAAATATCTCAATAATAATTTATCGTTACTAAACTTCCATCCTAACTCTATCAACACCAAGGTCAATATAGATGTCGTTGGGATGACTGTTGGAGCTCTTAGTCCTTCCGGACTCTAATCTCCTATCCTGGAATTTTAAGATGCTGTACAGAATTATACCATTGCCCTTTTTAGAAAAATATTAGTTTAAATGAAAATTTAATATGAGTAGTTCTGTAATATTTAAAAATTAACTGGATGAAAAACATTTAAAATAAATTAAAAGAGATTAAAAAAGCTCTTTTAAGAGCTAGAAAATCGAAGTTGATGCGTCCATTAAGTGGGCGGAGTTACATTGGCCAATCGGGTTGCAGCAAGAACCGAGATCAGAAAGTGCGGGAAAAAATATCAGGGGGTGGGGTTTTGGGCTGGAGAGAGATAGGAAGCAATTGCATTGGCCGAGCCAGGAGTTCGGGTAATGGGGTATAAGACTTTGCTAGAGAAAGAAGCCAATCAGAGCATTCTGCGATTCAACAGTGTTGGATCGCAGTGAAGAAATTAAATTCGAAAAAAGAAAAGGAATAAGTAAAATAATAGATTTAAATAATTAAATTAGTTAAAATTGGGATCGACCAAGATATCTCTTGGCCTTCGAATGAATGGGTATGTAGGATATTTAGAGATGGCTTTGATAGTTGGGTTGTCATGCCCATCTATATTGCTGAAGAAGTTAATTGCGATATTTCTGATACTTTGTCTGATAGTTGGGATATTACATGATTTTCTTATATCTTCATTTCTCATATACCAATGGGCATCGAGTATTATTCTTAAGATTTAATTTGAGAACTTTCAATGAGGTTGATATTGGTTCTTGCTGCATGCGCCCAGATTGGAGAAGCATATGTCAGAAGTGGTTTTAAGATCAGAGTGTAGATAAGCATTTTATTATGTCTATTCAATTTAGACTTTTTGCCGATTAGGGGATAAAGTTGACGCAAAGCATTTTTAAATTTATTTCTAATGTGTGTAATGTGTTGTCTAAACGTGAGGTTTTTATCAATTATAACACCAAGATATTTGGTGTGTTGAGACCAGGGGATTCTTTGATTTTGGAGCGTAATTTCAGGGGGTGGACGCTTTTGAGAAAAGGATACTGCTTCAGTTTTTGAAGTATTCAGGGCTATTTTCCAAACGGAGAACCATTTTTCCAGGTGAGCCAGATGAGTGTTAATATTTTTTGTAAGTGTGTCAGGGTCGTAGTGTCTGCTTAGAATTGCAGTGTCATCTCTGCATACATACAAATCATTGTGTTAGTACTTTTAATAATATCGTTAACATAAAGGTTGAAGAGAACAGGGCCAAGGATAGATCCTTGGGCTATACCGGCTTTTGCCGATTTGGTTAGAGAGTAAGTTCTATTGATTTTAACCGTAAAGGATCTGTCATTAATATAAGACTTTAAGAGGAGAATTAGTGGGGGTGGAATTTTATATTTTATTAATTTGTAGGTCAATATAGATACGGTCCGCGCCGCCCATAGCCACGCCTCCCGACCAATAGAAACGCAGCACAAGAACCACCGTACATTCACAAACTCATAAAACAAAAAACCGACACAGAACTCTTGATCAGCATTACAATACACTTTACAGTGAAGCACAAGGCAACGTTAAAAAAGAAATACGTCATGAGAATCAGATTTAAAGCACACAAGGCAACAGTCTATGGGCAGTGCAAAAATTTCTTAAAAATAAACGCTCGGACATTCCTGCTTTTAAATTGCTCTACCGGCACGTCTGCTACAGACGACCAAAAAGCTAATATCTCTTTGCTCTGATTCTCTATTCTCTTTACTGAAAATACTAGACCCAATGATAACTATGACGATGACACTGTTAACACTTTTCTCTCCCTTCCCCATTGATACTGTTTACCCTTCTGAAATTATTTTTTACATTAAAAAGGCTCCAGGAAAAGATGGCATCAGTAATCAGATGACCAAAAATTTTCCACTAAAAGTCATACTAATACTTACCATTCTAATTAACAAAATTCTTAATTTTAATCACTTTCCAACTTCATGGAAAGAAGCTATTATCTTTCCTTTTCTAAAACCTGGTAAAAGCTCTAAGCTTTCCGCTAGTTACAGACCTATTTCCTTACTTTCCACTCTAAGCAAAAAAATTACAGAAACCAACATTCTAACCGGATTAAAAATTTTTATTAATGATAGCAATATAATTAATCCTAATCAATATGGATTCACGAATAAACTCTCAACTCTTCACCCACTAATTAAATTAACCGAGACTATTTCTGAAGACTTTCATAGGAAAAAAAGCACCGGCGTGGTTTTCCTGGATATCCAGAAAGCTTTCGACCGCTTGTGGCTTACAGGACTAACATATAAACTAATTTCTTACAATCTACTCCAACCTCTCATTCACCTTCTTCACTCTTATATAATGAATCGAGAGTCAAGAATACTCTATGCAATGCTAAAAATATAAACTGTGGTGTAGCCCCAGGGCAGTCTTCTTGGTCTCCTGCTCTTTAACCTTTATATAAACGATATTCCTAACTATTCTTTAACTCATCTCAATCTGTACGTGGATGATGCAGCTGTGCGCACAACTTACAAAAGAATCACTTCAATTACACACACATTCGCTCTCAACAAGCACCTCAAAATACTTGAAACTTATTATGATCGCTGGAAAATCAGCGCATTAATGTTGATAAATTCGCCACTGTACTCTTCACTAAAAAACGCAAAATCCCACCACCAACAACCATGTACAACACTACAATTCCATGGTCTCATATTACAAAATACCATGGTATCCTTTTCGATAAAAACTTCTCTTGGAGAACACACGCGAGCAAAATTCCGGAAAATAACGTTTAAATTATTCCCCCTAATTCTGCATTATCTAGAGATAACAAAGTGCTTCTCTTCACGGCCGTTTCCGTCCAATACTAGCTGACGCTTGTGGGATTCATATGTTAGATACTCTTCCATCCGGAGGATCGTAAAAGCTACATGAGGAATGACGACATCCGGAAAGTCATTAAAATCAATAGTTTTAAACCTCACATACAAAAGATGGCTAGAAATTTCTTTGACTCGTTGAAAAACACGAATAATGTCAATAGGATTAACCTTCCGAACTATAATCCCAATGATCTTACTAAAAGGCCGAGAAGAATTCTTCTCGACCCCTACAATACACCATAACATTAATTTTAAGTGCAATTTTTATTGCACACCTACTGCTAAATTTAATTTAATATTTTCTTTTATCTCTGCTGTATTCCTCACTTCTGGACCTGCCCCGTCCCCTTTGGACTTAAATTTCTTTCTTAGAGACTTGAGCAGCCAATGAGTCATTTTCATCACCTGCCAAAATCCAATCAGAGAGCGAACACTCGGCTCTCACGCATGCAACCAAAAATCACCAAGATCATGGAACTTTTCAGAACGATTGGCTCGATCAATCAGAAGCTTTCTCCTCCCCAGCATGAAAATTTCGCAGTCGCTCTACATCTACTTTCTAGATATGGGATGGAGGCTCGCTTCGCGAGCCATATGCTCAGTTACAGCACCGTGATGGTCGAAATTTCTGTTGCATTGTGATTTAGAATACCTTTCAACGACTGAAAAAATGCCTCGACGTAGGATTCGAGCTTTTTACGAGCAACTGTCAGAGTTTGAAAGCTGTCGTATCATTGGACTGAAAGAGGTAGGTTTGGCAAATCGAAGAATCGCTCGTCATATGGGTCAAAGCGATACGGCCATTAGAAGATGCTGAGAAGAATGGGTGGACAGTGGCAGATTTCAGTGTCGTGATGGTAGCGATTGACCTAGGGCCATAGCAGATCGGGAGAACAGATTAGTAGTTAAAATATACCGGTTCTGGAACAGTGGAACCGGTGGAGCCGCATGCAAACAAAAGAGAGTGGAAGTCCCCCCCTCCGGATCTGAACCGGGAAGATGGTTTGTGATTGATAAGGGTTTCGAGGACCTGTACTGATAAGAAATGCACGCTTTTAGCGATAACGAGTTATATTCTGATATAGTTTTAATTAAATGATTATGATTTTTTTAATTACGTCATTGGAAGCAAATTTTAATTGGGATAAAGAGTCAAATTTTTCTGTACATATGATTATTTTTATATAATTCCGTATACATCTATTTCTGAAAATCATGATATACGTGTTGAATGATTATTTGTTATATTTCAAATTTGATGCTTTGTGCTTGTGATTTCTGAAACAGAGGATTGAAAATTAGGCAAACGAAAGGGAGTGGAAATTCCCCCCCGGGGTCTGAACCGGGAGGATGGTACCCCCTCCGCTCTGATAAGGGTTTCGGGGCTCTGTAAATGGGTGCTAGAAATGCATGTTTTTAGAGATAACAAGTTATATTCTGATATAGTTTTAATTAAATGATTCTGATTTTTTTTTAAGTACGTCATTGGAAGCAAATTTTAATTAGGATAAAGGGTCAAACTTTTCTGTACATATAAATATTTGTATATAATTCTGATAAAGTCTATTTCTGAAAATTATGATATACGTGTTGAATTATTGTTTATTACATTTCAAATTTGATACTTTGTGCATAACTAAAATATATTTTTCATTGATTTTGCATGTATTTTTTTATAATTCTGAGATAACTTAAAAATACTATGCTTATATAAAGTAAAAGTTCTGCATATGTTTTTCGTTTGCAAAGTAGTTTCCTTGCATGAAACATCCCTTTCCTATGATAATATATGTGGACCTTGTAATTCTGGTAAAACTTTCTTTGTTAGACAAATCTTAGAAATAAAATTAATTAATTCTTTTCCTCCCAAAATTATTTGGTGTTATGGAATTTATCCAAAATTGTTTGATAAGATGTCTGACATAGAATTTCATGAAGGCATGCCTTTCAATGTAGAAGAGAGAGATATTACTAATGCTTTCGTAATAATAGATGACTTAATAAATGAAGTAGGAGATGACAAAAAAACTTTCAAACTTGTGCACGAAAGGAAGCCATCATAGAGATATTTCCGTAATATTTATTTTACAAAATATTTTTTGCAATGAAAAACTAATTATATAGGAATACGTTTTAAATACTTCCTACCTAAGTTGTTTTAGAAATGTTAGAGACAAGCAATAGATCTCTTGTCTAGCAAGACAAATGTATCCATCTCAATCGAAATTTATGATAGGAAAACTATACGAAATACAAATGCTGCAAATTTGACTATCCACTTTGTGAGAGATAGAAAAATAAAAACTTTCGTTCGCGAATCATTTAATGAATTTTTCAAAAGAAAAAAATTTTCATAGAGTTTTGTTACGAATAAATATCTCAGAACAAAAACATTGTATGCAAAACATTTGTCATGGATAGAATATTAAGTGTGGTTTGTGTTCTTCAACATTTGTTTTTAATTTTTAGTCTGTTTCCCTTCTTGTTCCTTACACTTAAATATATTAATATGAGTAAAGTAATTAAAAAAAGTTGAAAAAATATTGAAAAAAAGTTGAAAAGTATTGAAAAAGATGAAAAATATTGAAATATTTAGAATATTGTTGGTGGACTTGAGTATTTAAGTTAAGAGCAATAGTGATAAAATTTCTTTTTTCATATTAATCTTAAAATAATAATAACTTTATAAATTTAAATATATGGTAAACTTATAAAAAATTCAAAGCAAAATCTTATTCATCTTATAATAATAATAATACAAACACAAAATATTAGAACAATATTGTACTTATTCACCTTCTAAAATTTATTCTTACATTATATCTTTTCTTAAAATATTGATACAATCTGAAATCCTTCTGTTTGCTACGAACAAATTCATATAAAATATAATTCATTGAAAAGCCTTTACTGATTTTCACCAAGAAAATATAAAATAATGACCACATAGAAATAAGGAATATCCCTTGGTTAATCCATTTCTCAATAAATAAAGTCCTTCAGATCTCAACAATTTTCCTTTTATAAAACAATGTGCTAACAGAAAACTTAATTTAATCTTATATTTTTTAAAATGTATTATATGAGAAGCATTGAAATAAGTAACATCATTCAATATGAATAATAAATACATTCGACAGGTATATGCATAAAATGAAGAGGAAAAATTTACATTCTTAAACATGAAAGAATAAGATATATACAGAAATCAATATTTATAAAAGGAACTATTTAATTAAATTCTCATTTATATAAAATATTAGCTTTCATTTATACGGCAGTTACCGAAAGCTAAAGTTGTAATACCATCTTCAAGAATATATCTTATCGAAGGGGCAAAGTGATTTTTTTTTTTACTTTTTACAGAATGTATTTGATGTATAGAACTGTTAATGGGTTTAAACTCTTCACGACGTCTATACTTATTTATGAGGCAATTTTTATAGTCTTCATGAGAAATTTTACTTTTTAAAATAGATCTATGTATCTCTTTTGCTGTATTTTTTTCTAAAGTTAATGTTTTTATGCTGTACATTTTTGCATTGAGACCTACGAACTCAGTTGCTACCATACCATTTAACTCATCTGTCATTTTTCCCAGAACATTATTAGTTAAAGGATTATAAAGAAAATGATTTGGAAGCAAATATATGGGTCATTTCAATAAAAAAGAAGTAAGTTTTCTTTGAATAGATACAAGGTCGTTATTAATTATTTTATAAGCATGAAATGCTGGAGATGCTATGAATTTCTTAGCTCTTTTCTCTCTATTCACTAGATAAATCTTAACTTTTTGCGTAAATTTTTCATTGTTTTACCAAACACGCGGCATTGTTTAAAAGTTTAAAGAGATCTTTTTCAAAATTGCTGTTTGCTCGTTTTCGATGTTCAGTATTAAAATCTATATAATTTTTTAACCGAGGACTTTGTTTGAATTTTAGAAATTGATGTATTTTTTTAAAAATTTAAACCTAATTCTACATATAACTTCAAATTTCTATAATGAAGTACATATTTAGTTTTATTTCTTAAGTTAGGAGCCAATTTTTCCACAGACTTCGATTCTAAAATACTGAATTTTTTAGCAATATTTTTAGTATAGGAGGAACATTCAGAGACACTTCAACTTTTTCTGGAGCTAATGGATAGCAGTTATGCAAATCGTGCAATTAATCTGGATATTCTAACTTAAAATATACAACTTATATCCGAATCGTCTGGTACATCCATGAAGTTAACGTATTCATCAGTCCAGGAAAAGTCGTGTGTAGACAAATTTTGCGACATTGCTCAACCATATAGATTGTTTGCCTCTAAATATATAATGTAACTACTAGGTAGGCTTGAATCATACGTTGATAAATACACATTGTTAGCCTTAGCGTAGCGATGACCAATCATCGCAACACCTCCGCGAATGCCTTTTTCGATGAATAAAGGCATGTCTATATCCGTTAAAAGCTCCAATCGTACTTTTGTCATTTTATAAGACATGCTTGCCATACCAAACCAGGAACCGTATATGTATTACATGGATCGATTTTGTAGTAATTCTGGCATAGAGTTCTAAAGTTTTCAAATATGTCTGAAAATAATACGTCTACGGTTACACACAAATCACAATAATCTCCCAATGTGCGCATTTGAAACATGTTCCATCTATGGTGAGCATATTCGTAGTCTTTTCTGGATACATTTTTATTTGTTAGACTGTTGAAAAAAGCTGATTGAGGAGGGAGCTGCGTTTCATAAAATTTAGAAAAGGAATCAAAATATTCATATGGATAGCAACCCTTTCTAGTTATAAATTGTGCATTACTTGCAAAATACCTATCCCAAAGATGAAATTTACAAGGCTTTAAAGTTGGGCAAGTTTCTCTAGAGAAGTATTTGAAAATTGAAAAGAGTCAATGAAACGTAATGACCTCAGAGTAAAAAAAAACAAAACTTTTCACTATGTCGGGAATGCATTGAATGCATTGAAAAAGAAATCAAAACTTTTAGTTGATTTTTTAAAATCAAAATTCAATTTAATTATGTCAAATGATCCAAATGAAGCACGAGGAAGTACAGAACAACGCTTGAAAGAGTTTTTTTTGTTGTAAAAATTTAAATAACATTTTGAATCTAAAGGACTTATAACCTATTTCAGCTACCATAAACCTATTGTTTTCTTCTTAGAATACAATTAATTCCCAAATATGATTGTATATTTCGCACAAAAACATTCCTTTATGAGTACAGACATATGAACAAATAATTTTATAGGGCGATACTAACATCTCCTGGTTTTTTATTCACTTAACTGACCTCAGAAATAACATTACAAAATTTAAAGTTATCACTTCTAACGTGTGGTCATAAGCACACATCCTCCCGGTTCAGACCCGGGGGAATTTCCACTCCCTTTCGTTTGCCTAATTTTCAATCCTCTGTTTCAGAAATCACAAGCACAAAGCATCAAATTTGAACTATAACATATAATCATTCAACACGTATATCATGATTTTCAGAAATAGATTTATACGGAATTATATAAAAATAATCATATGTACAGAAAAATTTGTCTCTTTATCCCAATTAAAATTTGCTTCCAATGACGTAATTAAAAAAATCATAATCATTTAATTAAAACTATATCAGAATATAACTCGTTATCGCTAAAAGCGTGCATTTCTTATCAGTACAGATCCCCGAAACCCTTATCAATCACAAACCATCTTCCCGGTTCAGATCTGGGGGGGGGGACTTCCACCTTCTTTTGTTTGTATGCGCCTCAACCTCCTGGCTCCACCGGCTCCACTGTTCCAGAACCGGTATATTTTAACTACTCAGATTAATTGTCAGATCAGCTATCACAGCACCTGATTCATCGTTATCAACCATCAGACGTACGACCCGCACACGAGTGTCCAACAGGACCATTCACAGACGGCTGATAGAGCGAAATTTACGCTCGTACAAACCGCTACACCACCTGCCACTCGTGCCTGCACACTTTCAAGCCAGATTACCGTGGTGCTTGGCTCAATTAGGTTGGAATCATACTGGCTGGGGACGTATCGTTTTTTGCGATGAATCCCGCTTCCAGCTGTGTCCTGACGATCATCGAAGACTTGTCTGGAGACGTCCAAGGCAGAAGGTTCAAGGAGATTCTGCTCTCACTATTGCACGTTCCACAGGCCCACAAGCAGGAGTTATGGTCTGGGGTGACATTTCGTTTGACATCCAGACCTCTTTGGTCGTCATTAGAGGCACACTTACAGTACAGCGGCACGTCGACGACATTCTGAGAACTGTTTTATTACTGTTCCTTTTTCAGTACCCTGACCTTATTTTTCAGCAAGATAATGACAGATCACATAAGCACTTACTGCTATAAACTGTCTTACAGCTTGTCTAACCCTTCCTTGACCAGCAAGATCGCCAGATCTCTCTCTAATCGAGCATGCCTGGGATATGATGGGAAGGCAACTGCATCTATCAGGGAATGTAGATGACCTGACCCGACAATTGGAACGAATTGGGCAAGAAATACTGCAGGAGACAATCAGGGTGCTTTATCACTCGTCGCGTGGCAGCTTGCATCCAGGCTAGAGGTGGGTCAGCACCTTATTGAGCTCGTTACTTTGTAACTATGTATAAATCATACAAACTTTCTGAAATTTTAATCATTTTCTATTCGGTACATAATCTTTCTACTCACCAATTTTTGTCTCTATCGGATATCTCGTTCTTGGTGCGTCATTTTTTTTAGAGTGTAGTTTTCTAATGGAAAATGCACATTTTTATATTTGTGAAAAAACACCTTGTGTGAAAAAAGAGTGTATGTACTTATGACCACAAGATATTAGTGATAACTTCAAATTTTGTAATATTATTTCAAGGATTAGTTAAGTAAATAAAAAAAACAAGGGGATATTAGTATTGTCATATGAAATTATTTATTCATATGTATGTACCCATGAAGTAATATTTTTTGCACAATATACAATCATATTTGTGAATTAATAGTATTCTAAGAAGGAAACAATAGGTTTATGGCAGCTGAAATAGGTTATAAATACTTTAGATTCAAAATTATTTAACTATCTAAAAAAACTCCGTCAAGTGCTGTTCCGTACTTTGTCATGCTTTCATTTCGATCATTTAACATTAAATTGAATTTTGATTTTAAAAAATCTACTAAAGGCTTTTATATGTCTATATTAAAAATCTTCATTAAAATCCCTACTTAAAATAACAGGCAATTTTTGTCCGGAAGAGTTTTGATCCAGCTTCAATGTAATTCACTAAATTTTTGTGAATGAATTCGAAAATTTTCTCTACAGTTTGATTTGGTAAAATATAAATAGTAACCATTAGAATTATTAGTAAATTTTCTGCTCTACATTTCGCTGCACAAATTTCTCCTATACATGTCTCATTAAACCCAAATGATTCTGTAGTATTGTTACCATTCAGTTGTACTGTTACCCTTGTTACGAGCGTTACAAACCCGAGCGTAACAATGCTTGGCTTCTTAAAACGCATCATTGAAGTTCACTCTCCAGAAAAACACGCCCAAAGAAGTTTTCACTTGAAAAATACAAGAACATATACAAGTTTCTAAGCATACTGCACGGATAGGTAACACTTGGATAACAGATTAATATTATTAAGGAGTGAATTATATTAAGAGTAGATAAAAAATTATTTAATAATAAATGCAATACTTTTTAATTGCCTTTACATTGATTTATTGTTGATCTACTTTAAATATTATTTTAAGAAATATTCTTCTAAGTATGTGTGGGGAATAGGGTTCCACGAAAATATTTTCTAGTTGTACGGGTTCCATGGAAACACCCTCTAGTTCTAGGGGCTCCGTGAGTTGAAACATTTGAAGACCACTGGTCTAGAGCAGTGCTACTCAACCTGTGGCCCTCCAGCCTTTTCTGAGTGACCCGGTGATGAACCCAGTCAGTAGCCCGAAGAAGTTTAGTTATTTAAGAACAATGTAATAATAATTTAGCGTTAAATTCTACCAATCAAGCAATCAAATCTATCATTTTTTCTATCAATATCTTTTTTTTATTGTAGAATGTAATGGTCATCAAGGGGTGAAAAGAAATCAAAATTATCCCATAACTCGGTCAAAGAGACATAAAAGTAAATATTTTTTTATGTGTGTGTTTGACGGACAAGTTAATATATAACATCAAGTTAAAAGCTGAAAAAAGTTTTATTATTTTGATTAATTTTGCTTTGTCCAATGTTGCTTTGGTCTTCTAGTATTTTTTCCCATTATCCTCATGTTGCTGCCCGCGTGAAATATTTATCATGGGTATGAGGCCCGGCAGGGGTCGAGTATCCCTGGTCTAGAGTAACAAATATGTAACGTTAATTTGTTCTATTCGGGGTCTAGGAGAAATACCCTTTAGTTATGATATAAGTCTAAAAACCGCTTTCCATAGAGATGAATTGATTTTATGCAAATGCAACTTCTATTTAAGTCCTAATCGTTGAGTAGGCTATGTAAAGATCGTAAGCTGAAATCCAAGTGTTAGTGATTGATGGTCACGTATCGTAATATTAATTGTAGAAGAGTGAGTGAGTGAATATTAATGTCGCACTGTTCAGCTACACGAGGGCTTTTGGCGACGAACCACGTCATTTTGAACCATGGTCAAGTGACGAGGACGACACCTGAGCTGGCACCCCCCTCTCCTAACTACCACACTACACCAACGAGAGGACGTTTGAACTCTTGACAGATTTAACGTGCATCGCAGCCCTACACGGCGGGTCTTTAGTGGTACTTGGCTCGAACTCATGACATACCTGCCATGATCCGATACCTTGACCAATGGGCTACCGCAGCCTCTTAATTGTAGAAGAAGAATCCACCGGAATAGTGGAAGGTAGCAACCTTACAGCTGAACGAGCTATCAGACTGAAAGCCGGATCATACAAAAAAAAATTTAAGAAAGATAAGTACCTTCCATAATTTAGTTACTTAAATACAGGATAAAATTTCTTAATGCTCCCTAGTTTTAGTTATTAAGCTACATTTCGTAAAGTGTTAAAAGTTGAATAAATTTAGTTATTCTAAAAGTCATATCTACTTCTTCCTCGAACTGTCCTGCACCCACCGCGTTGCGAGGCCATTTCATGAAATTTTGCTCTCAAGATGATCTGCCATAATACCTACCATCATGTCATTTCTTGGATGGCCACTGGCAAAAGTCACTTTCACTGTGGAGCCCTGAAATAATAAGCATGAAAAATTTCCCAATCATGAAATGCATTGTGTGTACATGTGCTAACAAATAGTTCAAAAAAAAAACTGTGTATTGGAAATAGTGCATTTATATATAACATTTACATCGAGATTTTGAAGCACATATTTCGAGGAATTTATTATAGTGATTGAGAAAGACGAGAAAAAAAGCCCTCTACCGTTCTATAGCGTGGGTGTGCATCTTCGAGAACATCGCCAAAATTCCTCCCTCTCCGAATTCCATCGAACATGACGTTGAGCTTGAAGCTGAGCTGCTGCCCCAGCAGGTTCGTGGGCTCAAGACCCGGATCCACATCATCCCGTAACAGCAGGTGGTCGGCCAACATCTCGAACTGGTGGATGTAGGCCTCCAACGTATGTTGCCCATACATGGTGGAAGCACCCTCATATCGCTGAACCTGTCAATAGACAATGTAACTATTATACATTTCTGAAAAAAAAATTGCGTTCATTTATGAAATAAGACAGGTCACTATAATCTAACAACAATGAATTTGATATTGCATTGCATGAAATGATTTCAAAGCGAACTGTTTCATTTAAGGAAGTTATCGAAAAGTAGTGGTGTTAACAGAAGATTTTTGTGCGAGAGTATAATATAAACCATCTTTTGCATCTAAAGTGGGGAGACTTTTGTCATTGTAAACTAATGATGATTTAAAATTTTAAATTTTTTTATGATGTACAATACATGTTTTTATAATCATATTTTAAGTTTTAATTTTCTTTTTATTTACTTTTTGAAAATACAGTAAGCTTTTCACGCGGGGTTTCTGTAATTCTATGGTCAAAGACAAAAGAATGTTTGTTTTTTAACCGATTTCAACTGTTTTTACTACGGTTTGTAACAATGCATTTCCAAAATATGTAGCATGCAGATCTTAACCGTTATCGCTTTTTGATGCAATTTTCTCCAGCTATTGACTGCAGCCTCGTTTGCATAAGTTTAGATTTAGATGAGAACAGGCGAAAACGGGAAAAAACCGGGTCACAAAACCCGAACAAAAACACAGCATGGCTTTGTAACTAAGTGCTCTACAGTAACCCAGTTACTCAGAGTCACTGAATTGGTTCACACAGGCTTCCAAAACCATCAGGCTACGGGTATGCTATTTGTGGACATAGCCAAAGCCTTTGACAAAATTTGGCATGATGGCTTAATATCCAAGATGATGAAACTTGGATTTTCGGACCAAATCCTAAAAATTATTCACTCATACCTAAACTCGAGAGAGTTTAGAGTTAGAGTCGAAAACTGCCTCTCCAGCGCTCGTCCAGTAAAAAGTGGAATTCCTCAAGGAAGTTTGCTTGGACCAAGACTTTTTAACCTATATATTAACGACACTCCGAAGGCTGACAATGTCCATTTAGCTATGTATGCGGATGACACTGCTATCATTAGTCAACACACTTACATAATTTCAAAATTATTGAAAGATTACAAAATTACATCACAAGGCTTCAGCTCTGGCTCGTTGCTTGGAAAATCAAAGTTAATACATCAAAAAGCGTAAGCCTCCTCTTTACGAAACAAAGGTGTATAGGAAACTTACCCAATATCTATATTTTTGACCAACCCGTCCCCTGGGTCACTGAATTTAAGTACCTAGGGTTCATTCTCGACGCAAAATTGAACTTCTCCCCCCACATCCGTGCTGCATTTCAAAAAGCGGCAGGAATGAGCCAAACGCTCAATTGCTTAATTTCTCGAAAGTGTAAGCTCCCAATCATACACAAGGTTTTGCTCTATAAATTATTTCTTCGATCAATTTTGTTATATGCATCTCCCATCTGGGCTTCTGCTGCAGTAACTCACTTGAAAAAATTGCACGTTTTTCAAAATAAACACCTTCGAAAACTTACTAATGCTCCCTGGTTTGTCAGAAACGAAATCTTGCACAAAGATCTCAAAATTGATCCAATTCTTGATTTCATTAAAAATCAGTCCAAAAAGTTTTTTGACAGATTACCTCAAATTTCTAACCAATCTATCCGAGTCCTCCCTGCCTATGATAACTTGGTCCCAAGCTCTGCAAAAAGACCTAGAGCTGCTCTTCACCACATATATCAGCATTTTCCAGTCCTTAAAAGACTTCTGAGATCCTAAATATAGTCTTTCGTAACTCTTTTAAATTTTTTTTTCTCTCTTAAAAAAATCCCTCTAATTTTAACTTTCGTCATTTTGTATGTGCAAGATTTCATCTCCATTAAATTACTTCGACTTAAACCCACATTCTTTTGAATCGGTCTTGCGTGGTAGTTTAATTCCATGTCAATTATTCTCCTTTTCCACATCTTTTGTGGATCATCTTTTATTTTACTCATTTTCCAGCAGATGGCATCACATTATGAACACTTTCTGTGTCAACCCCTTCTCTTTTCGATCGCTGTTCAGCGACACTCCCGTCATCACTACACGATTCAGCAGTGTTTGTCCTTTCCCTTTATTTAAACATCAAGTACCACGAGCACCACGGCATTAATTGCTTTTATTTTCCATTTCATCTTTTTTATCTTCCAAATTCCGTGTCTACTTTCTGATTTCGTTCCGTTAAGGACGAATCAGTGAAGAGCACAGATTTCTACCACCTCCCTCCGGGATGGTGCCTCATTAAATATGTTCCATACTTGCCGATTGAATTATTTCTCGCTCTCTCACTGGTAGTATGTCCTCGGCTACTGGTGAAAAGCTTTCTTTTAGAACGGCTCTGAGCTGTTGTTAATAATTTTGATAGTATCTTTTAAATTTTATGGAACTTTCAATTAATTCTTCTCTTTTTTCTTATTAATTATGATGAGAGGGTAATACTGTTTTTTGGTAAGGTACCTCGTATTTTGAAACCGTGGGCCGAACAAAAACAGTTTGGCGAAACACTACTGGAAATGGCGACTACCCTACGTCGACGGGGCACTCTACTTTGGCGCATTCGGCGACTATTATCTATTTGCGATAGGTATCGAACTTTCTTTAAAAATGCATCTTTGTTTCCTAAAAGTGTCAGTAATGTAAAAGATTTCTACCTGATACTCTTCGAAGGTGGTGACGTAAGAAGAATAGGCGTTACTTAAGGATGCCAACACAACGTGCATCTCCTCACTCTGGTCATAGTTCTTTTCTTCTAGCACCTGAAAAGAGCAGAGAAATTTTAAATAGGATCCTATTTTATATTTTTTTAAAAAAAGTTTTATTGCGAGTGATACATCACTGAAAGTTATCAAAAGGTCACAAAAAGTTCTTTAGTGTTTTATGATAACATTTATGCTGTTTGG
The DNA here is from genome assembly GCA_019973935.1 of Trichonephila clavipes. Classification (NCBI taxonomy): domain Eukaryota; kingdom Metazoa; phylum Arthropoda; class Arachnida; order Araneae; family Nephilidae; genus Trichonephila; species Trichonephila clavipes. Next base: position 139,698 of record BMAU01019385.1, on the reverse strand, counting down.
GTTGTTAAAAAGATAGACCTCTTCAAGAACTTTCACATATCTCATCGCAGCTGGGGAAAAATAAGTATCAACGTTACTAAATTAGGGTGTTGACAGATTAATTAAGTAACTTAATTAAAATATAGGATTTACTTCTAAAACGAATTTTAAACCAATTTAAACTTTGTAATTACCAGATTATTATTCCATTTGGCATTTGGACAAAAAAATTACTAAAGTTCCTTGTTCTAAAAAGAAATTATAGATTTCTTCTTAGTTTTTTCTTCTCCCCTCTTTTCTTAACATCACGTGAAGTAAGTAAATAATTTAGGTTTATAAATCAATATATATACATTTTCAAAAAAACAACAACCAGCAATCGTAACTTTTTCCGATTATCTCTTAAATTAATAAAAAGAATTAAGTGAAATTTTGGGTTCCGGTACATTGGAATTGTAGATTCGAAATACGTGAAAAAAATTTTTTATGATACAACAGACATTTCTCTTGACTGCATTTACTTCATAGGTTTCACTTCTTATCATAATAAAGGTTTTTAAAATTATTTTATGCTTTAAAAAATAGGGGGGGGGGAAGAAAGCGTGTATCAGTGTGAACACGCATTCGAAGTTAACTTCTTTGGCAGATATGAGTGTTTTTCCAAATTTATATTTATGTGTCTTTAATTGTTTTTAAAAAAAACCAAGTTATTTTACTTGAGAATAAAAATAGCTGTCTTTCTAAAAATAAAAATTTTCCGCAAAATAGTTGAATTTTTGTAATTTAATCCCATTGAAATACTATATTTTTACTCATTGTGATTAATGAAATATATAATATACTATCTGGTTGAGAGGAAACAATAATGAAATACATTCTTCTAATTTTCTTCAGATATTATTAGAAAGTTCTAGCTTATATACTTCGATTTTTAGCACTGTATACACCACGTGTCTATGTGACTGTTGCAATAAATATTGCAGAACCTTATATATATATTCTGCATCTATCTGTTATTTGTATGATATTAGTGTTTTTCAATTTCAAGTTTATATTTATATCTTTAATTTTTTAAAAATTGAATTTAATTTAATTTCCCTTAAATTGAAAAAAAAATGTTTTTCTCAGAATCAAAAATTTGCCTCGAAACCAAAATTCAAAATGTTCCATGCGTTGCAATTTTTGTCGAATTATAACAAAACTTTCCAAAAGTATTCATCTAATGTATAGTTATAACTTCTTGGATGCATTGCAATAATAGTGATAGGGTGAAAGAAGAAATTAAAGTTTTTTATGTAGGAAATCATTAAAATTCTTGAAATTTTTATATAAAAATTTGCATTTACCCATATTTTGTAAATTATCATATAAAACATTACATTGCATGCATACATTTGTAAAGAATTTCTTAAGAAGTTAAATCAGGTGAAAATATGAAATTTAAAAAGAAATCAAAACGCATGGAACGTTTTGAAATTTTGAAATTTCTTAAAAACTACTCATTTTATTCTCACCAATTTTTTTTATATGGTTTTAGTTCTAAGTTACATAGAGCCAGTAAAAATTTGGGGCATGTTTGTAAAAAATTTTACTGCCCACTGTAGTCTTAAAATACAAATTAATGAAGCACTATATAACACTTTCACAACAATCAAATTAATTACACCAAAGCATATATATGATTTAAAAACTCACTTCTTAAACTGGATTTAGAAATTCCATTCGATTGAAAATTTAGTAAACACAATCTTTTATTGCCAAACTATTGGAAGAATTGTTGTGTTGCCACTAAATTTTAAAACAATAAATTGTTTGTATTATTTCCTTAAAGGAATTTTAAAACTGTATATCCAACAAACTCTCCTTAAACTAATTTTTGACAGATTTTGAACCATTTAAATGCCTACTTCGGGTAGATTAAAGACTCACTTCCGATTTTTTTTAATTCATAAAATTGATTATAATTTGACTTCAAGGTAACGTAAAAACAAAACGAAGCATGTATCGCAAAGCTAAAAGAGGAAAGGCTTGTTAAAGCTGCTGTTGAATGAGGAGAGGAGGGTGGGTGCTAGCTCAGGGCTAATACACGAAAAACACAAAAGAAATGTTAAAGCCGTAATTTTTAATCTATTTTTTCAATCTTTGAACAGATTACGGATAATACTATTCTACATATGGAGAAAAAGTTTCGTTAGATTATTTTTATAAACAATGAAGTTATTAAATATTTAATTAAAATTTTAAGTATTTTTTGAAAAATCACAAAAAAAAAGATTCCGTCATTTTTTTTTTATGACTGATTCTAAAAGAGAAAAGCATGAACTTGTTTAGAATAAAATATCAATTCATTAACTCGAAAGGAAACTTAAAGGGAATAATTTAGAAACCATTTTTATAAAAGCGTATCAATTTTGACTCATTTTTAAAAAAAAAAAAATCGTAAAAAATAGAAAATATCATTATTTTGTTTAAAGAAATATACCATATCGTGGCAAAAAAAATATACCATATCGTGGCGAAAAAAATGATCGTTCCGATTCTGTAATTATTTTTTGTCTGAGATAGATAGTATGAATTAGATGGCGTTTTTTAAAACGGGGGATTCGAAATTCATTCATGTCTACCTTACGTTCATCGCTAACCGTAACTGGTAACGCGTAACGGAAATTTCTCCCTACCGTGCCATAAGAAGTTAACTTCAATAAGTTATTGATTGATCGGTGAAAACAACTTTAAAAAAAATGCATGGAGCACCTTCTATCGGCACAAACACTCCTTTGATTGATTTGTAAGGGTGGGGGACCTTATGTAGTTCAAAAACTTTTCGCAAGAGTTTTTTCGGATTCCATGATGAAACATTTCTGTTTTATATGTTAATTAATTATGTTTATTAATTAATAAATTAATACTTTGAACCATCCATATTGATATCCATTTGGTCCAGATACGATGAGAAGAGCAACATGCATTAAGACCGTGTCACATACAGAGTTGTCGCATGGTTTTTGATTAATATATATCCGATCGACAAATTGCTACAATCTGTTGAGTGGAGCGAAGTCTTACCCTGAGGACAGCCTCCCGTAGACGTCTTCCAGCCATGGTTCTAGATAAAAGAAAGATTTGTGCAATAAAAATGAGATTTTCTCTTTAGGCCCTTCCTAAATGCATTCTCGAAATGAATGAATACTCACGTGATTTCTGCCGGCATTCCCAAGATGGCTACGTTGCCGATTTGGAGTATTTGCGTGGGAACAACGTCGGGCTGCCACTTGTAAGGCAGAGACATCTGAAAGGACAGCCGAGAGTTTCTATGTCAAAACATCCAGACCATAAGTTTTTGCATACTATTTTCAAGTACATTTCTTATCGAATTTCATTTTGAAAAAGAATTTCTTGTGTTAAAGGACAAAAAAAATTGTATAGAAAGCGTCTAAAATTAAATGTCATAGCGATGTACTTAATTGTAGATAATAATTTTTCTGCACAAGCATTATAAATGAAAGTCTCACATTAAAATGTTTGTCAATCCTTTATTAGTTTTCAATATATTAACACTTGACTCAATCCAATTGTGTCACCCTCTGTGTAGTATTTAGAGTTTCTTTTCAAATTTGGAAATTAACTGAAATATACCTCTTATTATGAATTTTATAAACTTAAGAAGAATCGAATGGATTTCTTAAAACCTTTCTAGTACATTTTTGAGATTTCACTTGGTCAGAAGCTTCATCCAATATTCTCAATATCCTTTATAAGGATTTTTCACATTATTAATTTACAAACATTTCCGTTAGATTCACAGGATTTGTAGACTGATCAGAGCAAAACGGAGGTTTAACTTATATAAGTATATATCACTATATAACGGAGCAATAGCGGTGCTTCTTTTAAGCCCTCTAACTTGAATATTAATGCAGAGTACTGAAGAAAGAATTTATCACATTTTAAAGAAAACAATACATAATAAAAGAACTGCTATATTCAAAAAATGGTCTAATTAATTTTACCTCACACTTTGCTGTATGGTATAATAAGCTCAGTTAAGGCAGTTTCAAACCAGAAAATCCTTTTCTTGAGCACACGCCCTTCTTTCCACTCGTCGCGGGGCCAATGAATTGAAAAGGGGCCGAGGCACTTTAAATCCGTCGAAGCTTAAAATCCTTACGTTGGTGCAATGGGGAATTTTGAAAAGTTGGTCTAGCACCCTACCGGATTGAAAAATTTAAAATAACCTCCCTATAAGCCCAGAGCAACTTCCAATTGCATCATTAATAAAAATTTGAATCAAATTCACCCCCTACCCTCTTATTTTGTCCAGTAAGTTCGTTTTATCTACACGCTGCGTGTCCAAATCGGCTCTTTCAGGTTATAAACTCAAAATTTCTTTGTTCACTCAGGGGATAGTGAGAAAATTATTTTTCTTAGGATGAACAATGGTTGATTTACTAAGCATATAAGCCCAGAGAGGATGATTTGTACTGTCATTAAATATTTAAATGACTAGAAATGGCAACAGGAATTCTAATTGTTTGGGTCATTTTTTTAAAAAAATTTCGAGCTTTATTATGCATATTTTTCCTAATGCGCTACAACTAAGCCTTTGCAGACACGGCAAGTCTCCAAATGTGAGAGCTATTTCAGTGGTGGCACCCTCTAGTGGCGTCTACCGCAACCAAATTTGGACCCTTGAATTAATTTAATCCTAGCTCTAGTCAGAGGCTAAACGTTTCCGTTATTTCTTTTCGCCGAGAGTATCAGAGCCGAATTGATACTGAAGGGATCTTTTACATGCCACATGACATATGTGCCTACGATTTTCGCACCCAGCAAATCTATGGACTAACCCACAACCTTCGGCTTACGAAGCGGGCAAGCTACCTCTAAGCCACCGAGCTGGCCAATGTGTATGCATATTCATATGCCCTTCACTAGCAGTGATATGACATATCCGTGAAATTATGAGGACAAATACTTTTAGGAAACTGACCCATTCAAGATAATAACAGACTCTGGCACGGAACCTTTCACTATAAATTCTTCCTTTTTCTTCTCTCTCGTCTGTGGTGCGTCTTTCACTAACAACTGTAAAATGTCTCCATTAGATTGGATTGAGCTGGAAATCACACCTGGAAGCTACTTCGCCTTTTGAAACTCCATGGAGTGACTCTGCTTTTGGAACTTCCCCACCTAACTAACGCGAAGACTTTGACGTGTGAGTGGCACCCAAAACAGTCGTCTTAGCAACCACCATCACTTTGCTGCCACTACCAGTTTCGGTTTTCTAGGCAATGGATCGCTTGCTTATGTATTTTTGTTATGGGATATACTTCTTCAGAAAAGCTTCAATGAACATTTTGATGAAGGATTTCAACCACACGTTTCAAGGTCTCTATTAAATAGTAATGCAAGATGCTGCCGTCCAGTTTTTGACATTCCCAAACAGGTTCAAAAAGTCACAGGAGTTGTTTGAATTTAGATTGCCTTTTTTTCCCTAACCATTAATGGATGGTTCCGTATATTTCTGAGGAAGTCAATTGAGTCACGAACAATCTTTTCTTGGGAGACTTTCTTTGCTTTTAACACTCTGCACTTTCTTCTTTGCCATTCTTTTCTTCGCGTCTCTCTCAAACTCCGAAATCCTTAAAATATGATATTCGTTCTTCCTGAAAAAGGGATAAATTCTTCGCAGATATTTAACCACACTGTTTGTAAGGTATACTTTTTCAATGCTGATTTAAATGAGATATCACAATCATTCACTTTTTGGCAAATTCTCTTTAAGTATATTTTCAATTTCAAAATATGTTATGGGAGATTTCGTATACAGTACTCGCAAAAAGAAAACACTGTTAAAAACTGCATATCGGCAAAAAATTTTAAATTTTGTGAGAATTTTTAAGATTACTCTTAGAAATTTTCCAGTATTAATTTTCTGAGTTATCTTCTGGTTAATATTTTAGATATCTACTTTTCAACGAGACTTTTGATATACACTGGTGTGCAAAAATTAAAGACGAAGTCGAAAAATTAGCATATTAGCTGAACGAAGAGGCAGAGCGGACAAAAAGACCAATCAGGAGATTAAGTAAGGTGATGTACGGTAGCACATGCGCAGATCTGCAGGTAGACGTAATGGGGGAGTATCTGAGTAGTATAAAGCATGTTGTCGGTGTAAGATCAGTATTTCTGGCAAAGAGATTGCACGCCGTATAGCAGTTAAAATCACACCGAGTTGCTGCCTCAGCGAGAAATGGCGAATAATCAATCTGTTTGACGACATCTGGATGCTTTTACCCGAGGTTGAATCATTCGGAAGTTGGAGGAAGGCCGCAGTGTGACAAGTGTGGCTGCAGAGTTCGGAATTGCTCACAGCATCGTTTCACGACTTTGGAGACAATTGCAAACTACAGGAACAGCTATCCGGGGGTTCAGTAGTGGTCGTCCATGAGGAACCACACCCGCAGATGACCGGTACATTGTCTAACAGGCCAGAAGAAACAGGCGGCAGACAGCGGGAGAAATCGCTAGACACACGACACAGGCGACTGGACGACCGATATCGCGTTTTACCGTGGCCAGAAGACTGCACGGTGGTGGTCTGTTTGCACGACGCCCTGTACGGTGTGTACCTTTAACGCCTGCCCATCGGAGAAGGCGTTCTCTGTGGTGCCGGGAACACCGGAATTGGAGAGACAGTGAATGGGGACGAGTACTCTTTACAGATGAGAGCAGATTCAGTTTGAGTAGCGATTCTCATCGCATACTCATCTGGAGAGAGCGGGGAAGCCGCAATCATCCCTCGAACTTCATTGAAAGGGACAGGTATGGAGGTCGCGGTGTTCTCGTTTGGGGAGGTATCATGCTTGGTAGTCGTACAGACCTTCACATCTTCGACGCAGGTTCAGTCAACGGGACCCGTTATTGTAACGAGATTCTTCTTCCATATGTGCGCCTTTTTAGAGGTGCTATGGGTCTGCAGTTCCTTTTCATGGACGACAATGCACCATGTCATCGCACAGTAGCTGCCTAACAGCTCTTAGAGAGTGAGGATATTGAACGTATGGATTGGCCGGCACGATCTCCGGATCTCAATCCCATCGAGCATGTATGGGATTTTCTAGGCAGACGCTTGGCAGCTCGTACCTTACCACCAGTAACGATTCGGGAGCTTCGATTGGCGCTGCGACGAATGGGCAGCAATGCCTCAACAACTCATTGACACCCTCATTCTCAGCATGGGCAGACGCTGTGAAACCTGCCTAGCAGTCAGGGGCGATCATATCCCCTACTAAAGACCGGATGTTTCTTGCTGGACACCCATCACAGGGATGTTTCGGCCTTCAGTCGCATTGCGCTCCATGCTACTTTTTCAATAAAGCTTCTTTTTATCCCTCTGATTTCTCTTTTAGTAAGTGTTGCTTACATTACACATGTCCTTACGTATTGGGGATCTTATGGTATTAAATGTGTTGATTTGGAAAGCTTTTGTACAAAGTTATATTGAAAAAACCGTCTCGTCCTTAATTTTTGCACACCAGTGTATTGTAAAGAAATGGAGATGAAGCAAATTTCTATATTCTTCTTTATTTAAAGTCTACTTAACTCTCCCCCTCCCTTTCTCTAGGTTTCCCTAACATCTCAATATTCAATTAAATAGAAAATATCCCTTCTCAGTACCTGAGTGGTAGTGTATCGCACTTCAAGCGCTACAGATCCGAGGTTCAAATCCCGGGCTGAGTAAGGTAAACTCAGCCTTTCATACCTTCAGTGGGTCTGTGACGTCTTACGCGTCTTTTCTTTAACAAGTCCTTTGGGTTCTTTGAGCCAGAATTAATGGCAACTCTCTTCCAACCAAATCCAAGAAACGAGAAGTGAAGAGATGCAAATAATATAGGATAAATATAAGATCTTAGAGTAAGCGGGATGGCAATGTAATGATAGTGTAAAGGAATGTTAGACAATTAACGTGCGTTGTGGCAGTGGATGATTATAGAAGTTCGTCGTTCAAGATTCAAGTTCTACGTGTCGTTGATAAACATATTGGTGATCGATTAGAAGTTAAACGTACAGCTACATACCATTGTAGATAAAGACAAGTTTATTACAGAATAATATAAGGTAGGATTGATTACTTATTATTATATTTGAAGATTAGGCGGTTCTCGAGTATTGAAAGTGGTCTGAATTATATTGTGTGTTGCGTCATCGTAGATTCTCTCATTAAGTATTTATATTATATTTTTTCAAAATTTAAGTTGAATATCTTAATAAAGTCATATTAAGATAATGTTTGATTCTAGATGTTACGATAACCCTACACCTCTAGCTCACGCTGATGCTTCGAGGTATGTATTTCCAAGGGGAGGTACATCACAGGTCGATAAATGAGTAGCAAGCTTGCTTGGAAACTGAACACTGGGGGTTTCGCATTAGACTGACCTCTTGACCGAAACATCTTCTGATGCAGCCCAGCGCCTAAAGTCACGTAAACTGAGATAGGAACAGTAGGCCTTGGCCCTCATGGGCTGTTAAGCCGTTCAGTTCAGTTCATTTTAAAGCACGAACTCTTCGATCTGTTTTTATCTAGAAAATGAAGAAAAAATCTTTTGGAGATCTAGAATCAACAACGGCCTTTTGAACTTTTTCAGCACCATACCAGGTACTTTTATTTGACACTTTTAAAATTGTTTAACTCAGAATCATTTTATGGTGTTAAAGAACTTTGAACATTTTCGCAGGATTAAATTTAGGTATACAAAAAATGAAGTTCGCACAAAATTCATTATAATCAACACACGTACTTTTGAACCCTTTTTTACATATCTCTACTGTAACATTAAGTAATTGTCAGGAAATACTACAAATTTAGAAATTCATCCGTATCCTTTGGGTGTTATTGACATGATATGCTCATGCTATTGCATTAACGGGAATGGTGATTTCCAAAATAAATGGGACTCATAAAATGTTAGGGTCTTGGGAGAGAAAAGGATTCATCCTCAATTAACCATTGGATGTGAATCTCACTCTACAGCCACCTCGTCATTTTGGAAAGCGGTCACACAACCCAGCTGCTCCAAGCTTCCAACACAAAGACTTTGAGCGAAGGCAGATTATACATGCCCCTTATACGTCGGGTCTTGAGCACCATCAGGGCCCGACAACACTAGGCTACCGCGATTTCTTGTTATGCGAAATACATGTTTTTCCTGTCTAGTAAAAAACAGAAAAAGACGCTCCCACAGCAACTGATGGAAGGAAGTACATTTCAAACGAATACTTTTCCTACAGGGGATCACGAGGAATCATTTGTCTGTGTGCGGTTATGCATTCAACTTCCTAGTGTAATTGGCATAACGGATTTGCACTCAAGTTCAAGTGTGTGTAACAATTCAAATGTTTTGATTTCAGTATTTGTAACTGAATTTTCAAAGAGCCTTATTTTGCACTTTAAAAGAATTAGTATGAACTGAACTGGATTACACGAAAGAAAATGTCTAGCTTTAAACACTTCACCACTCTGTACTAATGAATGAGATTCATTTGGCATAAAATTATTTAAGATAGAAGTTATATATCAATAAACTCAGTTTTTTATTGCACTCTTATAATGTTACCTCTATATCTCTCTTTGCCCTCTTATATGGAATAATATTGTAAAAACTATATACACATATCAAGTTTCTTGAAAAGAGAAAACATACATCTACTTTTAAAAGAAACAACAGTGCAATCGAATTTCTTATGCATTTTTAAGTACACTAACAAATATTGATCTAAGAACAGCATTTTTTTCCCATTTCAAGACGTTTAAGCATTACGATAACAATGATCGTTAACACATGAACCAACCTTCAAAAGCAATTGTAAATGCATATCACAGGCTACTAATAACTCCTTCCAGCTCACTCGTCAGAGCTTTATTGTCCCGATAGAGGTACAAGTAGGACATCTGTCTATGTCAAGAAGCAAAGACGTCAGCGAGACTTTTCAGACTTGTATTATTATTCTCTCTCGATTCAGACTTGAGCATTTATTATCAAAAACAACTATGGCAACTAAAAATATTGCATTATTCTATTTTTCCTTTATAATTATTAACTGCGTTTGCGTATACATTTAAACAATTGAGTGAGTTAATTAATTCACAGCTTTGAATGACTTTCAATTTACAAAGTTTGTTGAGAATCGGTAGAAATATTAGTATTATTCTAAGACAGGAAAATCGTCGAGATTACTTCGGAAAGACATTTCACAAAGTGGCTTCCACCAACGTTTACTTTATTGAATTGAGGGGAGTCCTCCAGAAATGAACCCTTGAAATAAGTGATCTCACGCTTCGAAGATCGCACTTCCTTTCCTCTTGTGAAAGGCATTAACTTGAGCTTTAAAGTGACAAATACTTTTCCATATTGAAGTGAAATCATATCTTATGTGACTCTACTGAATTGCTATTTTTCAATTATCAGTGTCGCTCATTTGCATGAGAGTCTAGTCAATATTATATATATATTAGGAATCACATTTAAGGAAAAGAACAAAGCTTGTGCGCTGTTTTAGAACATTTTAAGAATGAAATGTGTATGCATGCTTTATCTTTCTAGATAAACACTTTTAGAACAATTAAAAATCTTACTTCTCCTGTAGCCAATAAAATGGGCTTGGGTGCCTGACAGGCTCTCAGTTCCTTCGAAGGTCTTCGAATAAAGTCCACCACAATATTCCAGAGGGTGGAACCCTTAGTTGTACCTATGAAAAGGGTAGCCTAAGTATCAAAATTATATTTATAACAAAGGGAAAAAAATAATCTTACTTCAACTTTTTATTCCATTTTAACAATGAAATACAGCGGAAACATGCAAAATTTCACTAAAACATTCATTTTAAAAACAAAATCAGTTTTTATAGATTTTTCCCCCACCCATCTTTTTTTTTCCTTCTGAAACTGACAATTTTTCAAAAGAAGCCCATCGAACTATTTACTAGAAAAGGCTATTATTTATTAACACGTTTAGAGAAGGTCACTGAAACACAACACAATCCAAAATTTTTGTAACATATTCACTGAGAAGGCCTCGTATCAAAATTCATGATGGGGCCCTTTTTGAGAAAATAAATAAATAGGATCGCGTAGATAAAACTTATTTAAAAGTTTTACAAGAACACATAGACATACAGATATGTACTTTTCTTTCTATTTTTTTTTCTTTCCCAAATGCATTTACAATGATATCCGTAGCAGAAAAGGGTTTCAATTTTTCAAGTTTATCAGTTCCTGTTGGCAGTATTGCAAAGTCCGATAACCGATCTTGCCCAATGAAAAGCTAAGACGATTTTTAATTTAGATAAACTTCTTTCAAATAGCTGCAGTTGTGACCGGAAAGATCCAAAATACCAGACATGATGCTATAACATCCTGAAAGCTGGAAAAATTATATAGATTTTAAAAAGTCGCATTAATTAAAAGTAAGTTAAAACTCCAATATATATCTGAAGGCGCAGTCCAGCTTCTCAAAACGTTTCACAAGATGAGAACCTTTATTGGATTTCATCACAGCAAGTATGATAGATTTTGAGATTAAAAATAGCTGTTTCTACTAGTTTTGGAATTAACAAAGGCTTTATGAACAAGTAATTATTTAATATTATTTCAAAAATAATGAATTTATTGTTCTTTATTGAGGCCATCCGTTTCTCTTATTTTAATTAAACTCTACATTTTGATAAATGCATGCAATTGTTTAAACACGCGTTCATGCTACATGGATTAAAAGAACATGAATCATAGAAATATAGTATTTATTTTGAGTGGTTTCGCGCAGTTTCATGTAAAGTATCAACTACGTAAAAAGAAAGTCAGATGGGAACTCTTTTATACAGTATAATAATCAGTCAGTAATCATTTCCAGTAAGATTCCATTTCATCTAGATATTGTCTCGTAGCAACCATAGAACGTTTTGGAAATGGTATCTATACATATACATATGTATGTATAAAAACAAACATTGGTCTTGAAATCAATCTCTAACTATGAACATTCAAAAAACTCAAAACAGAAACGATTTTAGAAGGGAAAATTGAAGTTACCATTTCATTCTTAAAAAACTGCTTGTAATCCAAAATACATTGAATCAATTAAATTTATACGAGTTTAAAAATGCTTTAAAATAAAACCAAAACTCTAAGACCAAAGTTTCGAAAACTTTAAATATCTTAAAACGTTATTGGTTACCAGAAATTTCAAGTCAAGCTTCCCAATTATATATATATATAAGCTACAAAAACATCCCCTCCTCCAAAAATCCACATTTTTGTCACTTCTAGGGCTTATGGACTTCATCAAAATATTTGAACACGGGTACAAATCATAAAAATTATATTTAGATTCTGTCTAATTGAAATTCTGTTAGGGAAAAAAATTAAAATAGCTCTGGAAAATATAACACTTCTTCTATAATGTATAATACAAATTTTCTTATTTAAAAAATCATTAAAACACTACACACTCATTTCCATCCCCGTTTGTTTCCCCCTTCATCCCCTTATGATGATATATAAAAAATTTTGAACAATAAAATATTATAAAATATATATCAACTTTATTTTATAAACACAATCCTTTTTTTTATATTTAGTTTTAAAATAACATGATCATTTTCGATTAATTTACTCTAACACGGCTTAGGGTCATTGATTGCTCCTAAGAAATTGGAACGAAACTGAGATATTTATCAATAGTTCAACTTGTAAGATTAATATACAAATCTAGTATAGTTTTTAAAATATTGATCAAAACGCGGACTAAAATTTAAAATTATCACATGAATATTTGTTTAGTTTGGTACTTAAAATTATATAAAGAATTTGCAGACCGAAACAGTTACGCAAATAAAACAAGAGTTTCTCTGATTAAAAAAAGTTAAGATCACAGAGTATTTCTGAAGGCAGTTGAGCTTCTCCAAACGTTATTACAGGGGGGAACCTGTATCCGGTTTCATAATAGAAAGATCTTTATATTGAAAAGATCGATTTCTCAATACTAACAATTGCGTTATATACAAGTGGCGGTGAGTAATTTATTATTTAAAATATTAATTTTTTTATTGTCTATGCTGAGGCAAAATATGTGTGTGCTCCCCATTTTATTTTAATTGCTTACTGAAGCATGTATAAATTTAAAATTCATGATAAATGTGTGTGCATGCAATTTTTTTTAAAATTTATTTCATATCATACATGGCCTAAAAGAACGTGGAACGTAACTCCCTTTTTCCTGTACAAATGTAGTATCCATTTCGTCTTTTTGTAACGCGTCAAACGAGTGAAAATAAAGTAGAATTTATTATACAGTAGAAGGGGAAATAATAAAAAAATTCTTACCATTACAATCCAAACGAGTCTGATTTGTTGACTGTAGAAAAAAGACGAATTTTTTTTCTTTGTAAATTTAGAAGATTTGAATAAAAATATAGGTTGTTCGTGAAATTAATTTATTCAACTGCAATGAATTTCATGATATCGCGATTTTTACAAGCACTAGAATAGATAGATGGATACAAGTATAGAGATAGAAAATAATGAACGCATTGACAATATAAAAAATTAGATGGTTAAGGTTTCATTTCGATTATTAAAAGAATCAATTAATGCACGAATAATTCTGCACTTCATCTACAGAACAGAATTGGGGACTCACCTTGGAGGAAATCGAATTCTCCGGGGCAATCAATGGTTCCTGCAGCGAAGCTGAAGCCCATCGCCGGCTTGCAGGTCGTGCGCTACAAAGTGAAGACTTGCTATAGACAACTGTAATTTCGTATTCTCTATTGAAAATTATTTTTTACGGTTCTTGTTTTTTACGACACAGAGAAAGGATCATCAGAAAATTTTGAATGCGTGGTATTGCATCAATACAAAAAAGGAAAGGAAATAGCAGCTCGCCTACCTCAAAGGGCATGCGAACAACTTTTTGATTGTACGTGAGAAGCTTTAACAAAATGATTTTTTGCAGAAATGCTTTTCATGCAAAGTTACACCTAAAGGAGCCAAAATCGAAGCATTTACACAAACAATCCTCTAGTTCACTTCTGTGCAACACACCTCAAAATTTAATTTGTTGGAATACAGTAACTGAAATTGTTTCTCGATTTCTGATAAATATGATAATAATCATATCTTAACACCTTCACATAAACTCTAATGAACTTCGCATAACATCTTACAGTTAACATCGGAAGAGACTTCGGGTGATCTATATATGAGACTCTCCCTATTCTAGAAGAGGCTAAAGGTCTCGTCATTTTCTGTGGCTCAAAAGCAGCCCTGCAAGCAATTCTAAATGGAGGTTCAAGGATTACTGAAGAGATTTGATCATATCTGTTTAGATTGCAGGAGAGTTGGATAAAGTCTGCTTTTTCCAATGGTTACCTGCACATGTTGACATTACAGGCAATGAAAACGAAGATATATAAACTGGCGAAAGAAGCTAGAAATCTTAATAATAACAACTTTGGCAACATTACTTTATTAGACGTAAATGCTGTCTCAAATTTCAAATCCTGTAAAGCATCATATCTGTAATATAAATGAAGACCGCCTTATTGCTAGGCTAAGAACAGGTCATCACAGAGGAATCAAGTTTGATAGGGATGGTAGAACTTATAAGGAATTGTTATAACTGTTTAGATACAGAGCTAACACCTGCTTATGTTCTTGCCGCTCTACAAGAAATAGAGGTCTTTTTCTCGTCAACAAACCTCTATGCGGACAGTATTCTGAACAGTCATCTGGTCCCATGGTACTCTTTGATTTAGCCCCGTCATGGATACATCATCATCATCATCTTTGGAAGCTGTTTATCAACACTATATGCATTACTTCATCTATTCCCAAAGGGATTGATATAGGGGGTCTATGAAGACCTGCAAGGGGTCCACGTCAGCAAGAAAAATAATTTGGGGTTCCATGAGGTGTAAAAAGGGGTTTTATACGACAGTGGCTCTCGTTAAACCAGATCGTGATTTTAGTTTTAAAAGAAAATGTAATCAAATGCGAACCAAATTTTACCTATTTAACAGATTTATTTTCTAAATTTAGTGAGTTTAATTTGCAGTTATAAGGTGACAGCATAAAAATTTTATTAAAACAATAACCATTATTTCAGCGGTTTTTTTTTACCAGAATTAAGCTAAAGGAGTATAATATTGGAAGTTACGAATTTTCCCAGTTTCTCAATTGGCCACAGACATTCTGCCAGGAAAATGACATTTTAACCTACATTCGACATTTAAATGTCCTATATTCAGATTTTGAAACTAGGTTCTAGAATGCTTTGTCTGTGGTTATTACTACAGTTGGCAGTGAATTCATATAGTCACATTGAAAAAAAAATGCCGTATTACAAGAGGAACTGATCAGGACAGGCAGTATAGTGGAGATCTTAAAGTAAAGTTTAGAAACGGGTGTCAGCAATTTTGGTTTTAAAAAGACATACCTGTTATTTATGTCGAATTATGGAGTATTGTGAAAAAGTTTTTAATTGCTTTTATTAGTGAGAAGGAGTTTCAGCGCAGTTGCTAATCTCCCCCCTCCCCAAAAAAGAGAGAGACTGGACTCTACTAACCGAGGAGATTTAGGATTAAACCAGATAAGATTGATATCAAATATTGAAAATTTGTTATTGAAGCACCAGATTCTTCCCTCCTATTAGAAGTATTTATTTGTCGGTCAGTTACTTTATGTATTAATTAAATTTTGATTTAATCAGCATATGTTTCTTAAGTTTTAAACCTTACATATGATTTGAGTTAGAAATTTAAATCTTTAAAAATAAGTTACTCCATACCAGCTGTCATAAAGGCATTTAATTGGATAACTTTGCAAAAACTCAATATTAGGTAAACAGGGGTCTAACCCGAACCGAAAAACATGGCAAGGGGTCTATGAGAAAAAAAAAACTTTGGGAACCTTTGATCTAGTCTGTGAATTTTTTTTAAGCATATCATGGAAACAAAAATAATTTGGCAATTTTCAATACAACTTGATAAAAAGTTATCTATCTTCGAAGTAAAGAAATGGAAGATGTCTAAATGCCTCCTGTATCTTGCACGTTAATTCTGGAGGGGCTGTATAGGAAGAAGGGGGTTAGTTAAAATTCGTGGTAATATGCTAAAAGATCTTCCAATTATAAAACATGCGATGTCAACAAATGGTTCCAATCATTTTAAATCATTCAATAGTTTTCCTTGTATTTAAAATAGAAGGATATTTAAATAAAGAAGTAAATAAATCTACCCCTCTTTCTTAATGTCGTATTTTGAAGATAGATGAACTTTTAATTATAACCCTGGGTACATTCCGAAAAGGGTCATGCTAAAGAGTTTCGATGAAAATACAGTTTGAAAAACAATGAATTCATGTAAAATAGCTGCGCAGGAAAGTTATCTACATCGGCTGTAGCAGCTATTTAAAGTGGCCAATTCAATTGGCGGCCTTAATTCCTCTTCACAATCCTTCAAAAGAAAGTTCTGAAGAAACTCTGAACGTTTCGCGAAGTAAGCGCACATTTCCTGCATACCTTGTGTGGGGGGACAGCTACTATTGAGTGAAGAAAAACCACACATCTAAAATTGTAAAAAAGCTCCTTAAAAATCGATAACATTAAAAATACCCTTCACAACTAGGAGAAGGCGGAACAAAATGAAGAATGACGTAGAGCAAATCCATACTGTTACACAGTACCTTCCTACTACAAGGTTTTCCACACTATTTTTTAACAGTAAGTGCAGTGGAGCTGCTGCTATCAGTACATTATTTGTTAGGGGCCATTTCTTATATTGTGACAGACATGTAGCAATTTTTCTGATTTTCAAACGTAAGACGATCTCATGAAATAACGGGTGAGGAACTTGCTAGTTTCTTGCTATTCGTGACTAGATTAAATAATATGTGATTTTCACAAAAAAGGAATATTCATTTTCATGTTATATTGCCACTCGGAGCAACGTCACCATTTTCGACATTTTGTCGTTTAATTGACTGTGACTGTTAAGAAACTGTCACATCAAAACTTCGGGCTCATTTGTCCAGGGCAGGTGATCATGTACAAAATTATTGAGGCTTATTTTAAAGCAGCCACAATAGGTAATGGATTCGAAGAGTGTCAAATCGAGCCTTGTGTTTAAGGAGCAGGATTTGGCTGCGGTGTGTGAAAACCCATAATCCTATTTAGACAGCAAAATACCAGATCCACATGACGCCTGTTTAAGAATATTGCATCAAATATTGCACGTCACACAGGATGACACGAGCCCTGCTCAAACTTTAGAAGGGGGGGGGGCAATTTGTGTGCGATTTTTATTAATAAAACCACTTATTTTGAATAATACTTCTAATTTGTTAAGCATTAAAATTATCATCTCATGATAACCCTTTTATTCAAAAACAAAGTACAAGACGATGACAAATTAAAATATTGTCTTATATTTTCTAACATTACAACTATAATGTATAAGACATAATATATAAGATGTATATACACTGGTGTGCAAAAATTAAGGACGAGACGGTTTTTTCAATATAACTTTGTACAAAAGCTTTCCAAATCAACACATTTAATACCGTAAGATCCCCAATACGTAAGGACATGTGTAATGTAAGCAACACTTACTAAAAGAGAAATCAGAGGGATAAAAAGAAGCTTTATTGAAAAAGTAGCATGGAGCGCAATGCGACTGAAGGCCGAAACATCCCTGTGATGGGTGTCCAGCAAGAAACATCCGGTCTTTAGTAGGGGATATGATTTCCCCTGACTGCTAGGCAGGTTTCACAGCGTCTGCCCATGCTGAGAATGAGGGTGTCAATGAGTTGTTGAGGCATTGCTGCCCATTCGTCTTGCAGCGCCAATCGAAGCTCCCGAATCGTTACTGGTGGTAAGGTACGAGCTGCCAAGCGTCTGCCAAGAAAATCCCATACATGCTCGATGGGATTGAGATCCGGAGATCGTGCCGGCCAATCCATACGTTCAATATCCTCACTCTCCAAGAGCTGTTCGGCAGCTACTGTGCGATGACATGGTGCATTGCCGTCCATGAAAAGGAACTGCAGACCCATAGCACCTCTAAAAAGGCGCACATATGGAAGAAGAATCTCGTTACAATAACGGGTCCCGTTGACTGAACCTGCGTCGAAGATGTGAAGGTCTGTACGACTACCAAGCATGATGCCTCCCCAAACGAGAACACCGCGACCTCCATACCTGTCCCTTTCAATGATGTTCGAGGGATGATTGCGGCTTCCCCGCTCTCTCCAGATGAGTATGCGATGAGAATCGCTACTCAAACTGAATCTGCTCTCATCTGTAAAGAGTACTCGTCCCCATTCATTGTCTCTCCAATTCCGGTGTTCCCGGCACCACAGAGAACGCCTTCTCCGATGGGCAGGCGTTAAAGGTACACACCGTACAGGGCGTCGTGCATACAGACCACCACCGTGCAGTCTTCTGGCCACGGTAAAACGCGATATCGGTCGTCCAGTCGCCTATGTCGTGTGTCTAGCGATTTCTCCCGCTGTCTGCCGCCTGTTTCTTCTGGCCTGTAAGACAATGTACCGGTCATCTGCGGGTGTGGTTCCTCGTGGACGACCACTACTGAACCCCGGATAGCTGTTCCTGTAGTTTGCAATTGTCTCCAAAGTCGTGAAACGATGCTGTGAGCAATTCCGAACTCTGCAACCACACTTGTCCCACTGCGGCCTTCCTCCAACTTCCGAATGATTCGACCTCGGGTAAAAGCATCCAGATGTCGTCTAACAGATTGATTATTCACCATTTCTTGCTGAGGCAGCAACTCGGTGTGATTTTAACTGCTATACGGCGTGCAATCTCTTTGCCAGAAATACTGATTTTACACCGACAACATGCTTTATACTACTCAGACACTACCCCATTACGTCTACCTGCATATCTGCGCATGTGCTACCGTACATCACCTTACTTAATCTCCTGATTGGTCTTTCTGTCCACTCTGCCTTTTCCTTTAGCTTATAGGCTAATTTTTCGACTTCGTCCTTAATTTTTGCACACCAGTTTGTATATATATATTGTTAGCTTCCTTTTGTGTAAGATTTGTTCGAACTTTATTTCATTAAAAAGAGAGCAAAATAATGTTTGTCATAATAAAATAAAAGTTGTTCCAACCTGCTACACACAATACAATAAAATGTAATTCTAATGTTGCATACAAAAAAAAATTATATATATCTCGAAAGATGAATTAATGAACGTGTCCCTACATGAATGAATTCTTCTCTTTAACGTCAATATTTGTGATTCCTTCTCTAAGATTTGCTTAAGCGCTCACATTTCTGCAAGCATTGTATAAAAGAAAATTTATCTTTTCACGTTTGAACAAGCAAAATCATTTAAGAAACATAGACGTTCTTATTCAATACGATCCTTCTTACCCGTTTTGTTCCATTGCTCTCCAGTTCGACATTCGACATGTCGATAAACTGATGGATGAAAAGCACTGGACCAGCCAATCTCTGGTAGGCAGTCTTGAACAGGTTCTACAAAAAATAAACAAATTCACTTCACTGCATACTTTACTGATTTAAACTCAGCAGTATGTCATTTAAGGGAGAACTTAGGTTAATATTCTGATTAAAATTTAAAAATTAATTTTTTTTCGTAAACAGATTAAAAAAACACTTAAAGCACATAAAATCTTGTTTTTTATCCCTCTGTAAGGGAGATCATAAAAATGTTCTTCCCCCGATGTTATTGGCTTACCTCGGCCGCTTTGTACTGTCTTCTGCCCATGATCCATGTGCTCTCGAACATATCTTGACCAGGACCCAGGGCGATGCAGCGTTCTTTCTGGAAACAAGGAGAAAAATGTGGAAACAGATCATTTAAATACCTCAGAGTTCTTCAAAATTGTTTAAAACGTTTTGACGTATCATACATAACAGGTTTTCTCCTACACTGTTACTATAGTTTGCAGAAATAATTGATAGGACAAGGTGCGCCCATCCGATAATCTCTTTTTCGAGAAGCACAGAATAGCATTGGTGAGAGAAATAAAAATCCGCTTAGTACATTAAAATTATAGTTTCAGAATTATTCATTGGTTTCAATGAATTTCCTCCGTTTCTCCCATCGCAGAAATAAACTCGATTACCAATGAAGCACAATCCTTGCTCTTCTCATCTCGGACAATCTATGCATCTATTGTATGCAGAATTGGGCAAATTAATGATTTTCTGAAGCTTGTCAGAGTATCAATAAACAAAGCGCGTTAAAAATGCTAAAAAAAAACTGTCGTTGTCTTAACGAAAGATGGAATTTCTTTAAAAAGATATTTCGTAAAAACTAGCCCTATTTTCTTTTAGTTCAATTACAAGAACTTAATGAATTTTCAAATCACACAAAAATAAAAATAAAATAAAAGTTATGTATTGTTAATTTAGTGCTGCATATATATATATATATATGCATATATATATATATATATATATATATATATATATATATATATATATATATATAAGCAACTTACTCAGACTCAATTACGCGAAAACAATAAGAAAATATTTCAAATGCTTTTGTCTTTAACAATGATTTTGCCAAAATTTAAAATGAATACAATTTAAAAATATGACATTAATCTAGTTTTATTCCTATTTTAAGCTTTCTATATTCTTTTAATATGGTAGATGTCTTTTCCAATATCTCTTCCTTTAGGTCAAGAGGATTTGCAATTTACAGTAACATCTATTGTATTTTTTACAGAAATTTTGAGAACATTGAAATGCTTTTTTCAAATGTGAATACATAAAATATTTTACATACTTTTTTGTGTCACTTTTTTAAAATTTATTTTGGAACCATACGTTAATTTTTTTATTTATTACGAATAATATTAAAATCTAAAAAAGAACTTACTCCTCCTTTGCATGTGCTGGTCTCGATGTCGCATTTCTCCGAGGGGTCGCTGGGGCAACGTGCCCCCAGTATGTTTGGCGACACATCCCCTGCATTAGATTGGGCGAAAGCGGCTACGAATGGACCCTGAAAAGGATGAAGTTCATTTTGCAGACAGCAAAACAATACATGGGTGTTGTTGTTGTTTTTGTGGCCACCCTCTACTATATAATATTATAAAATATATTTTTCTTCAGATCACATTAGACATACAACTGTATATTAAAAAGTAGAAAACGATTGGATAACTTGAACCATTTCTAAGAACGCACACAGGAAATTCCAGCAAAAAATTCGCTTTAAAGAATTTTTCAGACCAGTATTGTTAATGTCGATCAGTTTTATTGTGGCTGCATTTTTGTATAAAAAAACACAACAAATCCGTCCATTTCATTGGATAATCAATTACACTTAGATAGAGTGCCTCTAAAAACAAGGAGCCTGGTATTTTTTTAAGCACAGGTAGGCTTTATTTCTGGGCTCTTTAAAAACGTTCAGGCAATATAGCACATATTTTTTTTGTCTGAGCTTGCCCATTAACTTGTCATGTCTGTTATTACTTCATTTATGCTGATCCTTTATTTCTTTTAATCCCATTGCCGTTCTGCGGCTGTTATTTACAAAACCGCGGATAAGTTAACATAATTTAGAAACGAACTCAGGAGTTTGTGCTTTCACTTCGCTTCTCTTGGTTACACCTGGCCTCAAGCCAATGAAAGCGAGAAAAAGGCGTGCTCTATTGGTTCTGTAAAAAAATATTATACACAACTACTATGAAAATCCATCGAATGAGAAGATTTTCAATGAGAAATGCGAGCTTTACCATTCTTATAAGTTCGAAAGGGGAACAAAAAGTATTACGGGTTGCCGACTGCAAGCATGTAAAAAAACCGATAAACACTTTTTATATGGGGAACAAGACAATACAACTCATTCGATTATCAGCTCATGACGTCATGCATGAATAAACAGTCAGTTTCTATTAGTTTTAATTATACTTTTTAGAATGGTAAAACTGGCATTCCTTTCGGGTGTATAGTTTTCACTGTAATTTGATTTATATAAGAAGACTGCGGGTACCATTGCTCTGTAACCATTTCCTCTAGTTTATCTTTTTTATCTGATTTAAAAGACGGTCGTGAACTATAAAGAAGTGGCTCGACTCTACGCAGAAAAATGGGTAATAAGCACAAATTTTCTTACCATCTTTATTTCTAGTTAATTACATTATACAAGCGCAGAAAAGAGTGTAAAAATGCGAATGTCACAACAAATAATTTTTGAAGCAAACAAATCTAATTTTTTCAAATAATTTTGAAAAAAATAAATTTAATTTTCCGTTCTCTACCTAATACGTTTCTGTAATGCATCTAATACAGTTTCTTATCGGGAAAAAGGTGATAAATTCTCACCTTTCCTGGCAGCGATTCCATGCCATTGATCATCTCTTCGAACATGAGCGATGCAGCCCCTTTGTTGTCGCCACTAATTAGTTGGTTGGAACTGTTCATGCTGGTGGGGTGCACGGCGAACCAACTGTGACAAGGGAATAAAATAATTCAACGAATCAAGTTGAAATTACTGCGAGAATTATTTGAGAAACTCTCTGGAAAAATACAGATTTTTAATAGCTACATTTTTTTCAATGCATTTTTCGCCAATATTTATTACAAGCAGGATCGTATAATAAAATGCAATTATTATCTTCAGCATGCAAAATTCAGAAATTTCAAAAGAGATTTTTGGTCAATACTTCTCCTTTGGACTAGTTCAATGTGTGTTCTTTTGCAATAGAATCGTAACAAGTTATTTTCTTTTGTAATCAGCTTATTTTTATTCCAGTCTTAAAAACTATAAAATAATTAAAAATTTATATTATTTTGCTAAATAAAAGTCTTAAGACGACCCAACGTAATTTATTCAATTCGAACAAACCTAATTATAATATATTATTGCGGTTTGTAGAAAAATTTCATTCACAAAGTAGGTTTCCTTTTTTTTTCCCTATTTGTGTGAGAGCGGATTTAGTTTTACCTAAAAATGTTGGTTAAAATACGCCCTTTTAAGACCATAACTGTAAGTTGTTACACAGATGAGAAAATCTCTTCTTATATAAGTTTCAGATTAAAATACTACAATTTGACAATGTGTCTTCTTATTATCTGTATTATTTCTGGAACTTGAATAAGTTGAATCAAATAAGCAAGTGAAGATGATAAAGCATTCCAAAAAAAGCTATTTGGATTGCAAACTTAAAATGTTTCAAAACAGATATGAAATTCTTACTTTATCATGCCTAAGGGTTTATCATAGACATCAGTGAACTTCAGAAGGAACATAGTTCTGTCTACATTGCCTTGATATCTGGAATGATAAGAAAAACACATGCATTTAGATTTCCTTTTACACTTTTCAGAGTAAACATTTCAGAATTACTACTAACAAATTTATACATTTTCTAGAACACAAAATCGAAAAATAATTTATTTAGTTTAATTTTAGTACTGCCGGTGAAATGAAAATTGAACGAAATTGTTTTGTAAATGTACAATATATGGCTTGAAAAAATATATCAGCCAAGTGAAAAACTTTGTTCGAAATCATTTTTCCTTGATGATCGCCATTCATCTTCACTATTTTAAGGGCCAACTGAAATGCAATAATTAAATGAATTGGAATCTGATAAAGGAATCAGTGAACACATCTAAAATTTTCAAGACTAGAGAATTCCAGCCAACAGAGCACATTGAGTTCAATCAAGTTCAATGCACTCTTCACAGAAGGAACATGATAGATTCAGCTTATTCTAAATTTTAAAAAAACGCACACACTAGTTGTCGTACAGCCGTATAAAAGTGCAACATGAAGAATTGTATTTGTATAAATAATGACATTCTGCATATATTCAGTGAGGGGGGAGGACGGTTTTACAGGCAGTGCCAGAAAACTCGTTTCTGTCCTCAAGTGCAGCGGTCTTTATAAATTCATGAGTCACTAAATGTATAATTTTTATGTTTCACTGACCACTATTACTATATTGTCACTTATTTTTACATCTCTATTGGCATTTCCATATCACTGAAAAGGAACTTCAAGAAAAGCCAAAAAATTGCCAAGTGTTATACTGCCAATTTACCACAATTGTCAACTCTCACTTTCAAATGTAGCTACAGTGGTGGCAAAAAGTCCTGAACACACTCATTTTTTAGCGTAATTTCTATGTTTGACTTCATTTTTCGTTGTGAAATTATCGCACTATCTTAAATATTGTTATTGATTTTAATGTATTTTTTTATGCTGATTTCAAATCTACTACTAATTTCTTAATGACTAAAATATTTTTTTTAGTAAAGCTGCCTGAACACAATAATGTGAAATATGTGCAGAATAAAACAATATAGAATAACATAATATGCAAAGAAAAATAACACGAAAATTGACAAATACGGTATATTAAAAAAAAGCATTTTGAAAATTACATTGTTGTCACATGTTAGAAAATCAATATTTTATGGGCCAGCCGTTTGCTTTAATTACGGCTCTACATCTTTTTGGCATGGAATGCACCAATTTCAAAAGAAGATCTTTCGTGACAATATGGTTGAAGGAAAATATTAAAGCTTCAATTAATTCACTTTTGTTTGAAGGTTTTTTCTTTGAAATTTCATAACCAATTTTAAACCATAAACTCTCTATCGGATTAAGGTCGGGAGACTGTCCTGGCCAGTTCATTCTATTCACAGTATGGTCTTCCAACCATTTCTGGACTACCTTTGCACGATGGCAAGGGGCGTTATCTTCCTGAAAAATCCATGACTGATTCCCCAAAAGGTCTCTCGCAGTTGGTAGCAATTTATTTTGTAGTATTTCAATGTAATCCATGGCTTTCACTGTTTCGCTAACGATGTGAAGTCTTCCAACACCATGAGAAGACATGCAACCCCATACCATCACTTTTGTCGGGTACTTTACTGTGGGCTTCAGACACTAAGAGCTGAATTCCTCATGAGTGCGTCGTCTTACATAGGCACTACTTTGGTTGCCAGAAATACAAAACTGACTCTCGTCACTAAATATTACCTTTCCCTTGCCCACGTCAATCGCCTCTTGCGTTGAAATTCAGTCAGTAATGGTTTTGGGCGCGCTGTACAGCCACGTAACCCAATTTCCAGCAGTCTTCCTTTAACAGTTCTTGGGCACACACTCACATTTGATGTCAAAGTTCATTGTCTCAAAATTTGTGAGGAATTAAGCTTTCTGTTTGAAAGAAATAACCTGTCTTCACGTAAAGATGTTTTTCTTGGTCGTCCTGATCGCCCCCTGTCCGCAATAAAATTTGTTTCAGAAAATCTTTTCAAAGTTCTCACAACAGTAGAAAGGCCACATGGTACTTTAGCAGCAATTTGGCGCATAGAATAACCTTCTTCCTTCAAATGTATTATTTTGTACCTTTTATTCTCAGGCAGATATGAAAATTTAGCCATAATTCCAATATTTTCCACAAACGCACTTCAAATTGCTTTCAATGCACTATTTTCCACAAGCACACAACTGCATTCAATACAATAAACCACGTTTCACCTTTTTCTTTTAACCCTTTATCGCTACTGCTCTCTGATTGGTTGAAATAATGGAGCATTTCATTGGTGGAAAACACACTCACTCATTCTTACAGTGACCTTATGCTTTCTTGTCAAGGTTTTTTCAACACATCAATGAAACTATTTACTTTAGATGAAATCTACAAACGGATTTGAAATCAGCATGAAAAAATACATTAAAATCAATAGCAATATTTAAGATAGTGCGATAATTTGATAACGAAAAATGAAGTCAAACACAAAGATTATGCAAAAAAATGAGTGTGTTCAGGACTATTTGCCACCACTGTGGATACATCTACAAAAAAGCTAAAAATTCCCTAAACTAAAACGGAATCTCCCTAAAGATGATAACAATTTTGAAGTTAACTTCTTATGGCACGGTAGGGAGAAATTTCTGTTACGCGTGACGCGTTACCAGTTACGGTTAGCGATGAATGTAAGGAAGAAATGAGAAAGAAGTTTCGAATTTTCCCTTCGTTTTAAAAAACGCCATCTAATTCATACTATCTATCTCAGACAAAAAATAATTACAGAATCGGAAAGATCATTCTTTTCGCCACGATATGATATATTTTTTTTAACAAAGAAATGATATTTTCTATTTTTTACGATTTTTTTAAAAATGAGTCAAAATTGATACGCTTTTATAAAAATGGTTTCTAAATCATTCCCTTTAAGTTTCCTTTCTAGTTAATGAATTGATATTTTATTATAAACAAGTTCATGCTTTTCTCTTTTAGAATCAGTTATAAAAATTAAAAAAATGACGAAATTTTTTTTTTTTTTGTGATTTTTCAAAAAATACTCAAAATTTTAATTAAATATTTAAGAATTTCATTATTTATAAAAATAATCTAACGAAACTTATTTTTCCATTTGTAGAATAGTATTATCCGTAATCTGTTCAAAGATTGAAAAAATAGATTAAAATGTACGGCTTTTAAAATTTCTTTTGTGTTTTTTGTCTATTAGCCCTGAGCTAGCACCCACCCCTCATCTCCTCATTCAACAGTAGCTTTAACAAGCCTTTTTCTCTTTTAGTTTTGCGATACAGACTTTGTTTTTTTTACGTTACCTAGAAGTCAAAATATAATCCATTTTATGAATTAAAAAAAATCGGAACTGAGTGTTTAATCTACCCGAAGTAGGCATTTAAATGGTTCAAAATCTGTCAAAAATTAGTTTAAGGAGAGTTTGTTGGATATACAGTTTTAAAATTCCTTTAAGGAAATAATACAAACAATCTATTGTTTTAAAATTTAGTGGCAACACAACAATTCTTCCAATAGTTTGGCAATAAAAGATTGTGTTTACTAAATTTTCAATCGAATGGAATTTCTAAATCCAGTTTAAGAAGTGAGTTTTTAAATCATATATAGTTTAAACGACTTTCATTGAACAAACTACAAACTATCAATGAAGATTTGATTAATTTCATAACGAACAGACAAGGTTTATCGATTTTTACTTTTAATTGCCAAAGTCTTACAGCTCACGCTGTAGACTTACAAGATTCAGTAATAAGAAATTCAAATATTTTAGTTTTATCAGAAACTTGGCTGGGCAATGAAAAAGTGATATATCTTTTCCAAATGTCAACTGCATTGTGAAGAATAAACGACCAAAGACGAGAGCAGGAGGAGTTGCGATACATCAAAATTCTAGCGATGCTGTTAACATTATAACTCCATTCATGTAATGTTCTATCAGTCAATCCGATATCTATGGTACCATACAATCTTCAGTGGGGGATTTGTGCTTGTCTGAATGCGTAATAGATAATGGACAAAAAATTATAATTGTAGCAGTATACAGGGTGTCCCCGAATGTCGTGTACAAACTTGGAGGGGTGGTAAAGAGCATCGTGAGGAGCCAAAATTACATAGGAAAGCATGGGTGGAAACGTAACCCTAACGAGATAAAGAGACACAAAGACAGTAACGCCACAACACAAAATGTACTGCAAAACGCTTTATTAAATAAAAAACCAATAATAAATAAAAAGTATGATGTGAAAGCATCAGAGGAAGTGTTCGAAATTGCGACCATTGGCATGTATGCACGCACGGCACCGACGCGACATGGATTGCCGAACATCTTCGAAAACACCAGGCATTTCACGGATCCTAGCAGCAGCGATGGATATCCGTGCTACCAGGTCCATTTCGGAAACGACAGGCGTGTCGTACACGAGGCCCTTCATAGCACCCCAGAGAAAAAAATCCAGTGGGGATAAATCTGGGGATCTAGGAGACCAAGCGACGGGACCACCACGCCCAATCCATCTGTTTGGAAATGTCCGGTCTAAATGCTCACGTACATGTCTTGCATAATGAGATGGCGCTCCGTCCTGTTGAAACCACATGCGGCGCCGAATAGGTGCGGGGACATCGGTAAGCAGTTCTGGAAGTACCTCCTGTAGAAAGACGAGATATTTGTGAGAGTCCAGTCGAGGCGGTAAGGTGTATGGGCCGAGTAAACTGTCACCCACGATACCCGCCCACACATTAACAGTTAAGCGTTGTTGCATGGCTCGTGGTCGCGTGCTATGTGGGTTATTTAAGGCCCACATGTGCGTATTGAACACACCTTCACGTGAAAAGGTTGCTTCATCACAGAACAACACGGAACTGGCAAAGTGCATGTCTGCCGCAATTTGATTAAGAAACCACTGAGCAAACGTGACACGTCGTGGGGGATCATCTGGCTGTAATGACTGCACTCTCTGTACATGAAAAGGATGCAAGGCTGCACCCTGCAGTACACGATGGATAGTTGTTGGAGATCTTCCGGTTGAAGCAGCAAGTGCCCGTACACTAGTGCCGGGAGTTTGGTCCACAGCATGCAACACACCTTCTTCGAATATGGGTGTTCGCGCTATTCGCCGTCGTCCAGTACCTTCAATCGTAGCTCTGAAGGATCCACGTTCTACCAGGTTTTGATGCACCCGAGCAAACGTTTGATGATTCGGTTGCCGCCTCGTTGGATACCTTTCCCTGTACAACCGAACAGCAACACGTCCATTTCCGTCAGCTAGGCCGTAGATAAAATGGATATCCGCCAACTCTGAGTTCGTAAAACGATACATGTTCATTGCACGCTGTCCGTGTCTGAAATGAAGAAACCACATTTCCTACCTTGTGAGCTCGCGTACAGCGCCACCTATCGCTTTCCGCCCATGCTTTCCTATGTAATTTTGGCTCCTCACGATGTTCTCTACCACCCTTCCAAGTTTGTACACGGCATTCGGGGACACCCTGTATATTACTCCGTAGAAAAAGTTGGATGACATTATCGAGTTCCTTCATCGATCATTATTACCATATACATCAAGAGGTTCTGCTTTACTTAATAAAAATTATGATAAAATACCTATGATTTTAAGTGTAGATTTTAATGTCAATTTTGCTTTAAACAAATCTCTACAATTGATTGAATTTTTAAAAGACAATTTCACCTTACCTCTACAAAACAACAGAATAATATCAACGACAAAATCAAATACTACGATTGATGCAGTCTTTTCGAGATACTTAAACGGCATTGAGTGCAAAACCTACATTTCTTACTTTAGTTACCACAAGCCTTTGATAACAAAAGTACGTACTGAAGCACCCAAAAGCATAATGGAAATAGACTAATAATGATGATACTTTTCTCAAAATACATACAATAAAATTTCTTTTTAGTATTATGTATTGAAAATGAAAATTTTGTTTACACTTATATCTTTTCCATCCTAATTATTTTTTTAAAATACAGTTTGAAATAATAATGATAATAATAAATTTGTTAATTATGTATAAGGTTACTTCAAAATAAAACTTTATTATACAATTCGATACATATAAGGCAAAGAAGTTAACTTCTAACGCGTGTTCACACTGATACACGCTTTTTTTTTTAAAGTATTATCCGTGTTTTGCAATGCGTTTTATAACTGGTAAATATAAATTTAAAAAATATAAATGTGTCCCAATTTTCAAAAAATTTTTACGGATTACCAGTGGTCCGGGGATGACCGGTTGGCAACTGCTGCTATTGCGTGAACAGAGAAGATGAAACCCCACGGGCTCAAAAGAGAATGCTGCTGTTTCCGAAAAGAAATGGTGATTTCTAACCAGAATACAGTAAAACCTGTTTTTGTGCAGTAGATAAGAGCCTCATAAAAAAAGCTCAAAAAATATTCGAAAATTTCATAAATACTTACATATAACAAAAAAATTAGTCGACATACGATAAAAAAATGTTTTATGCGGTGGGAGGGACCACATAAAAAAAGTCGCATTTATAAAATATGCCAATTATTTACTAAATTTATATAAGAGAACTTCCACAACAAAATAAATAATTAAATATCAAGTATGGAGACATTTAAAAAAAATTTAGTTTCCCATTGTATACACGGAGAAGTTTTCAAAATGCACATCTACACAATAAAATTCGTAGGTAAGCAAACGTATCCATGCGACTATCTATGAGACCCTATCTTCTCGCGAACCGCACGACGCAGAAACTTGCCGAAGGTACCAAAAAAACGGGAATGATCCGATGAATCTGTTTTGACCATTTATGTTCCGATATTCCAATTAGTTAAAAAAATAGTAATTAAAAACCTTAAAACGCATAATTAGTACTATTTCCCCCCGCCAAGGGCCAAGTTTAAAATCTCGGAACTCCTTTTTTTTATTAGTTTTTAAAACGCGAACTAATTTTTTTTTCATGAGACTCAGACAAAAAATAATTACAGAATCGGAAATATCATTTACTTCGCCACGATTCGGTATAATTTATTTTGCAAAATAATTATATTTTCTATTTTTTACGATTTTTTTAAAATGAGTCAAAATCGATACGTTTTTATGAGTATGATTTCTAAATCGTCCCACTTGCATTTTCTTTCGCGTTAATGAAAAAATATTTTACACTAAAAAAGTTCATGCTTTTCTCTTTTAGAATCAGTCATTTAAAAAATTTCATGTCAAAGACTGGGTTTTTTTACGATTTTTCAAAAATTACTTGTGGGAACTCCCCTGGGTTCCACACTGGACTCTAAGATTGAATTGAGGCAAAGAATTACCAGACGACATTTTTACAATAACAAATCATATTTATTCACTTGAATTAATTATCAACCTTCTAAATACAAATATGTATCTATATGTCTACATCAATGGGTTTGAACTTTACTATTAAATTAAATCATGAAATATGATACTAATCAAATATTAAACTCACTATCAACGGGTTTACCGGAATAAGAGGTCCGAGAGATATACGCAATTTAAATTACAAGCAATCATTAACTTTACAATGACTCTATTATTTATTTACTCTTATCCGATAAATGCAGTTTAAATATCACCTGACTTATACTACTTTACTCCTTTCCTGTCGGATCAACTTTCCGAATGTAGATCGCTGCCTGATACTCAGCTAGAAACTAATCACACAATCAACTTGAATCTTCTTAGCGCTCCGTCTATGTATCTCTTGACTCAATAGCCTTCTTCGCTAACCTACCACACTCTCCTTATATACTTTGATTAATTTGCATATCCTGTTTTCTCCTTTTAGAGCTGGTTGGAAATATACGCAAATTTACAATCCCCAAAGACGCCCAAGAGTATTAGTGATAAAGTGCCGTATAGATTCGTCACATACTCAAAATTTTATTTATATACTTAATAACTTCTTTATTGATAAAAATAATCTCACGAAACATTTTTTCCGTGTGTAAAACATTATTATCCGTAAACTGTACAAAGATTAATAAAATATCTTGAAAATTAAGGGTTTTTTTAAAAGAAATTGTTATTTTTTCGGGGTTTCTTTCCTTTTTGCGAGAAATATTTAAGCATTATTTTTGTTACATTTTTTATTTAAAAATTACCGTTCTTTGCAATCCATATAAGAAGTTTGAAAACATTAACTTAAAAATAAAGCCCGAATTTTTTTTTTAACTTTAACAAATAACGGAATGTGAAATTTAAATCTCTTCCTTTTATTTTAAAGGTTTTTTCACTACTTTTCCCCCGCCAGAACCGCAGCGTGGTTGTTCAACGCGTTTCTTTATAAAAGGTAGTTTCCAGGTTCGAAACTTCATCATCACTTAGTATTTATGATTTTTTAAAAAATATTCAAAATTTTATTCGCGCATTTAATAACTTCGCCAGCAATTAAGTAATGGGAAAGATAATTTATTTCGTCACGAGAGAGAGAGATATACAGTATGGGTTGTTTTTTTTTACAAAACAAGGATACTTTACATATTTTATGATTTTTTCTAAAATAAATCAATACCGATGCCTTTATATGCAAAGAATTTTTAAAAAACTCATTCTTTGATCTTTTAGAATTATTGATATAAAAAATAAAATGCCGATAACTTTTTCTTACGAATTTTTAAAAAATACTCAAATTTGAAATATTTAATAACTACTTATCAAATTCAAAGTTTTTTTAACTTCTTCATTTATATAAAACTTTTTTCCCGTATATCGAACATTTCAAAAAATGCTCACAATTTTAATTCAACATTTAATACAGTTTTTCGTTTTTTTTCCCTTTTTGCGAGAAATATTTTAGCATTATTTTTGTTTCATATTTTGTTTAAAAATTACAGTTGCTTGCAATTGATGTGTTAAGTTTGAAGGCATTAAATTGCAGACCCATTACGTTTGATGAAAGGTTACACTAGAAAAGAAGGCGCGTCTATATATAAATAATGAAAACCACTAATTTGGCGAAATTGAATATCGAAAACTATTTTTTTTACGATTTTTCAAAAAATACTCAAAATTTTATTTAAATTATTAATAACTTCTTTATTTATAAAAATAATATCACGAAACTTTTTTTCCGTGTGTAGAACGATATTATCCGTATTCTGTACACAAATTGAAAAAATTACTTGAAAATTACGGGTTTTTTTTTTAAAAAAAAAAGCGTGTATCAGTGTGAACACGCGTTAGAAGTTAACTTCTTTGGCTTACATGTATTGAATTGTACAATAAAGTTTTATTTTGAAGTAATCTTATATATAATTAACAAATTTATTATTGTCATTATTATTTCAAACTGTATTTAAAAAAAATAATTAGGATGAAAAAGGTATAAGTATAAACAAAATTTTCATTTTCAATACAAAATACTAAAAAGATTTTTATTGTATGTATTTTGAGAAAAGTATCATCAATATTCGTCTAAATCAAACATTTGCCTCGAAACAAAAATGTAAAATTTTCCATGCGTTGCAATTTTTGTCGAATTATAACAAAACAAACTTTCCGGAAGTATTCATCTAATGTATAGTTATAAATTCTTGGATGCATTGAAATATTAGTGATAGGGTGAAAGAAGAAATTAAAGTTTTTTATGTATAGGAAATCATTAAAATTCTCGAAATTTTTATATAAAAATTTGCGTTTACCCATATTTTGTAAATTATCATATAAAACATTACATTGCATGCATACATTTGTAAAGAATTGCTTAAAGAAGTTAAATCAGGTGAAAATATGAAATTTTTAAAAAAAATCAAAACGTATGGAAAGTTTTTAAATTTTTAAAAACTATACTCGTTTTTTTCTCACCAATTTTTTTATATGATTTTAGTTCTAAGTTACATAGAGCCAGTAAAAATTTGGGACATGTTTGTAAAAAATTTTACTGCCCACTGTTGTCTTAAAATACAAATTAATGAAGCACTATATAACACTTTCACAACAATCAAATTAATTACACCAAAGCATATATATGATTTAAAAACTCATATCTTAAACTGGATTTAGAAATTCCATTCGATTGAAAATTTAGTAAACACAATCTTTTATTGCCAAACTATTGGAAGAATTGTTGTGTTGCCACTAAATTTTAAAACAATAGATTGTTTGTATTATTTCCTTAAAGGAATTTTAAAACTGTATATCCAACAAACTCTCCTTAAACTAATTTTTAACAACCATTTAAATGCCTACTTCGGGTAGATTAAAGACTCAGTTCTGATTTTTTTTAATTCATAAAATTGATCATAATTTGACTTCCAGGTAACGTAAAAACAAAACAAAGCATGTATCGCAAAGCTAAAAGAGGAAAGGCTTGTTAAAGCTACTGTTGAATGAGGAGAGGAGGGGTGGGTGCTAGTTCACGGCTAATAGACAAAAAACACAAAAGAAATTTTAAAAGCCGTACATTTTAATCTATTTTTTCAATCTTTGAACAGATTACGGATAATACTATTCTACATATGGAGAAAAAGTTTCGTTAGATTTTTTTTATAAATAATGAAGTTATTAAATATTTAATTAAAATTTTAAGTATTGTTTGAAAAATCGCAAAAAAAAAAAGATTCCGTTATTTTTTTTATGACTGATTCTAAAAGAGAAAAGCATGAACTTGTTTAGAATAAAATATCAATTCATTAACTCGAAAGGAAACTTAAAGGGAATAATTTAGAAACCATTTTTATAAAAGCGTATCAATTTT
Organism: Trichonephila clavipes; assembly: GCA_019973935.1. Lineage (NCBI taxonomy): Eukaryota > Metazoa > Arthropoda > Arachnida > Araneae > Nephilidae > Trichonephila > Trichonephila clavipes. The sequence continues at coordinate 105,641 of BMAU01019385.1, read as the reverse complement.
GACTCATTTTTAAAAAAAAATCGTAAAAAATAGAAAATATCATTATTTTGTTAAAAAAATATATACCATATCGTGGCGAAAAGAATGATCTTTCCGATTCTGTAATTATTTTTTATGTCAGATAGATAGTATGAGTTAGATGGCATTTTTTAAAACGGGGGGAATATTCGGAACTTCATTCATTTCTACCTTATGTTTATCGCTAACCGTAACTGGTAACGGAAATTTCTCCCTACCGTGCCATAAGAAGTTAACTTCAAAAAATTGTTTTTTTCCCTCTTTGCTAGATATTTAAGAATTATTTTTGTTACATTTTTTGCTTAAAAATTACTGTTGTTTGCCATCGATATATGAAATTTGAAGGCATTAACTTAAAAACGAAGCCCGAAAAAAAATTACAACTTTAACAAATAAAGCATTTTTACAATAGGAATAACTCTTCCTTTTATTTTGAAGGTCTTTTCACGGCGATTTCATGGCGCGATTGCTTAACGCACTTCATTACTAATTGTTAGACCCGGTTTGGTTTCGTTAATATAAAAAAAAGATACTCCGCATCATGACGAACGCACCTTGGTACGTCTGAAATGACGTGATACATAACGATCTACAAATGGAGCCGATTTCTAATTACATCACTAAACTCTCTAGAAATGTCTTTTAATCTATTGAATCTCATGACAATCCAATTATCCAAGCGCAAACACTGTTTACGTATCCACATCCTAAAATTAAATATTCATACTCTTTAACGAAGTGGAGAAACCCGCTCCACCCCCCATAACTCAACAAAAAACACTCTTTTCACACTCTTAACAACACGATTTAGCTGCACTGCACTGCGTCTTTTACTCTTGGTTCTTGGGTGATATCTCACCGCCTTGATTTACTGCCTTCGGCCGTCCCGCTTTCCTTCCTGCGTTCTTTCCCTCACCCCGCCGGCGCTCTGCTTTGATAGAGCGTTCGTGCTTTGGGGTACGTCCTCCCTCCCCGTTTTGTCGTGGGAGTTTTCTTGATTAGATCCATCCTCACATCATGGTTTACCTTTTTCTCCCATCCTTCTGGGAATAGGCGCCTTCGGCCCAGGCGCCCGCGTTCATCTAATTTTGGTTTAGTAGTTAGTTAATATAAAAATTTCTACTGTTTTCAACATACGGCTATTTTTTAAAAAGTACAGTGAGTGAGTGAATATTAAAGTCCCACTGTTCACTTACTCGACAGCTCTGATAGCGAGAGGGGACAATATGTTATGCATTAAAAAATTTTCCTGCAACGCCGGGGGGAAATAAACCTGTCTGACAAAGAAAAGAAGGGAATTTTAAATTACAAACTCGGTAAAAGCCCGAGCAACGCCGGTCTAAGCGGATGAGGGGGGAGGGGTGAAAGTCATTTTGAAAAAGAGTATTAGAAGGGCTTATTTTGTGAAGGAAAGGGAAAATTTATAGAAGTAAAGATAGCCCGTGCAACGCTGGGCCATGCAACTAGCACATATAATTCATTGCCACTCATGGTAATCCAAAGTGCGCGCATCTTCTTGTGATGAATTAGTTCAAAATCTCTTTCGTCACTTGAAGATTTAATTTCAATTGAGTTATTTTTTGGCACAATAAAGTAAGTTTTTGTGACAACTGTCGGTCGGTCAGTTGCTTGTAATTGTCACGATAATCCCAGATATGCATGATCGAAGCTCTTTTTAGAATTTCAAATTCCTTTCGGAATTGGTATCAATTTTTTAAAAAAAATGCTTTCCCGATTTGTTGGAAGGCTGGATCCCGGCATACATTGTATCCGCTCTCGAAGAATCCGATTCGTCTTTATAATTATTGATAATGTCGTTGAAAGTTTCGTCTTCAATCCAACGCGTCCTGCCAGCCACAGTGCCGGGTTGGGCGCTCGGTGAAGTTACACTTGACCAGATGACCTGGTAATAAATTTCCATCCACCCGTTCCAAGATCTTCTGTGCCCAAGGCCCGAAAGAAGCCGTCATTGCTGCTACAGAGCAAACGTGCATTGTTTATAACAAATTAACAGAGCGCCTTATGTATATGGACGGAAAACATTATAGAGACACCAAAGCCGTTGAAATTCATGTACTGCATTAAGAAAAAGATCGCACAAAAACTGTACTTTTCTTATGCACAATGGAAGGTTGTTATGCCTTCGTTTCTATGTCCATACACCAACAGAAGGCTCTGATTGCTGCTATGGACAAAAATTTAAAGAGGGTTCAGGACAAAAAATGGAGTCCAAGCGGCGATGCAGCAATCGTGTGGATGTGAGGTACAAAATCATAAAGAAATTTTTACAACACTACAGAAGCTAACAGAAATGATGGAAGTCTGAACCCGTAAATGAAACTTAATGGCGCTGCAACTATTTTCATTTCTATGTTTCATGGGTCTCCGACAATCAGAGACACATGAAGTGAAGGATGACCAAAATTATTTGCAAATGCAGGAACTTCTCTTGCTCAGAAAATAAGCGCATTATCGGTAGAAAAACGAAACGAATCTATTGGTGAGAGTTACGCTAAAAGTTTGTGTGAAGAATATGAAATTTTTATTCAAACTCGAAGACAAGTTAGGTGGGAGCATATTTTTGACGGCAGAACTAAAAAAGCCAACATATTACGCGGAGACGATATAAAATGAAAAATGTTTTCTTCATTGGACAGATAACTGTTGAAATTCAAGAAAGGTTCTGACAGCTCCAGAATTTTCCTTCCTTCAGAAATAAGCCTGCAAAGATAATGGGTGTTGATAATGTGGAATGCTACTTCGACCGAGATATTAACAGAGAAGAGTTTAAGATTGAATCAACTTATTGATTCTGGCCCTCTGGATATATTGAAAATTAAGTTCAAACCTGTGAAAAAAGGGTTTCATAATATAGTTAGAATGCTAAGAACATATATTTCTCACAGCTGCCATAAGTAATGCCAGTTGTGAAAGAAGCTTTTCTAAGTTGATATTGATAACAGATAATTACTTAAGATCTACAATGTTCACGTTAAGATTAATAAATCTAGCTATTTTTGCAATCGAACAAGGGGTACAAATTAACATTGACGAATGTATTAAAGAGTTTAAGAAACTTAAGAAAAAACACAGAGAATAAAATAAGATAGTTAAAGATAAAAGAGATATACAGATTAAAAAAAAGGTGAGATATAAGATAAGATAGAAAAGAGAGAATATAAAATTTTAAAATTAAAAAAAAGAGAAATTTTATTTTGAACCCATTTGAAACAGTGAGAGAGAATCACAGATTTTTTTGCTTCATTGCGTAGATAGGGAGGGACAAACTTAGGACACTGACTGGGTAACAGAAAAGCACATTACACCTCTGTAAAAATCCTGCTACAACGTATACGCATAAGCATCAGTAATGGAATTATACGTTGTTGCTGTCCAGCAAATACAAAGCTGCAATCGCAGTCGCGAGCTATATATTTCCATGTGTGTGTAAGCGCGGTACATTTTACACATAAGACATACCATGGCCTACCAGTCCATATCTTTTATCGATTAGACGTAAGTAGCAACAATCATTAACAATTACGTCCAAAATTTGAAACTTCACTGAAGGCCTACCATTGGTTCTGAGCAGCCAATAGAGTGTCTTCTCTTGAATCTGCGGTCACGAGATCGTGTCTGCTATTATTTCTACTCGATCGAGTCCATTGAAGACACTGTGGTGGATGCACATTACGGCTACCCATTGGCAGGGTGAGGAGAGTGAAAGGACAGCGTCACTGGACCAAAATTCAAAAATAAGCTAGCGAATAAACCTCGTGCAAATTCGACAACAAAAATCAATTAATCTTCGTTCGGAAAAGTATTTCTTTTTTACTTTTTTGATAAGTATTCTATTTATTCGTGACTAGCTGGTATACCCGTTCTTCGCACGGGTGAATTGAAAATTTAAGCAATACGGACTGAAGGATGAAGAAGTTTTTAATGAGTTAATTTTACGTGAATTGTAAATTAAACAAAACAAAACCAACTTTTTGCGTATCTCAGCTAAACAAAAGACCATGTTTGCTAAATTTTAAGTCTGCAGATATAATAGCTGATAAAAAAAAAAGGGTTTTTTTTTTACTTATAACGCCCCGTAACTCTCTTATGGATCGATTTTTGAAAACACCTTCCTTCTGCTCAGCAAAATTACCACATTGTTACAAATTTTGTGTAATAAACGCATTAAAATAATTTAAATAATTTGTATCTGGATGTGTAATACGTTAATATTACTTTCTGATGCATTTATTTTATGTTAAATAGCTGTTACCCGCGACTTCGTCGACGTGGAATTTAACAAAAAAGTGTTTATTCAATTCGCAGTTTACGAAAACTTAATAATTATATATTCCACGTAAAGAAACACCTATGCTATAAATATAATGTCATTCTTCTACTTTGTAAATCAATGTTTCTTTTTTGTTTTACTTTTTTTTCTTTGTTTTTTGTTGAGCAAAGTGTGAGAGGGACGCATGACCTTTGATACTGTCGATGGGGTGACTGTAAAATCATTAGGATCAAAGGACATGGACGCGAAATGTCGCTAGTGGCAGCAACCTAATCAAACACAAAAAGGATTAATATAACTGCTAGAAATCGTTGAGACAGAAGACTCGCGAAATAAAATAATCCATATTGAATAAAAATAATCACTATTTGAATCACAATTAAAATTGGTTTTAATTTTATTTCCGCGGAACCCTAATTTATTTTTTTAAATAAAAGTAGCCTAAGTTACTCCTCATATCATCTCTCTGCCAGTGAAAGTTCCATCAAAATTGGTGCAGCTGTTTCAGAGATTAGCCGGAACAAATAGAGACAGAAAGACAAAAATTTTAAAAAATGTATTTTTTCATATAAGTACTGTATATACTTTTAAATGCATTTAGTAAAAAGCTGTTAATTTCAAATTACAAACAAACGCTTCATTTTTATTTATATCCATAATTATTGCACAGGATAAATGAAGTTATTTACAGTTTTGAATAAACTTACTTAATTTCAGGGTGTAAATGCACTTTTTCACCTAAAACGTAATTAAAAATATTAATTTTGGAAACAACTATCTACGTACGTAACTAAATAAAACAACCAGTTGGCTCTGCGATCGCCACCGCACACTCAAACTTGTACAATCACTCTTGCAAGACAAACATTTATTGAGACTGTTTTGCGCAGTGTTTGACAATGAAATAAACAATAGAGGTATGAAATTGGCTTACCTCCTCATTGGCTTAAATGCGGAGCCTTGTGAGAAATCAAATGACGTAAAACTCAAAAACTTCCTGATTTAAGTTTAAATGCTGTCTAAGTTATAGAAAAATTGATGTTGCTCGGTGTTTTTGAGAGAGAATAAGATCATTGGAATGATGCAACAGTTCAAAACAGGTCTTAGTAACAGTAGGGTGAAAGGAGCTGTTTTTCTGGACATCCAAAAGGCTTTCGACCGGGTCTGGATCAGTGGACTCATTTACAAACTAATTACTCATAATTTTCCTGCTCCCCTCATTCACATTGTCAATTCCTACCTTGTTAATAGAACTTACAAAGTCAGAGTTAACAACACCTTCTCACTTCCACACCGCGTCAACATTGGAGTCACTCAGGGTTCCCTTCTGGGGCCCGTTCTATTTAACATATACTTAAATGACATTCCCTCACACCCACAAACAATGGTAAACCTGTACGCGGATGATACCTCAATTCTTGCTACTTTCAAAAATCACAAAACAGTCACATCAGCCCTCAATAAACACCTGGCTCTGCTCGAAAACTACTTCAACCAATGGAAAATTAAAATAAATGTTGAAAAAACTGTCGCTGTTCTGTTCACCAAACGAATTAAACCCGTCAAACCACCAACACTGTACTCCACACCACTGCAATGGTCTCAGTCCACTAAATATCTTGGATTAATACTTGACAAGAATCTCACTTGGAAACACCACATCTTACACGCGCGTGACAAATTCCGGCACGCACTAAGATTATAATTTACCCACTAATTTGCCGGAATTCCGAAATGGATATGTACAATAAAGTGCTTCTTTACACTGCCGTTTTGCGACCAATAATTAGTTATGGCTGTCCTGTTTGGGGATATGTAGCAAAGACTAATATCAATATTCTAGATGTAGCTCAAAATTCAATTATACGTACTATCACTAAGGCCAATAGATATACTAGAAACTCTAATATTTACAAAGCTCTTAAATTACACCCTTTTAAAAAATACATCCAAAACTTAGCAAAGAAATTCTTTGCTAACCTTCCTAATATTAATAACTCTAATTTGATGAACTTAGAAAACTACACCCCTCTGGACAACCATAAGAGACCTAGGAGAATTCTCCTAGACTCTTATAATCCACCTTAATTTCACAATCACCTCATTCATCTGTCGATGAATGAACCAGTAAATTTTACTTTTTTAATTCCTTTTAATTTTTAACTTTATATCATCTATTTAATTTTTCAATGCTGCAACCCCTTCAGGCACGCCTTCCCTTAATTCTTACTATCTGGTACAGCCAACCGAGAGGTAACTCACTCAGTTCCACCGACCAATCACAGTGCCTGCTTTCCTCATCCAGTTCACAGCAATCTACCTTGGTTTCCTCCTCAGACTCTCACGTCATCCCCCCTCCTACGCCTTACCACACGTCATCTACTACGTTTCTCCAGCCAGCCAATCAGGTAGCTTCATGCTCCCCAACAAGGATTATTCCACTACCCCAGGCAACACTTACTATTCGTGCTATGGGACGGAGGAACGCTCCGCGTTCCATGTTCCAATAAATCGAACACAGAACACAGTAGGGTGAAACGAATCTGAAAGCAGGGGGGGGACTCGTGACCTTTGACACTGTCGTCGGGTTAAGGACTGGGTAAGGTGAAACAAAGTCGCAAGCAAGGGGTAAGTGAAGACTGTTAAAATCATTAGGATCGGACATGAACGGGAAATATCGCGAGTCTCAGTAACCTTATCAAACAAAAAAGTATGATATAACTGCTAGAAACGTTGAGACAGAAGGCTCGCAAAATAAAACAATGCCTAATGAATAAAAATAATCCCTATTGAATAAAAATAATACCTATTGAAAAAAACAATCCCTATTAGAAACGGATATTGTTCACCATTTCATTGGTTTTAATTTTATTTTCGGAGAACCCTAATTTTTTTTTCTAAATAAAAGTAACCGGAGTTATTCCTTATAACATTAGCCAGTGAAAGTTTCGTCAAAATTGGTCCAGCCGTTTCAGAGATTAGCCGGAACAAACAGACCGACAGATAGACAGACAAAAAATTTTAAAATTGATTTTTTCATATAAGTACCGTATATACTTTTAAATGCATTTAGTAAAAAGCTGTTAATTTCAAATTACAAACAGACACTTGATTTTAATTTATGTGTATGCATAGATATTCAGTGACAGAGCATTAATAATGTATATTAACAACAAATTTCTGCATTGAAAAAGCTGTTATTGAATTAACTTAAACTACCAATTTTGTATTATTGATATTTAAGATCTTATAATTGAAGTAACATAGTTTTAATTTGATTCAGAAAATATTATTTATCAAATATTTCGAGAAAAATTTATATTCTGGTCACCATTTTGCATGAATACGAAATTAATCTGTATAATTATTCCTAAAATATCAACTGAGAAAGGCAACATTAAAAAAAACATTTGCTGAGGCAAGACTAACTAAATTTAGTCACGTTCTTCAATCTATTCTTGACCAGTAATGGTTTAAAAAACATTAGACATCATTTCTTTTGAACGGTGTGAAATGATCACTGTAGCCTAGCGGTTATGGTCACCAACTCGCAGCCGGAATTTCCCAATCCTGGTTACTGGAGTCCTGGCGCCAATGAAGACCCACCGTGTAGAGGCAGCAGATAAACATTCAATCAGGTCAGTTAAAATTATTTCCAATGGCGTGATGTGTAGGAAGGAATGCCAGCTCAGGTGTCATCGGTTGACCGAGGTCCGTCGTCAATAGCCCTCGTATTACGACCTAGTGCGATATCATTATAAATCTCCCTCACTTGAATACTGCCAAATAAAACTCACTTCGGAAACATTATGTGCAACTACAACTTCTCTCTCTCTCTAAAAACAACTTAAATTACTTTTTTGACTTAAATCTGAAGACGATAAAAATGCCACCCATTCGTTTTAGTATGTCATTGAATTAATAAATGCAAGCGAAGCATAAAACGGTTTCATTAACGTTTTGGAGACGGCTGATTTCGAGAAGAAACTGCAATCATCGAGTTATTATGGTCGCTGATTCCACTTAAGATATCTCACTTACCGGGACCGATACTCATTCTATCTGTCGTGGCTGAAAAGTGGATTGGTTGATTAAAGGGATGAGGTAGATAGTAATCAATTAATCGGGGCTCTAGCTCCTCTATTTTTTTTATCAATGATTAACTCTATAATGTATCACCAAACACTCACAAGTACTGTCAGACAACGTGTGGCTGCACAGTGAGGGGAGGGGCGCCGTTCAGAATAGAATTGTGCACTTCCCTCGCCTAAAAGCAAAAGTTATTGTCAAGTGTACCGCATGTTGTTAAGGAGGGCGAAAGAAACGTTTGCTCGATTTTCGAACCGTGCCTCCTTTTAGTTGACTGCCCCCCTCGTATTTGACTCGGAATTCAAAATGGCGCGTTCTTACCTGTTCCTTTCCTCCTCCGGGTTGTTTTCGTAGGCGGTCGGGCTTCGGTTGATGCTTGTGTTGTGCACCTCTCCCTCGTTCCAGTAGATGTAACCGGGCCGAATGCTTTCGTGCGCCCTCTCCACACTCTACAAGAAGGAGTATTCATGCGAAAAGAACTATTCAGGACATAAAGCAAAACTAAAAGGATCATGAACAGAAACAAAAAAACAAGTCTAAATAATGTCATGTGCATCAATATGCATTGAACCTTTGGATACAATTTTTCAATTAATGTAAAACATATAATGCTTGCCAAATTCAGCCAAAATTTGATTTGTGTTCGGAAAACACATTTTTCACATCCTCTTCGTAAAATATTTTTCTAACCCTTGCAAAAAAACAGGATTTAAAAGGCATAAAATCAGGCCAGGTAATTAATAAAAACTCATACTGAAAGTATAAAGTTATATACAATATAAACAAAAGAACTTCCATCCTGAATTTAGAACATTTATGTGATATTCAGGGGCGTAGCTACCCCCGTATCAGTCGTATCAATGATACGGGGCCCCAACATGTGTAACTACAGTCCCACCCGATCTAAAAAAGGGCCGCGAATTAATTTTGATACAGGGCCTCCTCGGAGCTAGCTACACCAGTGGTGTTTTCGACATTGAGAGGTCATTTATTTCTCATATAAAATCAAAAGTATATTTCAAACGAGCGAGGTATCACCTCTCACTTACCAATCAAAAATTGTTTCGGTTCATCTCTAGGCAACCTATTTTTTAAAAAAATAGCTAATTATAGCCGAAAAAATTCACCAAAGCGTCCTTACTACTACCATATTTCATTTTAATCAAATTTTTATTATGATTTCTGTTAAAGACCTAGTAACTGACGACTAGGTTATGTATCATGAAAGCTGTATAATTTTCACAATCAATGCCGAAGTATCCTATATAAAAAAAAAATTCAATTTTAAGAAAAGCAATAACTCTGCAGCCAAACTATCCTTCATATTGCGCGAAAACAATTGAAACTCTTTTTGTTGACATAAAAAAAATGCACTCTTTAATCTCCGTTTCATCTAACGTTCACCAGATAGAGATCGACTCACGGTTCCCTTCAGTTTGGATCCATCTCTGTTAACTGTGTTGGGTGTCACCCAAAAAATTCTACTTCGATAATACTAGAAATTGTGCTACACTCCAAAACTTCTTTTACCGACATTTTAGGTAATATTCCAGGAAGGCAGCTGGCAAGTCTTGATTTACCGGTTCCGGGAGGTCCGACATTAAAAGGTTATGCCCTCCGGAAGCCGCAATTTCCAAAGCTCTTTTAGCTATTTTTTGACCTTTTATATCTTTAAAATCAGGATGATTAACTGGCTCGTCTTGTATTTTAGCTCCTAAGCCTTTTAATAACTTCATAAAATATTGTTCATTTTTAAACTTCTTTGTCTTCCCTGTGATGTGAGGCTGTGAAGCGAACCATCTCATAACGAATATTAAATTGAAATTGGAGGATGCATATTAAAACTATTTTTTATTGCAGCCTTTCTATTGGAGCAGTGTTTCTCAAACTTTCTATACTTGGGACCTAATTTTCAATCATAATTTTCATCGCGCCCCCCTCAAAATAATAACGATATATTCGAATTCAATAATATAATTTGACGTAAAGCTACATATCGACTTAAATTATAAATTATCATTATACTTGTCTTGATAATTTGTAATTTAATTTAAAATTACAAATTATCAAGATAAATATTAAATATTCTACATAATTTTGACATGCCCATAGGGTCACTGGGGATTATTCAACTTGTTCTTCACTTAGTACTGTTAAACTAATTAAGGAACACATTGTGCTCTACTGATACCTTTATAAGTGTATTACATCAATGTAAATGTGTATTTTACTTTTTATTATGTCGGAATGTAGTTTGTGTTGTGCTTCCTTTCAGTAAATTGATAATTTTTTTTATTCTTTTGTTTTCGACTTTCCGGTATACTCGTGCCCCCCCCCCCCTTGTAGGGTTATCACGCCCCGCAAGGGGGTGCGCCCCACAGTTTGAGAAACACTGGGTTAGACACAATTCCGCTGTGAGATTGTTATTTTTTCATAATTTTATGAGTATGAAAATTATAGGAATAAAACAACACACAAACAAGTCCAAGTTTTTAAAGAACAACAAATTTTAATGAGGGAAAATATATTACGAGTATTTATCTATAAAAAAAAACTACTTATATCGGAGCTTTATATCTTTTTGTATTGAGAAACTCAGTGCTTCTTAATGGCTCTCGTCGTTTGTTTTTCATTTGAATTTTTCTCATAAAATGTTTCTTGAAATTCATATTTTGTTTGAAAATCACTCAAAGTAAAACTTTCCTTTTCTTGTTGTATAATAAGATATTCACGCATAGTTTTTTAGAGTGATTTTGATAAATTTTATCAGAAACTTGACAACTGAAAATGTTTAAAGTATTTTTTTTCAGTCAATTGTTCTAAAATGATTTCTCGTCGTTATTATAATTTAGTACCAAAAACTCATGCGTCCAATGTTTGTATTATAAATGCTATATGAAAACATTATTTTGTAAACTTCCCAAAATATAGTTGAAATACGTATGATAACAAGGCCTGTATTGATTATTTTTATCTCTCCCTACCCTATCCCTACAATTTCCTCCCCCCGTTGATTGAAGGAGATTTGAAAGAGTCACCTTGACGATTCCCTTGACGAGGCTGAAGAAAGTCTGTCGAATGAATCCCTGCGAAGGAATGAGGTAGAGGAGGTACTGAAGGTATCCACCGGGGGCTGCATGGGTGTGGGTGGCGGTGAGCAACACGTTCTCCTCCGTGTACAGATCACCCCACTTTTCCTTTAAAGCCTTCACCACCTGTCAAAGAATTGCTTATTCAATGAGTTGATGAATAAAACCGTGATTCTCCTAAGCTTCCTCCTCTCTTAAGCGACACTTTCCGCGAGGCCGCTTTTTCAAGTGAAAAATATTCGCCAACTCTTTGCTCTAGAATACAAAGACAACTTTCAATTGACTCACTATTTTTTTCAATTCCTGCTATTAGTTCACACTCTCCCTATATATATATATATATATATATATATATATATATATATATACATATATATTTGGGAAAATGACTGCAACCTAAGAATGATAAATGCTTAATTTAACAGGATGAAATATCTAGAATATATTAAACAGCAAAGAACGTCTTTCTCCAACGTCTAGAGCACGGGTGGCCAACACGCGGCCCGCCAGTACGCAAGTTGTGGCCCACCGACTCTTTTAAAAAATATTTATATATCAGGTTTTTAAAGTTTTTTTCATTTAGAAATTTATTTAAAGGGAAATATATTTAAATCTACAATGTATTTGCCTGTTAACTGTTCTTGTTTTAAAATAAATCCTTTTTGATAATAGAAACGGCCTTTGGATTAAAATAGAGTAATATTTTATCAAACAGTTACGCTTGATTTTACTAAAATAAATTACTTTTTTAATAAATTTCGAATTGCATTATGCATATTCTTTACTATGGATGGTACATGATTCTCTGTGTGTACGACTTTCATTTCTTCTCCTCATTTTCTTTTTGGAGTACCCAAAAGGCAAGAGGCAGTCAGAGATGCTTTTAAAAGTTTAAAAAAAATTATTTGGGACGGTTAAGGTAAAAGGCAATGTATACTTAATCGTTTGAGAATGACAGCACAATCGAATTTCAACAATGAGTAACGAAAGATCAATTCAAAAGGAACACCGTAATTTTCAAGAAAATGGCAACTGTAATATTTTAAACATTTTATCGTTGTATTATTATATTATATAGATATTATTATATTATCTATGTTTGTATACATGAAAAATAATGAAAACAATAATAATAATTCACTCTATTTTAAATTTTCACTCCAATAAATGTTTTTTTGTTTCCAAATCTGATATAAAGGTACATAGTTTTATGTGCGGCCCACGAGATTATAATGTTTTTCTGAAGTGGCCCGCCGGGTCATTTGGGTTGGAAACCCCTGGTCTAGAGCTTAGCGTCTCTAACGTCCGTCTGCGTCATTTCCCATGTGTCCTTTAGTCGGACATTCCTGGAGGGGTGCGATGTCAGTGTGGACTGCTCCACTCTAAATAACAGGGGGAGGGGATGTGACATTGCCCATATCCAACATATCCATGACATATCCAACCCTACATCGGCCCTCATGACTGGGAAGGCGACCTCGCCTGATTATATACAATGATAAAATGGTACATATATATAGTAATAAAATATTAAAAATATACACAGTTATACACACAGTAGATAAAAGAATTATACACAACACCAAATATCATCAAAGAATAATTACAAAAATACAGAAAAATGAGCAAATTTAAAGTAATAATTGATAAATAGGAAAAATTTCAGACATTACCACTGGGGTAAAACAAATTATGTTAACGATACAAATAAGATCAAGGCTAAAATAAGAATCTGGAATAAGGAACAGGAACATATTCAAGCAAGATGATCGTACTTCTAAATACTTAAATTTATTCTAAAATGAAATAAAAAAATGTTAGAGTCATTCAATAAAAATGGAAGCAAAAATAAATCAATAAATAAAAAGTCTGTTGATAATGTCCATAACAAAAGTCTTTCACAGGAAGAAAAATTGTGAACAGTTTTTAATGGAGAAATCAGGTAGAGTTAATTTGGTTTGGCCATAGTTTCATGAATTCTGCACAAGTAGACGTTTTTGATGGTCCGTCGACGAAATCACACTTTAAAGTGTCATTGTGCTTGACTTTTGTAACTTTGTATGGTCCGAGGTATTTTTGCTTAAGTTTCAAGCATGGACCAAACTGAGTGCGTTTAATTGCTACTAGGTCGTGTAGTTGATATTTATGAGCTTGTCTGCGCCAGAGATTGTACGTGCGGCGATTCTCATCTCGAACTTTGTAGATTTGCTTTTTGGCAACTTGACGGAGAGTATCACTTTGTTCTTGGAATTGAGCTGTATTCTCATTGTTAAGAAGGACAATCTCAATGTTCTGGCAAGACTTCATCTTGGTGCCGAAAAGGAGTTCAAATGGAGTCATCTTAATGCATCTTTGAAAAGTTGATTTCAGGATTTCTTGCTGGTGGGGTACGTGAGAGCACCATTTCACAGGATCGTCCATAGAAAGTTTTGACAGCACAGCAATGATGGTGGAATTGTGTTTTTCATTTTGGCCATTAGATCTTCGGAGACCAGTTGTAATGGAAATATGAAGGATGTTTTGCTTATTACTGTAATCTTCAAATGCGGAGGAAGTAAATGCAAATCCTTTATTAGTGATAATCCTAGAGTGATTTCCGAAGACATGTCGTTGGTTTTCTAATCGATTTATGGCTTCTGCAGCGTCCGTAGATCTAGTGGGGTACAGCCATGTAAATTTACTGAATGCGTCTATCACTGCAAAAACGTGCTTATATTTCTTAGAAATTGACGCTAGGGGACCCAAATCATCTAGATGAAATGTATGGAGAGGTAAATCGTTTTTTTCTATCGGGTTAAGCATGCCATCTTGTTTACGTTTCCGGTTTGTGAGAATGCATTCAACACAATTTTGAATGCATTTTTCAACTTTGTCTTTAAGTCGTGGGATGTAAAAGTCTTTACTAATTAAATCTTGTGTGAGTAGAAAAGCAAAATGGCCACGATCATGTGCAGTTTTAATGATGTTAGCCCGCATTTCGTCAGGTACCACTAGTAAATCGATGCCATTGACTGTTTTATACAGAAGTTTGTTTTTTACGGTATAGTTATCATGCGGTGTTGTTTCTAGAAGCACCTTTATCACCGTTATTTGGTCATCAGCCTGTTGTGCTTTGAGAAATTGAAGATATTTTGGATTAGCATACAATGTGGAGGTCGACTGAGAGCATCCACATGAGCCGTCTTTGAGCCCGTACGGCAGGGTTTCTCAAACTGTGGGGCGCGCCCTCTGGGGGCGCGAGCATATCGAAAATAAAAGATTTAAAAATAATTAATTTACTGGAATGAATTGAAACAAAATACTTTCTGACATAATAAAAAATGCACTTTTACTCTAATGTAATTTATAGGCGCGCGTGCGATATTAATTCAACAAAAATAAAAACGTCTTCAATACCTAATTAGCTATCTTTGATCCTATAACCAAATAAAAAATATTTTATTTAACTTGCTGTAATCCCATGATGAAAATTTTTTTTATTCCGCTTTCTGTTTAAACCTAACATACAACTCTTTCAGAGAAAAAACAGATCCCAGACGCAGAATCGAAAAAATTTAGGAAAACATAAAAAATTCATCACTGTCATTATTTTTGAGATACTGCACATTATAACTGTAATCTGTTTAAACTTCTAAGTTATTGGTACAGTTAGTTATGACCCCTCTCTTATGTATGTGTTTGTTTCTCATTTAGGGATGTTGTAAGTAATGTATTTCTCTGTTACGCTTTTTTCCATGCAAAAGAGTTTTATGATATTTGCAAAACCACGGAGAGCACTTTGAAGGATTACTTTGCCAAGACTTAATTTTACGAGTATTCTATACATAAAAAGCATAATGCGAAAAACATTTTGCACAATTTCATATAATCATAATGAATATACTTTTTACGCGGAAGTGGTCGCGCGGGACGCACAGATTATGAAATTTTTAATTCTGGCAAAACTATTTATTTGTTACAAAAGAAAAATGGAAAAGTCCTTGAAAGTAGGTAAGTAAACTTTCTCTTAATTAAATTATTCACTGGAATCACGATTTGTATCGTGTACAATAAAATAATTATAAAAAAAAGGATTAGGGTGACTCAATAACCCCGCTCGACCGTATTGAGTCCGCGCCTGCTCCCGGGTTAAAACATGTTTAAGTCTTTTCGCTTTAAATATTAAAAATAATATAGTTATTCTTCATCGGAATTTTCTATTATTGCTCATTATTTAACATCAAATGTAAATGCTAATTCTGAAAGGCTTAAAATTACCATTCGCTTAAAACTAATTAAAATTTGAGCAACCATTTAAAAAAAATCATTTTACATTTTTGTAAACATTGTCGAGCATTCGGCTTTGCACTCCTTACAATTCAGCTATTATATCAATAATGTTTAATTTTCTTATAAATGAACTCGTGCGGGCACTTCAGCCGGTATGCTTTTAATGTATCAGTGCTGCACAGAGTATTTTATAACTAATAAATTAATACTAAATTAAGAACAAGTTTAATAAGTATTAACGACTTCCATGGGCTTATCTTGTAAAGCAAAGTTTTTATAAGTTATATGCTTATGATTAGAAATTCACCCTCTGAGTTCTTTTTCTATATTTAGCAGATATCTATATTTTGTCTTCTAAGCAGCCACCGCATTTTGTAATATGTTCAATTTAAAAATTAGAGAAAGGAAAACTAACATAATAATTATCCTATTATTTTATTTTATTTTAATTATTTTTTGCTTAAAAGTAGTATACAAAATTTTAATACTTATGTTACTAATTTGTATGGTTTATAATTAAGATTGCCTATTGTAGCTTTAGCGTCAAAGTGCATTATTATTGCATTCAGTACATTATTAATGTATAAGGGGGGCGCGATAAAAATTGTGATCGAAAAGGGGGGGCGCCAGTATTGAAAGTTTGAGAAGCACTGCTGTACGGTGTTCTATTGTATAGTTAAATTCTTGGAAATAAAGTGCCCATCTAGCTATCCCAGGGTTAAGCTCTTTTTTACTTAGTATTTTGACGAGGGCGTCACAGTCAGTAATAATTTTGAATGATGTTCCTAGTACATAGATGCGAAACTTTTTAAGTGCTTCGACCACTGCAAGGACTTCTAGTTCAAAACTAGTGTACTTTCTTTCATTGTCTGATGTCCTTTTTGACATGTAGAATATAGGGTGAAAAAAACTGTCATGTATGGATTTTTGGAGTAGGACTGCACCCAAACCGTCAATTAGCACGTCAGTGTGAATCTCAGAGGGAAAATTTTGATTCAAAATACTTCAAACGGGTTGTTGGGAAATTTTAATTTTTGAAATGCTGCCTGTTGTTCAGCATAGAATTGGAAAGGGGAGTCCTTACGAAGGAGGTCACTCAAAGGTTTTGCTATGGCCGAATAGGAGGGTAAAAACTTTCTAAAATAGCCAGTAAGACCAAGAAATCGGCGAATGTCTTTAATATTTTTAAGATCTGGATAATTAATAACAGCTTTAGTTTTTGAAGGGGAAGGAGACAATCTACCGCTTTCTATAATTTTGGCCAAGAAACTCAATTTTATTATGTAAAAATTGACATTTTTTAAAATTTATTTCAAGTCCGTAATCACAAGCTACCTCGAGAACAATTTTTAAATACCCAAGGGCTTAGGACTCATTAGCAGCGGGAATAACAACATTATCCATATATGGGAGAACAATACTTTTCGAAATCAGATGTCGGAAAACGGCATTTATGTACCGCATAAAGGTGGAAGGACAAGTACATAGACCAAAAGGCATTCGTCTAAATTGATACTGACCATTGTGAGTAACAAAACTAGTAAATTTACGGCTCTTTTCATTTACCTCGACATGGGAAAATCCATTTTTTAGATCTGGAGTAGTAAATATTTTAGCATTTTGGAGACAATCTAAACTATCGTCAATTAAAGGAAGATTATCTTTAATAAGTTTGCGATTTAAGCGTCTATAATCAATGCAAACTCTGGATTTCCTGTCTTTTTTTCTTTACTACCACAACGTGACATAAGCATAACACGGCTCAGCAATTCCATTTTCAACCTATTCATCTCAACTTGAGCGTCCACTATATCTCGTTCGGCAAATGGCAAACGTCGGGGCTTATGAAATACCGGTTCGTCGTCGGTGAGAGCGATATCAAGCTCAATGTTTACAGTTTTTGGTTTTTTAGGCGTGTATGTCGATAGCAGTTGTTTGACTTCAGTTCGATTATGTTGAGAAACATTTGGACCGATATCAAATGTGGGTGAATGGTCATAATAAAATTTTCATTTGCACTATCAGATGGTCTTAAAATTTGTGAAACGTTTACGCCTGAAGGCGATATATTTAGATGTGCTTGTTTAATTACGTCGCAACCGATTATGAGGTCATAATTTGTACAAGAATTTGGTACAACAGAAATAGTAGCAGGAAAAGTTTGATCATCGATAGTAATTTCAGAATCAAAAGTTCCTATCACATTAATTCGCGAAAAACCAAAACCTGTTAATAATGTGTTGGTTCGTTTCAGTGGCGGTGCATCTATATTCATATAAGTAGAATTTCTTAATAGTGTTAAATTGCTGTATGTGTCTACTAACCCGTTAAGTTTACGGCCAAAAATTGTTACGTCTTTCACATATTAATAGGAGACGGCAATTCATGCGCAGCATTTACACCAGAAGGTGGTGTAGAAGTGTTATTTAAATTAGCTCGTCGGCATTCAAATGATTTATGACCATAAAGTTTACATGAGAGGCATCTGAGGCCACGTGAATGATTTGGACAAGATTTTGATAGGTGACCTATATTATTGCAATTAAAACAACGATGAGGATTTTTAGCTGCGTCAGAAACGTTAAATTTTGTGGGTTTTCTTTGAAAGCTGTGTTGTTTAGAATCACGTCCTCGGCTGTCATATGAATGACGAAATTCCGGTGAATTAGAGTTATGTATTCCCATGTTTTTAATGACAGTTTCATAGGTACGTAATTTCTGCTTAAATTCAGAAAATGAGGTTGCACCATGGAGAATTATTTTATCTGAACGAGAAGCTCATCAATTCCATTAATGACGTACTGGATAATTGATGCTACGTCAATTTTTGAATCACATCTATTTGCTAATTCACGCATGCAATTAAAATATTACATTTAAGTCTCGGTTTTATACATTTTTCTTTTTTCTAATTCACGGTGAATTTGTATGGAAGTAACTGAATCCAAAAATCCTTCAGTTAAAGCTTTCTTAAAGGACTCGTAGGTATTGAAATTTCTAGAAATTGACACTTGATGTTAATACATTTTTTCAAATATTAATAAATTAATTAAATGTAGTTAATGAATAATTAGTAACAAAAATAATGGTCCAGCACCCTATATAAAAAGAAAAACCGTTTTGTGTGTCCCTGTAGCGCAATGGATAGCGCGTAGGACATCTAATCCAAAGGTCGTGGGTTCGTATCCCACATGGGATCGCCTAATTTCTGAGGATGTTATTTGTTTTTTACTGTAATATTTTATTAGAAAAATTAAATTTAATGAATGAATAAATAATAAGAAACCAAAAAAAAAACATCCTATATAGAAAGGAAAATGGAAAATAGCAATTAAAATTGCTTTATTTTTCGTCACTTAATAGCGTGGCTCTGTCCTATGTCTAGACATATTTATATTAATTTTAATTACTTAATAAAAAGTAAGTAAAACAAAATTTTTCTTTGTCGATCTAAGTAGGAATTGACTTTAAAAATTTTTGTTTATATGACTTGTTAATATTTAAAACCAACACTTTATTTTGAAAGTGGTTTGTCGCCAATTGACTTCATTTGGTTCAAATTTATGTCACCCTCTGACACAACATGAATAGACCATTTGCCACATTTATGGTGCTCGCTAGCGTCCTATGGCAGAGGATTGACAAAATATTTGAATGAGGTGACAAGCTGTTCTACAATTACATCGTATTGTGTGTATTTAAAACTCTTTCGATTCTTTTGCTATAAAAATATTTTCGTACTTATATTACAAAAAAAGGCATCCTGATAAAAAGATGAAGAATAGATAAAACAAAAAGAGAAGCCTGTAACAATAAGAAAGATGAAACAGGAAACATCTCAAACTTTTAGACCGTTAAGGTCACTTGTTCATTTAGAAAAATAAATACAAAAAAACTTGTTGAATGTTTCGAAATGTATCTCCGACTTGGCATAACGTGTCATTAATTTTCCGACCTATGTCATACAAACTGAATCTTTCCACACTGAAATTAAATTCACGCTAGAAGAGATTCAACTTTTTTCAGTCATTTGAAAGCAAGAAAAAATGGAAAAGTAGTCAAATGAAACAGTTCAAGAATAATACCACCGAAAAGAATCCATCAGTATAACATGTTATGTCAAAAGAATTTCAGACCTAACATACTTCAGATGCAATTCCCATTTACGAGGGTTTTGAGAAATAAATCTACTGTTGATGATTTAAGCAAAGTCTGATGATCAAGTAGTTGATGATTTAAACATACAAATACAAAGCGTTAGTTTTTATTATTTAATCCCGTTGCTTTTCAATTAGAACAATTCTAACTAATTAGAAAGATAGGAAAACTTGATTTAAAAAGGCTAAATAAAAATATCGTTTCAAAATTCAAAAAATCTCGACAATATTTTAGAACACTAACAATATTTAGAAATAAAAATGTATTATTTACAAAATTAAGGATCAAGTTGAGAAAGCTGGATTTTTGAAGAAAATAATAGTCCCTATTCAGCTTCACGCTTTGAAACGTAAGGAAGGAAAAGTATACACTTCTATAGATTTCAGAAAATTAAAGGCTTTATGCAAGTCCAAACCTTTTATAGAATTAATGAAACTCATCAAAGGAATAATAATCTACGTGGGTTTTAATACCATGAGGTCAAAGATGTAATAGTTATTCAAAAGAAAAATTTATATAAAATAGTTGTTCCATTTTTATTAAGGTTAAAATTGTTAAATCAAGCTCATTAACAATTTGGTCATCTTGGTGTTCAAAAAATGTTTAATTTAATTACAGCTCATGCTATTGGCTTAACATTGCAACTTAACACTATGTGGGAACCCCCTGGGTTCCACCCTGGACACTAAGATTGAATTGAGGCAAAGACGACATTTTTACAATAACAAATAATTTTTATTCACTTGAATTAATTATCAACCCCTTCTAAATACAAAAATGAATTCAATATGTCTACGTCAATGGGTTTGAACTTTACAATTAAATTAAATCACGAAATATGATACTAATCAAATATTAAACTCACTATCAACGGGTTTACCGGAATAAGAGGACCGAGAGATATACGCAATTTGAATTACTAGCAATCATTAACTTTACACTAACTCTATTATTTATTTACTCTCATTATCCGATAAATGAAGTTTAAATATAACCTGACTTATACTACTTCACTCCTTTCTTGTCGGATCAACTTTCCGAATGTAGATCGCTGCCTGATACTCAGCTAGAAACTAATCACACAATCAACTTGAATCTTCTTAGCGCTCCGTCTATGTATCTCTTGGCTCAATAGCCTTCTTCGCTAACCTACCACACTCTCCTTATATACTTTGATTCATTTGCATATCCCGATTTCTCCTTTTAGAGCTGGTTGCAAATGTACGCGAATTTACAATCCCCGAAGACGCCCAAGAGTATTAGTGGTAAAGTGCCGTATAGCTTCGTCACAACCATTCCCGCATAACTACTTTTACTTGGACGTTCTTTCTCTTACTCTAACCATGTGGACGAACGGCACTCTCTCTTATCGACGCTTGAAATAGGACTCCGCTCTAGTCATGGCTGGGGGTACAGAATGATTTATTGAATCCTTGGAAAAACTATCGTATGATAAACGGCTGCATTCTTCAATATTCATATCAGTCACAAACGTTTGCTTAGAAGTACTTCAAGTCATGATATATATATATATATATAAATATTTTTTACGTATTATATAATCGACCAATTTCGAAAAAAAAATATCACCGAATGCTGCTCTTTGTAGCCAAAAGAGGAAAAAAATGTATCGCATGTTCTAACCCAATAATCTTAATTCCCCATGCTTTTAAATAATAACATCATAATGTGTAACATGAGTCTTCTCGTATTTTGTTGCGAAGACTTATTAAAATTTGGATTTTATTTTCTCCGGAAGTGGATTATTTTGTCAAAAATACATAAATACTCAAACGGTCCTTTCCTTCCTTTCAAGTACGCGTGCTTTTTTCTTCATAAAAATACAGCACATTTGATTCTTCTTCACCAATCAATGGTCTAATATGGAAGGAATTTTTTTTTACCGCATGTGCCGACACCATTTGACGACGTTTTCTTATTTGTCAGTGTCTTTTGATTTGGTGACACACACAAGTAGGATAATTGGAAAGTGAATGGAATTCCATAATTTTTTCTGTATATATATTTACGAAAACACAGCTCTTTACATGGTAATGGACAAAAACGTCTTCTTCTGGTATCCGTGAATGATGTTCCATTTCAATTCAAGGTATATGTTATCTAAGAATTTTTAATTCTTCGTGCCGTGAAGATTGCTTTTAAGCGAAAGGGGAAAAGTATGAATGATACCTCCGCATCACGAATACGAAAAAGTGGAAAAGTCCAGTATTACATAACTTGGACCCAGCGGTGGTTCTTTTTATGAATATTTATGAAGTGAGCCTTTGAATAAAACAGCCGGATGGGCTCTTTTTATGTAAATGTGTGAAATGCATTCATTCAGGAAAGTGCCGATTTGAACTCTTTTCTGGCCATGAGCGCAGAAGATCTACAGGCCTCCTTGGCAGTGGTAGATCGAATTTATAACGAGAAAACGTGGTTAAGTCCAGCTTATCCGGGCCCCGGGGTGCCCACCTCAATCACCCAATGAATAAATCGACACTGATTCAGATACATTTAACATTTTTGGTGGAAAATTCCATTTCACCGAAATCCAAAAGAAAACTAAAAGGAAAAAAAGTATGAAATCTCAAAAGGCTAAAAAATTATCCTTTTTTATTGCCGGACAATACAGCACTGTTGTTGTAGAACGTTAATAGGTTAGTTGAATTAGAATGTCCGGAAGTATTCGCACGCTTTTGTTCCGATTTCGAGTTCTCAGAAAGAGGCCGCTCCTCGTTCGAGGAAGCAGCTCGGCGACGGGAAGGAGTGATGAGCGCCGAATGTGAGGGGGAGCCTCAAGGAATTCCAAAAAAACTGGGTCGCCCAGTCACGAATGCGGAATGATTTCAAAGACCGGAAAACTCCTCCGGGACTCAATGCCGAGCTCGTGCTTCTTCTCCTGGCCCCAAACTGCTTCGGTGGCTCAAAATGACCGAACGAGATTCACAAATCAGTTTACTAAAACTTATTCATGAAGGCAACGAGGCCTTCATACTTAGCTTACATACACGTATAAAATTACATTCTTAACTGCTGCTAGCGTGTTCTAATTCAAAAGATTGATTCTTCTCCAGTGTTTAATTTCAGGGTCAATGTCAGACGAAAAAGAAAGCTTGTCTGAATTTGGAATAATGGTATGACATAACTTAAATATTCTTTAGCTCAAATCAAACTAGTGTTTCTCAAACTTTCCTTTTTTTTCAATTCCTACTATTAATTCACACTCTCCCTATGTGTATATATATATATATATATATATATATATATATATATATATATATATATATATATATATATATATATATATATATACAGTCGACTCTCGATAATTCGAACTTTCGATAATACGAACCTCTCGCTAATTCGAAGTATATGCTCAGCCCCTAGAAAAACTCTTGATATTTCGAACTAAAACCATACGTTTTGGTACGATAATTCAACACGCGATAATTCGTTATCCTATAAAACTCTCGATAATTCGAACCTTCAATATTATGAAGTTATATTCACTTCCTGTACCTAATTATCCCACGAACAGATTTTTTACTGAACTTTTTTTCAGTCCAAATTGTGCATGTTGATAGAATAACTACTTTGTTTATTATATTTCCGGTATTTGCTAGGCAGAATTTTGATTTATTCCTAAGCCATCTGTTTTTTCTTTTTCCGTTGATATCCACAAGCTTTAAATAGATAAAGGAAAAACTGCTTTCTTTTTTATTCACTGTGCAGTAATGAGTGATGCTTCCTTTTACAAGTATTGCATAATAATTTTAATTTGCGTTGAGTATTTATTACTAATAATGAGTCACATTTAAACAGTTGGTTTTTTTAAAAAATAAAGCACTCAAACTACATCCAAGATAATTCAACAGAATCGTTTTTATGGCAGAGAATTGAAAGCGAGAAATAAAACCTTTATATAAAAATGTACGAGGCAGAGACAGGAGAGACAGGGATTCAACTTTATTCTATTACTTTTTTTAAAAAAAAAAGCGGTAATGTGCCACTAAGAATTGCTCCACGTGCCATAGTTGTGTCGACACTTGCTATTAAGTATACCCCGTAGCTGAGTGTGAACTGTGAAATACGCCTTGTGTTCTTTTTAGATTCCAAATTTTTAATTAATAATGTTATTTTACTAAAATTTGGGTGATTTACGTTTCCTACCTGTTAATTTCTATAAACCTTGGGCCACTACTTTACACCTCACCTCAGTGTCGACTTATCACACGAAAGGAACGACATGTCTTCTTTTAAAAAGTATAAGTGCTTAACAATTTCTGAAAAGCAAAAGGTGATAGAATCAGTTGAAGAAGTGAGAGGAAGATCGATGTAGCCAAAGCATTTGAAATCCCACTGAGCTCGCTCTCCACTATTCTGAAAAATAAAGAGAAAATCTTTAGTGCATCTTCGAGTAGAGTGAGAAAACGCGTTAGTAAAGGTAATTTTCCACGTTTTGAACAGTGTTTACGAGGGCTGTTCAGAAAGTATCGAGACTGAATTTATTATGCAAAACCATACATACATAAACAGGTTTTGAGTCAATCTCCTTCGAAATATACTCCATTGGTAGTAACACACTTGGCCCAACGATGTTTCCAGTCCTCGAAACCTTTCTGGAACTCAGACTTTGGGATAGCCTGAAGCTGCTGTGTCGAATTCTGTTTTATGGTTTCAATGTCCTGAAACCGGTGTCCTTTTAATGTGTTCTTGATCTTGGGAAAGAGGAAAAAATCAGGAGGGGACATATCCGGCGAGTAGGGAGGATGTGCTGCTTGGATTGTTCCGTGTTTTGTCAGGAACTGCTGCACAAGATTGGCGGCGATGTGCGCTGGGGCTCCGTCATGGTGAAGCATCCAGCGAGAGGACGCCCACAACACCGGTCGTTTTCTGCGAACAGCCTCTCTTAATTTCCTCACGACGTCCAAGTAGAATTCCTTGCTCATTGCCTGGCCCTGGGGAGCGTCCTCACGATTCCATCTGCATCGACGTGACTTTGACCGTGCTTTCTTTGGCCGAGGAGAACCGGGGGTTTTCCATTGTGACGACCGCTGCTTTGTTTCGGGATCGATCCCACGACTCATCCCCAGTGATGATGAGCTTCGTGAATCGTCGCTCGCACTTTGAAAAAAATCAGATGATGTTGATCCTCAGTGAGGAGATGCGGCACAAACTTTGCAAACACTCGGCGCATGTTCACGTCCTTTCTCAAAATTTCATCACATGAACCTACGGAAATGTGACACTCCTGTGCAATTTCTCGGACTGTTAAACGACGATCAGAGCGCACCGCAGCCTTCACTTGTGCAATCTTGTCCTCATTGCGAGAGGGGGACGGGCGTCACTGTTCACTGATTGACGACTCTCCTTGAATCGCCGGAACCACTCGAAAATCCAAGCACGACTCATCGTCTCATCTCCAAATGCTGTTTTCATCATCTCGTAGGTTTCTGTGCCCGTTTTACCGAGCTTAAGAGGACACAGTACGATTCAATTGACCAAAATCGGTCAAAAAATCAAAATTAATTTTTTTAGCCTAAATTATTTCTTTATATTGTTTTTTATAACCTCACAAAATTTGAAATCTCTAAACTTAAAATACGCAGAATTATGGTAACTTTCACGTTAGTTTTTATTCACCATCTCTGTAGCCAATCAAAATTTTAAACTGACTTATCTCAGAAAGATAAAATAACTAGTTTATCTTCATTTAAAATGCTAAGGCTTTTTTTCTATTGCGCCTAATGCTTTGAAATTTTTTATGAATACCAATCACGTTAACACAAAACCCATACCAACTTTTAATATGCATAGTGTGACGAACTTGTAAATCAAATTTCATGCGTGTACGTACATTTTTGTAGGGGAAAAGTAGCATTTTCAAATCACTTCACACACAAATTTTAAATTTTTTCCTTAAAAAATTGCATGGCTATATTTTTATGAAATTTTGAGCTCACAACATAGTACACATACATAGGAGGCAACCTAAAAAAATTTAAAAATCCATAAATTAAAAATTTTTTGCTTAAATCGTACCCTGTCGCCTTAAAGCAAAACTTGATACAGATTCGCTGATCCGTGTTTTCACACATTTTCTTTTTTTCGACGAACGCACGCAAACACTCCATGTGAAAGAAGTCAGTGTGACTGAACCGCGTGCTGTACAGACCTGCCGATTTTTGTGAGACAAGGTGAAATATGCGCGCGCATAATGCGCTCAGTCCCTCCGCTAGAGGTTTTCTGGAATAAATGGCATAAATTCTGTATCGATACTTTCTGAACAGCCTTCATAGTTTAATGGATGAGACAGTGTCGAGGACAGAATATTCCGATGGGCGGTTCTTTATTGAAGAAAATGCCTAAAGCATTCGCCAAAAGAATTAGGAATCGAGTTTTCGGCTAGCGAGGGATGGCTTACAAATTTTAAGAAAAGGAATGGGATAGTCTTCAAAAAAATGTGCGGGGAAAGCTCAAGTGTCGACATTAACGTTTGTTCTAAGTGGCAGAACTCGCTTTCGGATCTTATGAAGGAGCACGAACCACGTAACATTTTCAACACGGATAAAACCAGACTCTTTTTCAAATGTTTGCCAGAAAAAACATTTACATTCAGAAAAGAAAAAAATGCCATGGAGGAAAACATAGCAAGGAGAGGTTAACTATTTTACTGGCTGTAAACATGGATGGCTCAGAAAAAATTACTCCTCTCGTCATAGGAAAATCTGCAAAACCTCGGTGTTTCAAGGGCATAAACTCGTTCCCTACCAAATACCGCTCAAACAAGAAGGCATGGATGACCACCGAACTCTTTAATGAATGGGTGGTCTCACTGAACTCGGATATGAAAAGAGAGAAACGACATATTCTCTTGTTTTTAGACAACTACTGTGCACAATAACGCACCATCTTTATCAAATGTGAAACTTCAATTTTCCCCTCCAAACTTCAGCCACTCGACCAGGGCATCATACATAATTTTGAACTGTAGAGAACTCCTGGGAAAGATAAAAGGAAAGATCGTCTTTCAATGGGTACCATCCCACTGTGGTCTTTGGGGAAATGAGACGGTAGACTTTTTGGCAAAAAAGGGAACGGGTATCCTTCAGAACTTTCGCAGAGACCTGACACTTCATTCTGCCAAACTGGAAATTAAAAGGATTTTTAGGGAATCATTTCGCCTTACAGCTTCTCGTGATAAGCCTTGGAGTACACTATGTAAGAAATCCCACGGTATTCCAAGTTCTCCTCGTGCTGCTGCTGTGGCTAAATTTAGACTTTTAACCGGACATGACTGTCTTTGTGCTCATCTGTTTCGTTTTAATTTAGTGACTTCACCTATCTGCGTTTTGTGTGACACTGGACAAGACATGACTGCCGCTCATTTGGACGAGTGCTCTGCACTGAATGATCTTAACTGCATTGTAAAAAGGTATTGGAGAGCCCGTTGCCTAATGACCTGATGGTCAATGGCCTGGCATTTGTAAAATAAATAAAATAAAAATCATACATAATTTTAAGACTTTTTATCGGCGTGAAGTCGTTAAAAGCGTTTTGGATAACCTCGAAAATCAGCAGAGTGTAACTACTATTTCTATTTTAACAGCTTTGATCATGATTGACAAGCTTGGAGAGCTGTTAATCCTTTGACAATTTACAGATGTTTTAAAAAGTCAGGCTTCCCCTCGAATCTGGTTGATGTGGACGACACACTCACTGAATTTAATGCTGAACCAAGCTCTTCCAGAACAAGATTTGACATTTGACGACTACGTGTTGGTTGACACGGACATTGCTGTATGGGGAGCTCTATCTGACTCTGAAATTGTGGCTTTGGACCACAATAATACAGAAAGTGATGAAGACGAATCGGAGGAGTTGACTCCGGTAACTCTGTCAGAAGCTAAAGTGTCACTAAACAAACTACGCAATCCTTCAAAATCATGTTGATGCAGACATTTTACAGACTTCATTTGTTCTAGAAAAATCTATTGACAAAGTTAGATTGAATGCCTTAAAGCAAAAAAAAAGAGAACAGATTTTTTCTACAAAAAGGATTAAGTTAGTTAAGGATTAGTGTTGTTTTCAAGACATAAGAATATTCTTTTAACATAGGACTTTTAACTTCTGTTTTATTTTATACTGTATAAAATGTACTTTTAAAAAAATTATGTACAATTATTGCTTTATTACATAGTTTTAAATTTGAATGTGTTAGAAAAAAAAAATTTTCGTGTATTTTGAGAGTTTTTTCTTACCCTCTTGATAATTCGAAGCTTTTCATTGGTCCCTCCAACTTCGCATTATCGAGAGTCGACTGTATATATATATATATATATATATATATACTGGAATTACTTATGGTTCGCCCGTATGGGGAGCCGCAGCCGCCACCCACATGAAAAAGATTCAAGCAATCCAAAACAAGATACTCCGCGTCATGACGAACGCACCTTGGTACGTCCGAAATGACGTGATCCACAACGATCTACATATGGAGCCGATTTCTAATTACATCACTAAACTCTCTTGAAATGTCTTTAAATCTATTGGATCTCATGACAATCCAATTATCAATGCACAAACACTGTTTACGCATCCTCATCCTAAAATTAAATATGCATACTCTTCAACGAAGTGGAGAAACCCGCTCCGCCCCCCATAACTCAACAAAAAATACTCAATCGTTAATAAAGTACATTTTAAAGCGCTCAATTGAGCTGAAATGTAATGTACAGGATTATTTTGGATGACAATACAATAACTTAATTATAATTAATAAACATTAATTGATTAAAACTAATTATTTAAAAGATTACAAATACAGCCACGTTGGCGACTTAGCGACCCTTTTGGCGACTTATGTCAAAATTTGAAAAGGTTTTTTTCTCACTCATTCTCTCTTCATTCAGTTGAAAGGAAATTATATATACACGATTGTTTTGGATGACAAAACGATACTTGTACGATAATTAATAAAAATGAATTACCACTTAGTTGTGATTCTGTCATATGTATATACATATTTATATTAATTGCAACTATTTAATAAAAAGTAGCTAAAATAATTTTTTTCTTGGTTGATCTAAGTAGGAATTGTTTTAAAAATTTTTTTATATTACTTGTGTGTTTATAACAATAGCGTTGTTACAACAATGCAGGCGAATGTTCAGTTGTATTTTTGAATGCTTTTAATTAATATCTCTTTAACTAATTGCGATATTGGACCGAATTGTGAATCTAAACCATTCTCAAATTTACTTGAACCCACACAAAAAATTTCATCGAAATCGATCCAGCGTTTAGGAGGAGTTTAGTGACAAACACACGCACAGAAGATTTTTATATATAAAGATATATATATATATATATATATATATATATATATATTGTCCAAATTTTCAATCGTTAGTAAAATACTTTTTATTTATCTACTCAAGTTCAAATGCATTTTTTAAACTTGTAGTAGATAACACTTGATGTTAATACAGTTTTTTCAAATAGTAATCTATAAATGAATGAATAATTAGTAAAAAACAAAAATAATATTCCAACATCGTATATAAAAAGGAAAGTCGCTCGTTGTGCCCCGTAGCGCAATGGATAGCGCGTTGAACTTCTAATCCAAAGGTCGGGGGATCGCATCCCACCTGGGATGGCCTAATTTCTGAGAATGTAATTTATTTTTACTATACTATTTTATTCGAACAATTAAATTTAATGAATGAATAAATAGTAACAAACAAAAAAATAGTCCAACACTCTATATAGAAAGTAAAATGGAAAATTGTTAAGAAAATCGCTTTTTATTGAGTCCCTTAATAGTGTGATTTTACCATATGTGTATACATATTTATATTAATTGTCATTATTTAATAAAAAGTAACTAAAATAAAATTTTTCTTTGTTGGCCTAAGTAGAAAATGACTAACATTTTTTTTTATGTTACTTGTTTTATGTAAAATTATTCATTACAGTGACACGAGATCCGTAACTTAACGCAAGTGTTATATCGCTCATAGAGATATATTTTTTCGGATAGAATATTGCTGTTTTCATGTTGGAACTTTCCTGTGTAAAAAATATCTCCTAAATTTTTAAGAGTCTACATTTGGGAATAGAGAAAAAAAATTAATATTAAACTGTGTATTATTCTTAAACCTTTTAAATACTGCAATAAAATAGAGCCAAAAGAAAGTTATTTTCAAAAGTGAGTGTGAGAGAGAGAAATTCATGGGGATTGTTTAAAAAAAGCAGAATATTCTTTTACTTAAAATTATTGAATGCTGTTTTGCATGTTATTTAATTACCTTCACTTTTTTTTATCTGTTAAAAGATATTCTTCTTATTATTATATTTTCTAAAAACCGAACATGAATTATTTGTGGCTGTCTTCTAGTAGAAGACAAATAATAATAAAAAAAAACTGCGTTCAACGCAATTATTTTTAATCGAGTTGATAAACGACCAAAAATTTTTAAATCCAAAGCTTTCAAGTATTTCAAGGCTCTTTCGACGCTGCAACTTTTCATGTCATTGTTAAAAACAAAAATTCAACATATGACCCTATTAACCACTGGAGAGCTTCGGGGTTTTTAGTTTTTTCAAGTTCAGATCATAATATTCATATCTATCAGCGAAAATTGACTACCAGCGATTGACAAACTTTTATTTTCGTTGTAGAGGGTTGAACCTTACCTTGTGAAAGAATCGGGACGTTTATGGAGATCTGAATAGAAAATGAAAATAATGTTTAGATTAAGAAGATGTCTCTTGACTAGTTTGGAATTGCGAATATGGGTTATTGCAATTTACGAGCAAGATCAAGAAACTTTGTAGGATTCCCTCTTGGTCTTATTCTAGAATTGGAACCTACGTGGCTGTCATTTGACTTTTCTTGATAAGTGAATCTGTATTAGGATTCGAGGTCTCCTATGGATTATATATCCTATTAAGATATTAAATTTCATAAAAGATAAGTTTTTTATACAATTTTGTTTTGTTTTTTAAATGGACTGCATTTTGGCGGTTAAGCATTTTGCAGAGACGGCAAGTCTTCAAGTGTGAGAAGAGCCGTTTCATGGGGGACACCATCCAGTGGGGCCAACCGCTACCATATCTTTGGCTTTTGAATGAATTCATTCCAAGCTCTCGTCGGTTCTAAATATTTCAGTGAACAATGTCGTTTGATCCATTCGACTTGCCTCAAGGCTACGAACCTAACGCATGTTAGATGGGGTCCTTCATTTTTATTTTTAAAACCTGAGCCCTTTACACCATGTTAGCAAACTCATGCAACATACTTCTGCTAACTAAAAACAAAGAGTATCGCCACTGTTTTATAGCCATAGAGTAATTAAATAGCGAGCATGACAATATTCGATGTGCCTTACGATGGCCTTGAATGCGCATTTTCTCATGTTGTTCTTGCTCATGCCACCTGCCTGACGAAGATCGAGGTCCTTCGAGGCTAGATTTTTACACAAGTCGTTAGCCTTAGCATCATGAAGTTCGATTTGGCTCGGTTCCGCCCCAATTTTGAGAGAGAAATCCCTGGGGGTCTCCTGCCTTTCTTCCTCTTCCACCCACCTCACGAGAGGACTTGCGGCTCGACGACTATTTTGAGTACCCCATGCCGCAAAGGCACTATACATTTACAAACATCCATGTCTTCTCCGAGATTCGAACCCAGGCCCTACGGCACCACTATACCGGTTGAGCGACGCATTTCCTCATTCAAGTACCCCCGCGTAATGCACGTGAAACATTCGAAAACTTGGTACCACTGAAGACCCGTCGTGGGAAAAGGGGGATTTAAGCTTCGTGTGGAAGTCTGAGGACCGGGTTGCCAGCTCCTCCTCGTCACTTGACCGGGGATCAGAATTTCCAAGATCCGTCAGTATACACACACACAATATAACTCAAAACGTAAACATCCAATCCACCTGGTTTATTAGAACCGCCCCCCAATATGTATTACTGAATGAATGTTGATAATGTGGATCACTTTTTCTATTGAGAAAAATATTTCACCTCATTTAAATCTTTTTGCAGACAACAAGCTAAGTCATTTTTAAAAAAGCATAAGATCTGTCAGAGAAAACTCATTCCTCTTGTTTCGCGCCACGCAATTCGAAACTACAGCATTCACCCTCAATAGCCCTCGTGTTGCTTCAGTTAAAATAAACTACTAATCAATCAATCACCGCCGTCGTAATTTTTGATTATCTTAGGAACGCAAGTATTTTTTACACAGCCTTTTACATTTTTCATTAAAAATGACAATTACAAAAATAAGAAATGAATGAATTAATGAATTTTATGTACAGTTTGCATGTTAAAAATACTAATACCATTTGTGGTATTTCGCAACTTATTGAAATTTAAATTACTATAAAATATTTTCGTCGCTCAAACTCAAAAAAAAAAAAAAAAAAAAAAAAAAAAAAAACCCTGGAATATATCCGAAATGCCGAAAGATTTAAGGTGCAGGCAATTCCTGGTTCGCTCACAGAGGTGTTCGAAAATCGCCGCTCACGTTTTCGAAGAATGTGGGTCAGAAGAGGCGGCTTTCGGAAGTGCAGTAACACTTTCACGTGGGGAAGTGGAAGCGACCCGCTGGGGAAGTGTAATTAACGAGTGACATGGAAAAACAATACACTTTTCGGAAACTTTTGTTTCTGAATGGATGAGTTACTTTGAAAATTCTCTTCCTTTTTTCGTGTATTCGCAGTTGAAATGGATGATAATGAACTCTACCAAGCCTTGTTATATTTGTCCTCAACTGAAATGGGTTAAAAAATAGATTTTAAGCTGAGGAGTATATCTAAGCGACTTACCTCCATCTTGACAACGTGGGACACCATACCCGAGTCGATGGACACGATGGCCACTCGAGAGCTATTGTCTCCCACCACGAAGGCGCGACTGAACTGGCGAGTGTGAATGCCCCGAGTCACTTGAGACACCTTGGCGTATCCCATCTACAAGGAAAAAAGAAATCAGTATTTATTTTAATTTTTAGAGATTTAAAAAATTACATCGGGTGGAGCTTAAAAATTATATTGAATTTCAATCTACAGAATACGTTCGATTAAGTTAAATCGAAATCAGCGCAAACATATTACTTAAATACTAGAAAGAAATATATGTATTTTTGATGAGAAAATTGATATTGGGTAAAACCTTTTTCTTTTGGTTATGTATTTAAACGTAGAAATATATAAGTGCTTCATTTTTTCAAATAATCAGTTTGGTTTTCCCTCGCTTACAAGAGTTTCAAGTAGTAGTAATTCAGACACAAAAAGAAAAAAAATTACTGAAATGCATTCATTGAATTTGCAAAGAGTTACTGGGAGAGCTGGTTTATATTCCCACTAATGTAGAGCGACCTGTTTCTAGAAGTCTATGACATGTGTACGAGAATCGAACATAAATTAAGAAATCAGTCTACGCGAACTCTATTTTCCAGAAGCCTCCTTCATAACATCCTCGTTCCTCCAACTTTGGGGAAACCCTCGAAAGTGCTAATTGAACACGGAGGAGGATCGGAATAAATTAGTTTCACTGGAGTAGGTTCATTTTCCTCATCCTCGATTCCAAATATTGCACATGAAGGGAAAAGGAAGGAAATAGCTGCCCAAACATCTGCACAACAACTACAAATATTCAATAAATAAAAATAGTAAATAAGGAAAGAGAAACTACATGGTTCGGGTTCCGGAAGGGAATATATATTTTGTATTTTTTATAATGTGTATAATTATTATGCGTACCCATTGAAATTGTAAGTTTCATTAAGTCTCTGAATCCAACCCATTTGTAAGAAAACAGCTTTAAAAAATATACATTTGATTTAAACCCATACGACATAGGGACGTGGCACTTTGCCACTAATGACGACGCATTTCTGAACCCCTCTTCCATGCCACACCAACGCGAGCTCCTCTACATTCTGGTCTTCAGAAGCATCCCGTCAGTCGAGGAGACCCAGTACAGAAGGTTAGGCAATTAGTCACCGAGTTATGTGGCCGCGGTAGCGAACTTGGGATTGCCGTAGTTGGCGTCGTGTGGAGAGTATTGTGACACACAACTAGTGTATTCTCCCCATCGCTTGGTTCAAAATGCAGCCGCGAGCCCTAGTTAATAAAAGAATCTATCCCGTCATGTTCTCATATCTGTCGAGGCATGTTTTTATAATCAATCAATTTCTTTCCTGATACATAGACTGAGTTTATGCTCATTTATTTCTTAGGTGAGAAACGCCTCCTTGGGCGGCCTCCATGCACTTATGTTAATTAATCATTGAACTCTACAGATTGCAACAATTTGTAAATCGATGGAGAACGGCATGAATGTATACATGTTTCAATGGCTACTTGTGAGAATAGCCAATTGAACATTTCAAAAATTAGAGCGTTACCTAGTGCAACATTATCAGACATATTATATGACAAAAATTATTTCCTATTATTGTAATAACAGACTTCATGTACGTTAAAACGTATTATACGAATGTCATTTAAATATTTTGATGAAGTGTTTTATAATAAGAGTTTATGTTGAGACTGAGATACTACACTTATGTACTAAAAAAGACGCTTGGGACTTATCATTTGTAAATCTGGTAACAGACTCCTCTCGTATTCCTAGCGACCATTGTGAAAATCTTGTTATTGTTTTATTTATTTTGTGGTTTTTTTACTAGTATACAGTGTGGTTGTATTTCTAGCAAGTATGCGCTTTCATGGAGAAATTATTGGATATATTCGCTTTCTCCAAGCAAGTCAAAGTGTAAAAGAAGAAAATTAAATGAAGAGAAAACAGAACATTCATGATGTAGAGTGGGAGTTCCATTCTTTCTTTATTTCAGTGAAAGATAAAATGGTGTGTTTATGTTGCACAATGCATCCGTAATTATTTTGAAAAAAAGCAAATGCAAATAAACACTATTCGACTTATAAAAAAATGAATACAGTCGGACCTCTATTTAACGTAGTCGCTAAATCCTAAAAAAAAGTTCGTTATACGGAAAATTCGTTATTTATAGGTTCATTTTTCAATATACTTTATAAACCACATAAAACAAATTTTACATTCATTAACGCTATTTATTAAAAAAGAGTAATTATTCACACCTTTCTGTAAATTAATATTTTTTTATTTTATATATCTTACCCATTAAAAAAATGCAAGGTAAACAAGAAAAAGAACGTCAAGGAATATATATATTACGAAAAAATAATTTTATATTAAAATTATTGAATTTTAAGGACATTTTCTAATTTAAAGCATACAAGTAATTTTAAACACACATATTAATATTTTATAACTAGACATTCTAAACATACATTATCCCATGCGCCTTTAAATTTAATTACTAATCCAATCTGTTTTGTTTGATTTTTTTTACTTGAAAAAATGCTTTGTTTGATAATACGCATCTTTGCAATACACTAAACAGGCCTATTTTTCCGTGTCTTTTCTTACATTTTTCTAGCCAACCATTGCTACCTACAAATTAGCCTTCGTAAATTGTACCTCTCTTACGAAAGGTCCAGAGAACGAAACATTTTATCTCGAATTGTATGGATTCACTTCAAAACTTCCTCATTGACATTTTCAGAGACACATGTTCTTAAACGTTTTGAAAAAGAATTCGATGAATCATAATTTTGTAACTTATTTCGATTTTTTATAATAGTTGATAAGCTGTTTGGAGAAATACGAAATCTTAAAACAACAACCTTTTTCTCAACGCCGTTTTACACTTCGAGAAGAATTAAATTTTTTTCTTTGATGCTCAAGCACTTATGTTTTGACATTTTCGAGCTACAAGAAACGAAGTTACCAGTGTGACTTATCAACACTACAAATGAACAGATACTAGTTCAAGGACACGGGGACACGACACAACTCCATGTAGGGTGAAAGAGGATATCGAAGATGTTTCTAGTGAACTGGACAATGGAGGCAAAGGTTGCACTTCTTGGATGAAACGAACCAGAATTCTATTGCTGTCGGTGAGTTAGGCACCAAAAAAGCCAGTTCAAGATTTGTGACCACCATAAAATGTGTTAAAAGAAAGAATAACTTAAAATGTCCAGAAATACTTTTAAAAAAGGGAGGAAAAAAACTGAATAACAAGAAAAGAGGTTCGTTATGTAGAAAGTACACTTCGCTATATATAGGGAGGTTATTTTACGAACAAAATCGTGAAACGTTTTTGGTTCCAGGAAAAAGTTCGCTGTATAGAAAAATTCGCAATATAGAGGTTCGTCTGTATTTCGATTTAGAAGAAGAATCTCGAATCAGCGATGCACGTTAAATCTGTCAAGAGCTGAAACGCCCTCCCGTAGGTGTGGTGTGGTAGTTAGGAGAGGGGGTGCCAGCTCAGGTGTCGTCCACGTCACTTGACCATGGTTCAAAATGACGAGGTCCGTCGCCAAAAGCCCTCGTGTAGCTGAATAGTACGACGTTAATATTCAATCCCTCTGAAATAGTATATTTTAGGTTCGAAAAGAAAGCTTAATAAAAAAATTTCTCATCGTGGGATTACAACAAATTAAACAAAATGTTGTGTTTTTTGTTTAGTTATAGTATCAGATAGCTAATGAATGTATCGGCTTTTATATGTTTGTTGTAATATCGCCAGATGATCCATACAAATTATATCATTGTAAGTGTTTTATTATGTCAGAAAGTGTTTTGCTTACTTCATTCCGGTAAACCTTTAATGCTCGCGCCCCCTCGTCGGGTTATCACGCTGCTCTAGCATCACGGAAAATTGTTCCCTCCTTCGGATGGTTCCCCCCGGAGAATGGTGAATTAGCAGAAATGTGAAAATGAATATGGATAGGTCTTTGATTCTTTGACAGAAGAATGTAATGAAAGATTTTTAGATTTTGATTTGCACACTCCTGCCATGGTATTTCAACCCCGTTTAGTCTATGGCTCCTACAGATGGAGTTATTTTAGTTGGGGAAAGATAGTATCCTCACACAAAGCCTTTTACGCTCCAATAGAAATCTGGAAAAATGCTGTTGAATGTCCTTGCCTGGGAGAGCGTACACGCCGTTTACTTTCCTGCTTTGGAAGTACTTACTGTTGTGAGTAAATATTTTCTCTCATGACAAAATTAAAACTAGTTGAAGGAAGCAAATCACAGATGCTCATTTAGAGCAGGGATGTCCAATCCAAATGACCTTACGAGATACTTTTGAAAAACATTATTATCTCGCGGGACGTAAAAATATGTACCTTTATATCAGATTTGGAAACAAAAAACACATTTATTGGAGTAAAAATTTAAAACAGAATGAATTATTATTATTGTTTTCATTATTTTTCATGTATACACATACATAGATAATATAATAATGTTTAGATAATGTAATAATGCAATAATCACATAATGTTTAAAATATTAGTGTGTTGCCGTTTCCTTGAAAATTACGGTGTTCCTTCTGAATTGATCTTTCGTTACTCATTGTTGAAATTGTGCTGTCATTCGCAAACGATTAAGTATACGTTGCCCTTTATCTTAACCGTCTTGAATATTTTTTTAAACTTTACAAAACATCTCTGACTGCCCCTTGCTTTTTAAGCACTCCACACAGAAAAGGAGGAGGAGAAACGAAAGTCGCACACACAGAGAATCATGTACCCTCCATATTAAAGGATATGCATAGTGCGATTCGGAATTTATTAAAAGAGTAATTTATTATAGTAAAATCAAATGTAACTGTTTGATAAAATATAAATCTATTTTAATCTAATGGACATTTCTATTATCAAAAAGGATTTATTTTAAAACAACAACAGGTAACAGCCAAATACATTGTAGATTTATATATATATAAATTTCCCCTCAAATAAATTTTAAAATGAAAAAAACTTTAAAAACCTGATATTTAAATTTAAAAAAAAAAAAGAAGAGTCGGCGTGCCGCAACTTCGTACTGGCGGGCCGCGTGTTGGACACCCCTGATTTAGAGGATCAACTAAGGCTTCGTTTAACGAAGCTTGATCCAAATATTCGATTGCTTTCAAGCAAGAAACAAAAATGCAAATACCCATTAAATTAAATTTTCCATCGGATTTTAAAATTCGTTTAGGAATTATTGCTATGTCAGTTATTTATAATTTAATACTATTATTTTTCTATTGTACCTCTCTTTAGCATGTTAAAATAATTTAAAAATACTTTTACTTTATTATTTTTATTTAAAGTAGTATTTTAATATGTAGATGTTTATTAAAGTTTGGAAATATAGGTAAATGTGTGTGCGTTCACATACAAAAAATAACAACAGTGAAATATAAAAATAATTACAGCAATATCTATGAATTTAATAACTTTATAAAAAGAATAATAATTAATGTTATAACAAGTGTTGTTGTTACGATTGCCACCTGAACGACAGTAACATCATATTAAGGACCACGACATTCATCGTGCCAGGGGCTAGCCATAGCTTTGAGCACCGTACAGGTGACAGAACGATCTGGCTCAGTTCCACCCCAATTTTGAAGATGTTAATCCTGGAGGGGGGATGGTTAGAGGCCTCTTACCTCTCTTTCCCTTCCACCAACTTCACGAGAAGACTTGTGGCTCGATAGCTATTTAGAGTACACCCATGCCGCAAAGGCATTATACATTTACAACAGTGCTTCTAAAACTGTGGGGCGCGCCCCCCCTGGGGGGCGCGATGACCTTACGAGGGGGGCGCGAGCATAACGAAAATAAAAGATTTAAAAAATAATTAGTTTACTGGAATGAATTAAAACAAAATACTTTCAGACATAATAAAAAATGCACTTTTACTCTGACATAATTTATAGGCGCGCGCGCGCGATATTAAGCCAGCAAAAATAAAAACTTCTTCAATACCTATAATTTGCTATCTTTGATCCTATAACCAAATAAAAAAACTTTTATTTGATTTGCTGTAATCCCATGATGAGAGATTTTTTTATTACGCTTTTGTTTGAACCTAACATACTACTCTTTCAGAGAAAAAACAGATCCCAGACGCAGAATCGAAAAAATTTAGGAACAAAAAATTCATCACTGTCATTATTTTTGAAATACTGCACACTATAGCAGTAATCTGTTTGACCTTCTAAGTTTTTATTACAGTTAGTAATGACCTCTCTCTCATGTGTTCTCTGTTGCGCTTTTTTCCATGCAAAAGAGTTTTATGATATTTGGAAAACCACGGAGAGCACACTCACACACAAGCACATGAAGGATTATTTGGCCAAGACATATTTTTATAAATATTCTCAACATATAAAGCATAACGAAAAACGTTTCACACAATTTTTTAGCAGTAACATACATATTATCATAATGAATATACTTTTTACCCGGAAGTGGTCGATCGGGACACACAGATTACGAAATCGTTAATTCTGGCAAAACTGTTTATTCATTACCAAAGAAAAATTGAAAAGTCCTTGAAAGAAGGTAAGTAAACTTTCTCTTAATTAAATTATTCACTGGAATCATGATTTGTATCGTG
Organism: Trichonephila clavipes; assembly: GCA_019973935.1. Taxonomy (NCBI): domain Eukaryota; kingdom Metazoa; phylum Arthropoda; class Arachnida; order Araneae; family Nephilidae; genus Trichonephila; species Trichonephila clavipes. The sequence continues at coordinate 66,196 of BMAU01019385.1, read as the reverse complement.
TACAATAAAATAATTATAAAAAAAAAGGATTGGGGTGACTGAATAACCCCGACCGTATCGAGTGCGCGCCTGCTCCCGGGTTAAAAAATGTTTAAGTCTTTTCGCTTTAAATATTAAAAATAATACAATTATTCTTCATCGGTATTTTATATTATTGATCATTATTTAACATCAGTGGCGCACACAGGGGGGCAGACCCCCCACAAAGCCCTTGATTTTTTTCCGATTGATTATAATTCTAAGTTTATAGTACGCAAAATTTAATTAAGTATTTGTTATTAATGATTAATTTTATTAATTAATGCTAATTATCTATTAAAGAATTACTTTTTTACTGTGTTTTGTTCCCCAAAATCAACAAAATCAAAAGGAACCTGATACAAGATTGGTGAACTTTCGACCCCGGAACCCCCCCTTGAAAAATTCCTGTGTGCGCTACTGTTTAACATCAATTATAAATGTTAATTCTGTGAGACTTAAAATTACAATTCGCTTAAAACTAATTTTAATTTGAGCAACTGTGATACGTTGTGGTAAAATGTATAATGTTGTTTCAGTTTTCCCCAACAGAGAGACGTATTTTACGGACAGCACTTTTATTCAATATAAACATGTAAATTTTAAAATTAAAGTACCCACGCGGGTAATGTTTCAAATGGCCTCCGACCTAACGCGCCGGTGCCGAGACTCTTATATAAAAAAACACATTCTTACCGGAGGGGGAGCACAGTGCGCCTCCTGGTGCAGGGAGAAACACTACACCCCACACAAGATTGATGTGTCACACATGATACTCAATCTGATCATAAAAACATAAAATAATATACATTCATATAATACACTAAAATACAAGTAATTAGCATTACCTCACACTTTTAAAAAAATATGAAAAATAAGTATACATAACAAATTACACAAAACTAAATTAAGAATACAATTTTGATATGATTAATTATACCATAATAGTAAAGAAAATTGAAATTTAAAGAATTCACATAATAAACATTAATATAAAAAAAACTGTTACTCGAAAAGAAACACTAGCATTTTTAAATGTAAATAGACACACAAATAATATAATGAGATACACAAAATAAGATAAAGAAAATAATTATTCACTAAATCAAAATTTCTTTTTAAAATTGAAAAGCACATTTGTTACACTAATCGTGAGAGTGCATCAGCATGAGGCATTTTACACCAGGACAATGTTTGATTGTCACATTGAACTTTGTAGAGCAAAAGCCCATCGTTGTAGCCTCGCAGATTGTGGTGCACTTTTTGTTAAGTAGGGTAAGGGTTATGATCAGTATAAAATTCAATTTCAGTCCCAAATACCCATACTTCAAACTTTTTTAAGCTCCACACAATCGCAAATGCCTCTCGTTCAATAGTTGACCATGACTGTTGGGTCTTACTTAATTTTGACTTGCATAAGCAATTGGGTAACACTTATCACCACATTTTTGTGACAGGCAAGCAGCTATGCCAATTTGCGATGCATCTGAATGAATGGTATACGGTTTATCAGGAACTGGAGAGTACAGCGAGGTGCTTCCACTAAAGCCTTTTTTAGAAGATGGAAATGAGGAATCATGTTTCTCAGTCCATGGGATGGAATCAGGTACTCTCTTTTTGGTGAGTTCCGTCAATGGATACACAAGTTCTGAATATTTAGGAATATACTCACGATAGTAATTACACAGTCAAGTACACTACGAAGCTCCTTCTTCGTTTTAGGCACTGGTAAGTTGTTGATAACTGCAGTCTTTTCGGGATCTGGTTCGTGCTTACCAGAACCGATAATATGACCCAAATATTTAATTTGAGCTTTTCAAAGGCACACTTTTTGAGATTCACAGTGAAATTTAACTCTGAAAGTTTCGTTAAAATAGTATCAGATGAAAAGATGTTCTTCCCAATTTTTGGAGAAGATTGCAATGTCGTCGATGTAGGCACGTGAAAATTCTCTGTAACACGATAATGCTTTGTTCATTTCACGCTGAAATGTGGCAGAGGCATTTTCAAACCAAAACTCATCACCTTGAAACAGTACTGTTGCCGATGAGTCTTGAAAGATGTAAGATTTTTGCTGTCTTCAGCCATGGGTATAGCCCAATACCCCTTCAAGAGATCTAACGTTGTGATGATATTGGCTCTTCCAATAGAATGTATGAGCTCCACTGCATCTTCCATCGGAAAATCATCAGACACACTCTCCGAGTTCAGAGCTCTGAAGTCAACGCAAAGTCGTAGGGTACCGTCTTTCTTGTTAACGCAAACAATTGGATAGGCTATTTCTGCGTCAGATTCTTCAATTAAATCAAGTCGCACAAGCTCCTCTATCTGCTCATCAACTTTAATCTTCAAGGACTCTGGTATGCGATATACAAACGGCTTTTTACGTTCAATGTTCGGCTTTAAGCGAATTCGATGAGTCCCTACTTTGGCTATTTTCACATCACTTGTGAATAGTGTTCGGTGTTTTTAGAACAATCGCTAGCACTTGTTCCCTCTCACTCTCCTTCAGATGATTCAGATTGATTTCATGTAGAACTCTTTCAGATGTGGACCTCGATAAATTAGGAGTAGGATGGATTTCTCGAATTCGTGGTCACCTTCAAAAATGACCCCAACTGCAAGTGCACGAGGATGATACTTCCTGATCTTATTCACGTGAACATGTCTTACAGTTCCATCGGGCAGTTTAACTTTATATGAATGGGGTGGATGGTGTTGAATTATCTCTCCAGGTCAGTCCATCTCGCATAGATCTTATTACTAGAATCTGGTATCAGCAAAACAACTTGTTCTCCGATGCTAAAATTTTTCACAGATGACCTCTTGTTGAAGTAATCTCCATAAGCCTTTTGTTTCTGAGCAGCAGCTAAAGAGGCACTCTCAGCAGCCTTTTCCATATTTATCTTCATTTCCTGAAGGTAATCAGCAGCTGACTGGGAAATGTTCGTCGGAAGATGTATTTCGCCTGCCCAGGATGATTTAAGAATGGCTAACGGCCCTCGAGCTTCTCTGCCATACAATAACCTAAATGGTGATACACCTGTGGTAGTGTTCGGTACTTCACGGTATGCAAACAACAAAAAGGTAATTGTCGATCCCAGCTTCGTGGATCTTCACAAATAACGTGATGAATCATGTCCTTCAATACCTTATTCCATCTTTCAACTAGTCCGTTGTTGGCCGGGTAGCCAGGACAGGAAAACCTAGGACTAGATCCAATCATTTTCGTAAATTCTTGGGTTAAAGCCGACTTGAAGTTTGTGCCTTGATCACTGGCAATTACACTCGGAATTCCAGTCCTCGAAAAATATTTGTAATAGAGAGTCACATGCATTTTTGGCTGTTAGGGATCTAAGTGGTACTGCTTCAGGCCAACGTGTATGTTGATCCATCATACAAAGAACGTATTTACGTCCTCTACCAGATGGCGGTTGAATAGGTCCGATCAGGTCTATGTTAACAATCTCAAAGGGAAGTTCAGGACGGACAATAGGTGTAATGGGAGCTCTATCTCCAATTTTCTCAGGCTTCCGAAGCTGACACTCTTTGCATGTCTGGACGAATTCAGCAATTTCGCCAGACATATTTGGCCAAAAGAAATTATATTTTATCCTCTCTTTTGTTTTCTTAACCCCATATGACCTCCAAAAAACTGACTCATGGGCTAATTTCATTACCCTATCTATTCTGCAACGCGGTAAAACTAATTGCATAACTGGTTCATTTAGAATTTTATCCCTGTGATAAATTAATCCATCAATTAATAAAAATTTCCTTTGTTTAATTTTAACTCTTCACGAACCGTTTTAAGAGAATCACAAGTATTCTGCTCATCTTTCATTTTAGTGTAATCCGAATTAAAATTTATGTTATCTGAGTCACTCTCAACATAAAATATATCTTTCCCACACTCTACCTCATTTTCATCATTTGAAAACGTAATAGAACTATCAGCCGATTCGGCAAAATCTCATTTTCCTTTTATCATTTTTGTCATTTATTGAACACAAAGACTCATATAAAGCAGGAGGTATTAAAGCATCAGCATTTAATTTATCTGTGATCGCTACCAAGCAATCCATTGGATGATTCAAAGAATTATTATCGAGCTATAGCGGTTTTAATTAGTTTTGCTTCTACATTTTCTCCGAATGCAGAGCTTAAAGTAATTTTCCGAATTCATCATTAGAACTATCTGGAAGGTATCGGAATTGCATATAAAAATCTGGGTTCCGCTATCAAAACACAATTTATTGCTTTTCCGTTAATATAAACAATTACATATTTCAAAGGCTCAAGGTCAACTTTCGGTTGTACATATTGCACTTGAGAAGTCTCTTTTTTCTCATTTTTTAATTTAGAATACTTTCTATTACAATCTCGAGCTAAATGGTTTTCACCGCAAATGTAGCATTCTATTTTTTATTTAACCTACTTTGTTTTGAGTTAATAAATTTGTTTTCTTTCGAATTGAGATTTATTACTTCCCGTCTCGCGTTAGGAGGGATATATTTAAAATCCTTGCGTGAGTCATTCTGATTATGACATGCTCTATGTGTAAACTCCGAAAATGATTTTCCTTTACAAGCATAAAACATGTCACACTCTTTTCCCATTTCAATTGGTTTGAACCAATTTTGCTCCTGTTTTATATTTATATGAACGGCAGTTTCATTATCTAATGTTTCATATAGTTTATCGCTAACAATTAACTCCTTTAAAAATTAAAATCATTTACATTTCTCAAATTACAGTATTGATCCCAATTCGTTAACAAACGAGATGCCAACTGAACATGCGTTTCATTTGGCATTCGTTTCACTTTTGAAAATTTTGTAAGCAAATTAAAGGTGTTGGCTCAAATTCTCTTAGAACTAAACTTTTTAATTTATTATAGTCGCTTATTTCTTCATCTTTTACATAAACCAAAATATTTTTCGGCCTTTTCTCCTAGCAAATTTAAAAAATTTCTCCTTTAAATTCATCCGGCACATTTTTGGTTTTAAATGAACGTTCTAAAGAAAGAGAAAAATAAATTCCACCCCTCTTGTTTTTTAGGAATCGGCAGAGTTAAAGTACGAACACTTAGAATAAAATTTTCTATCGAAGTTTGCTTTGTTTCGGGATTTGTACGCTGCAACTCATTGCTATCCCTTTGACTTTCAATTTTGCCCTTTCTAAATTTATTTTTCCCAATTCTATTTCAGTTTAACTTTTTCCAGATTTATTCTTTCAAACTCAAGCTGCGATTCTGCCGTTAAACGCGCTTGCTCTTCCTTCGATTTTCTGTCCGCACACGCTTGCTCTTCCTTCGATTTTCTGTCCGCACGCGCTTGTTCTTCGTACGATATTCTGTTCGAAATAATTGAATCTAAATAGTCATCCATAAACTCTTTATTGTTTTATACTTCTCGCTATTTAAAATTAAATTTTTTAAATCTAGCACTTTCATTTCTGGGGTTGTTTTCTCACCCAATTCATCCGCAATTAATATTAATTCCTCCTTTCTAGCTCATGAAACATGATTAGAAAGAAAGAATTATACCAAATGAATTAACCCAGAAAATTTAGAAAGAGAAAAAAAAAACCTTGCTGAATTCGCTCAAAACGATACAAAAAGGGTTGCCTACCTCGTGGTTCCTTTTGATGTCTTGACTCCCTCAGGCGTTCTAGATCCTGTCGTGATGCGCCAATGTGATACGTTGTGGTAAAATGTATAATGTTGTTTCAGTTTTCCCCAACAGAGAGACGTATTTTACGGACAGCACTTTTATTCAATATAAACATGTAAATTTTAAAATTAAAGTACCCACGCGGGTAATGTTTCAAAATGGCCTCCGACCTAACGCGCCGGTGCCGAGAGACTCTTATATAAAAAACACATTCTTACCGGAGGGGAGCACAGTGCGCCTCCTGGTGCAGGGAGAAACACTACAGCAACCATTTAAAAAAAAATCATTTTACTTTTTTGTAAACATTGTCGAGCACTTGGCTTTGCTTCCCTTACAATTCAGCTATTATATCAATAATGTTTTATTTTCTTATAAATGAACTCGTGCAAAGAGCGGGCACTTCAGCTGGTATGCTTTTAATTTATCAGTGCTGCACAGAATTAATAATTAATACTAAATTAGAACTAATTAATTAATACTAAATTAAGAACAAGTTTAATAAGTATTAATGACGTCCATGAGCTTGTCTTGGAAAGCAAAGTTTTTATAAGGAATGCTTATGATTAGAAATTGACCCTCTGAGTTCTTTTTCTGTATTTAGCAGATATCTATATTTTGTCTTCTAAGCAGCCACCGCATTTTGCAATATGTTTAATTTAAAAATTAGAGAAAGGAAAAATAACATAATAATGATCCTATTATTTTATTTATTTATTTAATTTTCTTTATAAAAATAGTATACAAAATTTAATACTTATGTTACTAATTTGTATGGTTTATAATTAAGATTGCCTATTGTAGCTTTAGCGTCAAAGTGCATTATTATTGCATTCAGTACATTATTAATGTATAAGGGGGCGCTAAAAAAATTGTGATCGAAAAGGGGGCGCCAGAATTGAGAGTTTGAGAAGCACTGATTTACAAACATCTACGCCTTCCCGGGATTCGAACCCAGGCCCAACAGTCAGCATCACTAACCACGATACCGGATGGGCTGCGGGTTATAACAAGTTATATGAATTGAATAACATTTTACATTGTAACTTTTTGTGTCAAATAACAAATAAGTATTTTTCTTTGTAATATTTCTAATTAATGCACCCAATTAATTAACTATACAAATGCATAATAATTTCACAAAAGTCCCAATGCGGCCTTCTTTATTATTACCTAAATCCCATGAGGTCTTAATGTTCTTCACCTATAATATGGACCAGGGGTACTCGACCTTTTCTTCTGCTGAGCCGCACACATACGTGGATTATTCCACGCGGGCCGCAACATGAGGCTCAATGGAGCAGCGGGGGAGAAAAATGCTTTAAGACCAAGACCACATTAGAAATTTAAAATATAGAAAAATGATCAAAATATTATAATTCCTACTTTGCATTTTATAATTATCATTTTTTTTTTATTCTTGTCACTAACACTAAACTAGAAGCATTTAAGAAATACTCCTTCACAATTTCTGCATCACTAAAGGGTTTCATACGATTACCAGTCATACAACAAATTTCGGGCTGTGGGTAGCCTAGTGGTTAGAGCATCGGACTCCCGACCGGAAGGCCTGGGTTCGATGCCCGATGTTACCAAATACCCTCCGAGTACACACGGAGTACGTGCTCGTTAAATCAGTGGGTCCGTAGTCTTATGGGCTGAGTCACGAGCGCGGAAACTGGAGAATATTTCCCTCCCCGTCAGTTTCTATGCAGAAATTGTGGAGGGGTAGATAGGTGGTGTCGCCATCTATCGTTCTTTCGGGGAATTTCGCCGAGCTAAATCGTGATGTCACCTGTATGGTGCTCAAAGCCAACGACAGGCGTACCTCTAGCCGCATGCCACGATGAATTTCGTGGGCCTCGATCTGACTACGACAAACAGGTGGCATTAGAAACAAAAAAAAACTTCATAGTATGTCTTTGTTACCGCTGTGATATTACGAATGACAAAACACTTTGTTGCTGTTGCAAAGATTATTCAAGAAACCACACACACATATTTATTACCTCTTGAAAGAGATCGTCTAGGAAAAGTGTCGTTGAATGAGTTCTATTTATTGGTATTTTTTAAGTACAGCACTGTCGTGACAAATAAAACAATTACTGATCCATGTTTGTTTTTCACTACAAAACATTCAACTTCCCAATCGTCTTGAAACGATTTCTTTTTTTCGAATATTTTTCGCTTGCAAGATATGAAAGATAGTTAATAATTATTTCCACCCATAAAATTGTCGCTACTCCACTGTTGTTTGTTATCTCTAAACGCAACCGTTCCAAATAGAAAAAGAACATTAATTGGTACTCATACGACACCATCAGCAAAACGCAAAATTGATATATTAGATTTCTTGGAAAAGAATTTCCCACCCAGTTTTTAATACAATGTTCTTAAATAAGTAAATGTTTCACAGCCATGACCGGGCCACTTCAAAAGCTGATACAGGCAGCTGTAAGGCATGACGTAATCGGCTCAAAATGACGCTGCCAAAAATTTACCGAGATAAGAGCGATGTTTCTAAAAATGAGTGCTGAGGATATCTGTAAGTCATGAATTTATATGAAAATTGAAACGTTTTTTTTTCATTCCGAGAATTTGTTTCGAAATTGGAATTTGTATTAGCAACATTTATTAAAAAGCATTTCCTAATTATATTGAAGTTCCCCACGATGAGAAGTGCAGCCGGAAAGACGATTTCCAGGTGAGACTCTCATCAATCTGGACGACAAATGAACACAAACACCCCGGCACGAATTTAGAAAGCTCTACAGAAACCTCTTAGATGGAGGAATCATGTATAAGACTAATAGTTCAATGGAACAGGTACGGATTTGGAGTTCCGTGCTGTAGGTTCGATGGAACTTGGCTACTGTTTGAGATTTATGCGTGAATGTTAAGCTGTATTCTATTTACTAGGTAGTTAAAGAATGAAACTCGAAAAAATTTCTTTGTTCAATGAGTGATCCTTTCTTACATCTCAAAGCCATGGAACAATATTAACATGCGTGTAAAAAAAAAGGAAACATCAGAAAATTAACTTTTGAACAAATGCAATTTTTTTCTTCAATCTATCTCTACAGCTGTCACCGGAGATGAAAGTCAGACGAGCTGCCATAAAACGTATCCCAAATCTTAGTTTGCCTGCAAGTGAATAAGTACAACTTAAAGGAATCCTTTATTACAGTCTGTAAATAATAAGGATTACACGATAAAAACAGATCCGCCAGAAAGAACACTGTTTAGAGAATATTCATTTATCCCGATTTAAAACTTCACAAATAATAAATAAATTCGAGAAGGATATAAATATAAATTAACAGCGCCCTCTTGAAATGGATATAGAATTCCTTTGATATACCGTGCAGAATGTTGGTGTTGTCTGAAAGTTTGGAGAATGCTCGTCCCTTGTGTAATGCAAAAAACAAAGATTCAAAGTGTAATGTAAAAAACAGTACATTGAGCACTTTAACGGGAAGCCTCATCATTTGAATGCGATTGTAAAGGTCCGTTATGCTTTGGATTGAGACGTTGATGATCAAAAATGAATTAATATACTGTAGTATATTTTCGAAATGTGTTGTAATTTTTGATATTGAATTATATTAGTCTTAAATAATCAGAGCCTTTCTGAGACATAGAAGGAATATATTAACAATTTTTCGAGTTAAAAAAACAATCCTAATGTATGTTTGAAAAATTGAAATTGAAATCCGCCGAGTGGTATCAAAATTGTACTTTATTTTTTATAAAAGAATCTGAAAATTTGTCATGATGATTTACAAAAAATTTCGCTTAGGGTATAAAAGTAGATAAAATTTTGTGCAATTGTCACTTGGATAGTTATTTGGACAAATCGAATTTTTTATATATAGTGTTAATTTATTTCATGTAATTTTACTGTAAATCTCAGCTAATATGAGTGAAAACAATGCGTCTTTTTTAAGTTATCTGATAGATTGCAAACTTGACACTGTTTAGTAGCAAGATAAAAAAAAATCATCTTCAGTTGGACGTTCTTCGCAATTTGTGCTGAATCAACATACAAAAATAAAACATGCCTGCTCACTCAATTCTTAGAATTAATCCGCATGACTGGATCTTTTCCGAACGTTCTGATTGATGGGAGCTTCTTTTGGAACAAAATAGAAGGAAAGTCTTTTTGCGCAAGAACTGAACTCTTCCAGGAATATTATCAATAAGATAATTAACCAAATAGGTTATTTATTTCAAGCATCGATTCTCTCTCTCCTTTTTTTATTTAATTCACTCAAAACTCGTTGAGCTTCTATATATTCCAATATCACTCTGTAAGGAAGGAAAATAACTCATTCTCATCTCATACGAAAGAACATTCAGTTTTTATTGTTTTAGCTTTCTTTTGTTTTCAAATACGGTCATATAATGTCAGGAATAATACTTTCTGTTGAGGACTTTGTTTAACGGACGATTTTATAACCTTTCAAATGACGCGTAGAGGAGGGGGTCCAGCCCGTGATAAATTTACAAAATTCGTCTATTTTGTGCAATATTTTTGGTTTTAAAATTTTTTTTTTTTTGTAAAAAATTAATCCCATAACTTTTATTATTTTATCACGTTGCTTATGTTACTCCGAATCTCTTTTCTTTCTTTTTTCTAAATTGAAATTTATCAAACAGAAATCGCGCTTAAATTTAACGCACGAAAATGTGCAACATCAATTACAATACGCAAATACACATGCATCGAGATCGACTTGTAAAAACTAAGTGAAAGAGTTGAGAAACAGATATCTCACTAATTAAATAAATTAAACATTATTTGACCATTGCATTATTATTATTATACTATCAATTTTTGTGTTTACATGAAAAACAATGAAAACAATAATAATATGTCAGTCTGTTTGAAATTTTCCCTCCAACAAATGTTTGTAATGGATCCAAATCTAATATAAAGATATATATTTTTATATGCGACCCGCGGAATTGTAAAGTTTTTCCGAAGTGGCCCGCGAGGTCATTTGGGTTGGCCACCCCTGGCGTAGAGCATAAAGATTTACGTGCTGTGTTTTCAAAATACTTCAACCGAACTATTTATGTCAAAAATTGGATCACATCATTAACGAACAATTCATATAGTTGATTTTTTTAACACATTAATCACTAAGATTGTCACAAATTTGGAACTCATTAAAAACATTTGAGAGCAATTATCAATGTGGCTTGAGTATATGTATCTTTCTGTATTTACTTACGAAAGATTACATAAATTGGCAAAATAATATTTTCATTTAAAAGCAGATCATTAAAAACACATGCCCTATACAAAATATCCGTCCAGCCATATTTGCATCCCTTTATTATAGATATCAATATAAATTATCTAATTATTAAATACAATGGAATTCTTTTTTAACTGTCTGATAAAATTGACTCCAAAATTGCGCTTACTGTAAATTTTTGATTCAAATAGTCTCACCCACTTTGCTTTTTGGGTTTTCTAAGGAAAAGAAGCTGAAAAATTGAAATTTTAAGAGAAACGTAACCACAATCATTGTAAATTTCAAAATGAAGAGATCATTTGAAATTCTCCGCACACAGTGACTTTTACAACATCTTTAAAAAGGCAGATGTCTAAAACCACCCCTTGAACAGCAATTAACGCAAGAGCAATTTCTGCACAGATTGAACCGCACACTAAGGGAATCTCAATGGGATCAGATTTTTTTCTAAATTTTAATGACGATTTGTTCTAAATATCAATCTCATTTCAGTTTTCGCGTTAAAAGGATTATGTCAGATTTACTTTCTATTCCTAGAAAAAAAATATTTTAATAATTGGCATGTGGATTATTCAACGACTGGCTGGTGCTAATTATATCCTTGAAGTATCACCTATGCAATTTCTAAAAATAACTATTATTTACCTTCACTTTATCGCATGATTATAACATCCCTATTATTCACCGCACCCGAGATGGGGGGATTCTTTTGTGTCATTCCTCGATCTGAAAATAGACGCAAAATTCTCCTAAGGCTTAAAATTCATTTTTCTACACGGCCATTCTCTTGTCTCATATCTATTTCCACAATGTAATGCATTGATTTCACACATATTTATATTACATAACTAATAACCATAGCCTCTTAATGGCTAAAACTGCTCTCAAAACTTCGTATAGAATAATATTAAAACTTAAGTTCGTAACAGCTAAAAAAAAGTATTCAATTTTTAAAAAATTATTTTACCAAAACTTTTATATTAAAATGAATGCATCCTCACGTAGTTTATTTTCTACGATGGCGGTTTTGCGATCGCTTCCAGTCAGTTAGAAGAAAAAAAACTTTAGAAATTGAATATCATACTTACCATGTTAATATCTGCCGCTGGACCTGTTATATCGGCTATTCCAACACCGATGTCGTATACGTCCTCTGCACCCCAGGACTCTACCAACAGGAGCGTCCACACCCAAAGGAGTCTTTTCATCGTGATTGCGCGACGGTCTTTCTCTGTCTGTTTGGACAACCACTTGTGAGGATTGTTTTCTTTCGCTCTCCTGCAGGTGGGACCGGTTCTAATTCGTTCTACATTTTCCCTCATTACTCAGAGAAGTGGAACGATTTTTCGCCCTTATCTTGAGGGACGTATCGCATTAGGAAGGCTCGAATTGTTACCGTAAGGTTAAATAAACAAATAAAAAAAAAAGGATTGTGTGTTAGTATTACGCTCGGATTTTGAAATATTCAGATGTTTCTGAAGTATTGCATTCGGTAAAATGCTTAAAAGCTGCGCTATTAGTATTTTTGATTGATAAATGCTTTTCACGAATCATAAAATTTAATAAATGAAAACAGATAGAATGTGTTTCCCCCCTCGGTCAGATTTCGTTCTTGAGCAATTTCTGCGTGTTTGGATTATTCCATGAAATGATTTCATTTATTTCTTCAGTCTCTCTATATTATATAATTTTTTATACGTATAAAGTATTAAAAGATTGAATGGAAAGCATGTACAAAATAATTGCTTGCGTTTCGTAACAATTTCCTTTCCAATACTTCAAAAAAGCTAAAAATCAAAATCATATTTTAAAAAAAAATTGTTAGTTAAATAATCATTTTGATGTGAATTCGGTAGCATTCCAATTAAGCTGTCTTTTGAGATATTAAAAGTCTGCATGGAATGAAAGGTTAGAAAACTACGAAAGATAAAGAAATGTGTGAGAGAAAAATTTTTTTAATTCTGTATTGTGTACGCTTAAAGTCAGTTTTCATATGTGTTGTACCTTAAAGGGTTAGAGGCTGGTGTGTGCTGATGGGTTTAAATTTCTGACTCTAGGACATATTGTGTCAAACACAAGGTTCCTTATTGGAAAGTACTACTATATTTTGACCCTATTAAAATAAAGTACTAGGGAATATTTCATTGTATTTACTTTTATGTGGACTATACAAATAATATATTTAATTTTTTTTTTAAAAAAAATCTGTTTTGTTAATATATCTGTATACATTTATGTAATAAATAAATCCACAAAAGTGAATAACGATTTTAATTGAAATGATTCTGAGTGAAAAGAAAACTAGCTTATTTTAATGTCAATGAAATTATCCTTAGCTACAGTGCTGAAACGTTTATCCAATTATCAAAGCACAAACACTGTTTACGTATCCTCATCCTAAAATTAAATATTCATACTCTTTAACGAAGTGGAGAAACCCGCTCCACCCCCCCATAACTCAACAAAAAACACTTTTTTCACACTCTTAAGAACACGATTTAGCTGCACTGCACTGCGTCTTTTACTCTGGGTTCTTGGGTGATATCTCACCGCCTTGATTCACTGCCTTCGGCCGTCCCGCTTTCCTTCCTGCGTTCTTCTCCTCGCCCCGCCGGCGCTCTGCTTCGATAGAGCGTTCGTGCTTTGGGGTACGTCCTCCCTCCCCGTTTTGTCGTGGGAGTTTTCTTGATTTGTTCAACCCTCACATCATGGTTTACCTTTTTCTTCCATCCTTCTGGGAATAGGCGCCTTCGGTGCCGGCGCCCGCGATCATCTAATTTTAGTTTAGTTAGTTTGAGGGACATCAAGAGGCTCTTCACGAAAAACAGAAGACGTTAGGATTTCGACCAGAGCAGACGTGTTCTTCTGAGCTCCGACTTGCATTCTATTTCCGTCCTGATGGCACAAATGGAAACCGATCCACCAAATATTACCAACAGCTGCGAAGAGAGAAACAGGCTTTCACTGGAAATCGAAGCCCTTGACATAGTTATCAATCGCTGTACTGAACTTGTCAACTTTCCAGACACCGATGATAACCACGAGATGAAGGCCATTCTTCGGGCCTCTATTGATGATACCCAAAGAAAAAAGGATACAATGATGAGTGAGCTTCATTCCCTCCCCCCATGTATGACTTTTAATTGCAATGGTAATTACTGTACTCCCCAATACCGACTGAAAAGCATAAAGATAGTGATTCGAATCACATTTAAAAAAATTATTTTGAAGCACCCATAAATGCAAATAATGCTAAAAATAAAAATAAAAATAAAAAACTTAAAATTAATAAAAAGGATTCTGTGGAAGACTTTGTTTTCCCCAAGAAAACAGCTAGACCTGTCTCTCCTTTACCTAGTGAGACAGTCACTGTAAATAATAGTTTCTCAGATCTTGAATCTGAAAATGATAAGGATCAAGTTGCTCCGGAAGAAAATAATGAAACAGCGCCCCAAAAACCCAAGCCCCCTCCCCCAATTCATCTTAAAATTAAGAAAAATATCAGAGACCAACTTAAATCCATTTATCAAAAATTCCCGGATATCACTAACAAATCGTCAGGAGAATTTGTTAAATTAATCACTAATGACATAGAAGAGTATCACGCTCTTACAAATTTTCTTGAAGAAGACAAAGATTTTGAATTTTTCTCACTTAAACCAAAACCAATTAAAATAGTTATTAAAAGACTGCCCATTTTTACCAAAAACTCACGAGATAAAATCCGACCTAGAAGAAGAAGGATTCACAATTGAAAATGTTTCCCAATTAATTTCTAAGAAAACTAAGACCAGTCTCCCATTTTTCCAAGTCACTCTCCCCCGCAACGCCAATAACCAAAAGATCTTCGATCTCAAAACTGTCGGCTACATGCAAATTAAAATTGAAGGTTACCTCATTAGAGGAATTACCCAATGTTTTAACTGCAACAATTTCTTTCACACGGCAGAAAACTGCCACCTCAAACCAAAATGTCTAAAGTGTGGAAAAGAGCACCCCACCCGTCAATGCCCGATAAAGGAGCGACAGGAAAACCCCTTCTGCATAAATTGCCAAGAATATGGTCATTTGGCTTGCTATACCAAATGCCCCAAGTTCCCTAAGCCAAAAAAGGGCACGCCCCTTACCGCGAATAAAACTTTCGAAAGCAACGTTCGTAGGGAAGGTGTCTCTTTTACTAACATTGTTAGCGGAACCGCACCCCCCTCCACCCCCACCCCAGTCCCTAAGTTAACTGAAAAAACTAATGAAAATTCAAATAACATAATTTCCCACGGAATCCAAGCCATAGAAAATGAAAATTCAGACCTAGCTCATGTGATTGAACTGGTCAGCATGATTTCTAACATCATAAAAAGATCACCTGAAATTTTACAATTACTTCCCAAATGAAAAAACTCCGAAGATGATAGGGCTAAGGCTTTACTTCTTTTCGAAGCTATGTTAGATAAATTTTAAACTCCCTTTTCCGTAATTTCTCTTTCTACAAAATTTATTATATTTTCATTTTATTTCTTTGAATATTTTACCATCAATTGTTAAACTTTAACATCAATAGCTACTCTTTAAAAATTTTCCCAAGTACAATTTTCGAAGCTCACTCCCATCATCCAATCAAAGCCACTCATGAGAAGTCATGCGCCTTCTATCCCATTGGTTCCTGCCACCGATTTCCACGCCCACCATTACCAGCCAAGGAGCAAAACCAAGCCGATTCTAAAACAAGATAGAAGACTGAGGGATTGACGTATCCCATAAAATGTAACCATCTGTTTGAGGGACACGATAGCGTGAGGACGTGCCTTGACATACGAGTTTCGTAACCCAGGAATATTGCACCGCAACTTTTGGCCAACTGAAAATTTTTTTTTCAGTTTTGCGATTGCTATAACTTGACTTTATCCAATGGCTAGAAAAAAGAATCCAGCAAATAATGCACGGAAAGGATTTGAAACTTCTACAGCTCCGGACCGGACTTTGAGCACAGGAACGCCGACCCTCACACATTTGGAAAATATTCACTTCTCTACTTCTGAAACGACTTCAATTCTAAATCACTCTACTGAGAACATCATAGACCTCTCATTGCCTGCTTCAACCCAATCTTCACGACCAGGAACGCCCCAGAACTTTGCCAACAGATCAATCCAAAAGTCAAACTATCATGGACTCCAAACTCTCGCCAATAGCATCAAGGCATATGCTTTCACCTTCGATGGATGCCAGAAAATAATCAACGATTTAATTCAAGCTGGCCTTACAGACCCAAGTCATCCACTACTATCCCTCAATGCCAAGGCACTAGAAGACTGCAACCAAAGGTATCAACAAGCGTAAGTGAGTTTACCTCTCACCCCTCCCCCTGCGACTCCCCTAACTGTACCCTTCATACTACCTCTAACTCTACCCCAGTTAAAACAATTCACTTGAATTCCCCCCTCTCCCCAAAACAACTTCGATAAAACGTAAAGAAAGTGTAGACGGTTTTACCTCACCCCACTAAGAAAGTTATCTAAAAACCATAGATCAAACTCAAACCCAGACTTAAATTTCAAAATTGACCTAACTAATAAATTTAATGCATTGGATAAACAAACCCCTCAAACACAACAGGTAGCAGTTTACACACAGCTCCAACAACTCACTCAGTAAAAACACTCGAAATTCTAACCCCCACTACTTTAAGTCTTCCTCCCCCTAACCATGCTGAAAATGACCGATGATTTCAGAACACAAATGAAAACACTCACAAACATAATGCCACACATAAGAAGCAAAATGACTCTGGTCAGTACATTAAACTCTACACAGACACTTTTGACCAGTATCACAAACTTAATGACTTACTAGAAAAATTAAAATACCCACACTACACGATCCACCCAAAAAAACACAAAGGCCAATAAAAGTAGTCCTTAAAGGGCGCGACACAAAAACAATTGACATCTTAAGCGAGACCTGAATGATCTGGGATTCATTGTTGATCGGGTGACGCAACTAACAGGAAACATTACAAAGCAACTTGTTCCCGTTTTTACGGTATCACTAGCTAGGAACCTCGTAAACGTTGAAATTTTTTATCTAAAAACTCTAAGTTACCTCTCCATAGTAGTCGGAGGCTTTCAAAGCGAAGGGACAACCCAATGCTTTCAATGCAGGCAATTTAATCACATGGCAGACAACTTCCATCTCACACCAAGATGTCTTAAATGTGGAGATGCTCACCAGACGCGTGAATGCCAGATCAAGTGGGTCGATTCACTTTTCTGCATTAACTGCCAGACAAACAGCCACATGGCCAATTACTCTAATGCACCCTTTTCCCCAAGCCCCGCAAAGGCACAGCATTTAAAACTAACTACTCCAACATCGTCAATAGTATCGTATGCACAAATAACACAAAAACTTCACACTCCACGCCCCCCAACAGATGGCACCACACATTACACCCATACCTGCTCAAGAAATCATTACCCCGATCTACCTAGAAATATCAATAAAAACGAATTGTTTAATCTTACAGTCCACAGATGGCGCTCTGCGCATTCCATTGTAATATTCCATAGCGTAAATAAACAGTTCATGTTCAAACTCGTTCGTGTGTCTTTTGTGCTGTCAAGATACTATTTCTCTTCAGACCCCAATTCAATTATTAAGAAATAAGTAACTACTTCCAGGTGCAGCAAGAGATGGCGTTTCCAAATCGAGTTAAGTAACAACAAGCCAGGTAATTTTGGTCGTACCGTAGCCGGAGTTCAATATTGTGAAACATTCTAATTCAAAAAACTCCTGGCTTGTTGTTCTTTCGGCAATATTTTTCTAAAAGATATTGTCATAATTCAATTGATGAAAAATTCTAATTCTTTTTTTGTGTGTACTAAGTTTAAAAAGAAATTTTCGAAGTGTAATATTTCAAATTCATGTATATTCAAAAGTTTAATCTTCTTATATATATGGTTATTTCAATGTTTAATCGATTGTTGTGCGATTATTCTTAAGTGGTAAATTACTTGTGAGTTTCTGCCATTGTCGTTCCTGTATCATATGTAACAAAAGTTTCGTTTTACCTCGCTTGTGTGTTAAAAATTTCCTATTCATATATTCCGTAGTAATTCTTTTTTAGAATTTCTCCCCCACTCTTTTCCCCCCTTCCGCGGTGCCAAAGGAATCATATCTTTCTCGACTAGACAATTAGTCATTCTCGAGCAGGATACACAGGAAGGTCAAAGCCTTTCAAAACAAGATCTGGGAGGACGAACTTCGAGCTCTCGACCCCGACGACGGATCCCTCTGGGAAATGTCGAAGGAACTGAGAAAGAAGAAGTCCCCAGTGTACGCCCCTTAATGGCCAGGGCGGGATCGCACACACGGACTCTGACAAAGCCGAGGTGATTGCATGCTCCTTGGAAAAACAATTCCAAGAAAATAATATTACTCACACTTCTGATTACCTGATTAACAGGGTCGTCGAAAATTATTTCTTGAACGAGAATAATTTCGATGCCCCCCCTCTCCCCCCTCCCATGCCCTCGGAGGTTCTTAATTATATTAAGAAAGCGCAAATTAGGCGCGCCCCAGGCAGGGAAGGGATAACTAACAAGATTCTTCGAAATCTCACCCTTCCGGTGATTTTTCAAATTACTAATATTATCTCTAATATTTTCATCACCGGACATTTTCCAGATTCCTGGAAACATGCTTCGGTGATTCCAATACTAAAACCTGGAAAGCCCCGTGGCGCTGCTGACAGCTATAGGCCGATCAGTTTGCTACCTGTGCTTTCCAAGCTAGCAGAGAGACTTATTCTCTCCAGACTGAACGATTTCCTCGCAACTAACAAAATACTAATCTCTCAACAACACGGATTCAGGCCTCAACTATCCACATCGCACCAGTTGCTCCGGGTAGTTGAATATGCCAAGTCTGGATTCAAAGAGAAAAAATGCACCGGGGCCGTTTTTCTGGACATCCAGAAGGCCTTCGATCGTGTATGGCATACGGGCTTACTTTATAAGCTCATTAAAATTAACGCTCCTCCACAACTAATACTTATTATAAAATCCTTCCTAAATAACAGATCCTTCGCCGTCAGAGTCAACGACACTCACTCCTCGACAAAACAAATAAGGGCGGGGGCGCCGCAGGGCGCACTCCTCTCCCCCACCTTATTCAACATCTACGTTAACGACATTCCAAAAACACGACAAACGACAGTCTGCCTTTACGCAGACGATACTGCGATCCTCACGCAAAGCACGAACAAAAACTGCATCACGCACTTCCTCCACAAACACCTGGCAGAGCTAGAAGACTGGTATAAAAAATGGAAAATTTCCATCAATCCTGGAAAAACTGAAGCAGTCTTCTTCTCTCTCGGGAACAGCACTCGTAAACCACCGCCCATACACGTCCAGAACCACCCGGTTCCATGGTCAAGATCAGTTAATTACCTAGGTGTCACGTTGGACGAGCACCTCTCTTTTAAAGATCATTTAATTAAAATTAATAATAAATTCCGAGCTTTAGCCTGTCTTTATTACCCCTACTTCACTCGGAATTCTCCGTTGTCAATTAAAAATAGGTTGCTTATCTATACTTCCATACTCAGACCAGTACTCCTTTACGCTTCACCCGTCTGGGGGCATGCTACCAAATCTAATATCGACAGACTAGAATTTTCTCAAAATATCATGATTAGGAAACTAACAAACTCCCCATGGTTTGTGAGAAACGAGGATCTTAGATTCGCGTTAAATCTCACAACCGTGCGGGAAACCATCAAGAAAATTGCAACTAAATTCTTCACTAACTTAGAACTTATAGACAATAGAACTTTAAGAAAAATTGAAATTTATACTCCTGATCCTAATTTTAACAGACCCCGTAATATTTTACTCTAACATTAATTCTAACAGGGAGACTCGTCTCCCACCCAGATCTCAAACTAACTTTTTCTCAACCGACTCCACCCCCTCCTCAGTAGCTGCCTCCCCATTGGTCGAGCGTAAGTTACACAAACGATCTTAAATCCGACCGCTCTTGCGGCCACTCCACTGAAGCGGACGGCGAAAGGAAGGAAAGAAATCGGTTCGCCGGTCTCTCCCTCCCCTAGCCGCCCAGCGCATCTGATTTATTGCCGCCGACCCCCCTCTTCGGAGGACGAGTCGACAGGCGCTCCCGTGATATTTTTTCTCACACACACGACAGCCAAACGCAAACATCTGCTTCCAGTACCTTACCACACATTTGCATTATTTCTTATTAATTTTATGGCAATCATTGTTTCTCTTTATATTTTTCTAATACTTTAAATTTAAAAAAGGGCAATTAACCAATTTTTGAAAGTAGCAAACCTAATTCCAATGATAGGAGATAAAGATCTCGAGATGAGATCAGGCGCTCCAGCCCCATCGATTCAACACCTCTCGAGCAGCTGCGTTTTTATTATTTGTTTTTCTTTAAATTATTCTTTTTGCTATATTGAAATGGATATTGAGGTTTTATTGAAGAAAAAAAAGAACGTCAAATCCTCGATTACAAAATTGCAAAACAAAACAGAAGAGGAAATTGAGAAATTAAATAATGTTGGTTTATTGGCTCGGAAAAATAGATTCTTAGAATTTAGAACTGAAATAAAGGATATTTTGGATTCTATTATAAGTATTTGCGAGGAAAAGGACGAGGAAACTTATTGTACGGAAAAGGGCGACATTTTAGATACGTTAGAAGAAATACTTGTCGCTATAGACACTCAGCTTATGCCTTCTGTAGTAAATTCCGATTTTGAGGTTAAAAACCAAGGTTCAAGTCAAGGTTTAGTCTCAGCTCGGTCAGCTGAAGTGAAACTTCCTACATTATCCCTACCTATATTTTCTGGTGTAACTGGGGAGTGGCTTGCATTTTCTGATCTTTTTGAAGCTGCAGTTTCCAACAATAAAAATTTAACGGGAGCGCAAAAGTTGCAATATTTAAAGGGCAGTTTAAAGTCCGATGCATTAAAAATCGTTAATTCTTTATCCATTATCAATGATAATTTCGAAATCGCTTGGAAATTGCTAAAGGATAAATATTTTAATAAAAGAGAAATTATGTCCTTCTTGATTAGAAAGTTTATTAATATAACGCCCGTGAGTGGAGAATCATCCACACAAATTCTAAATTTGATAGATTCCGCTAAGGAATTTGTAAGGATGTTGGAGTCACTTGAATACATGGTTGACCCAACTACAGATACACTCTTAATGCATATGATATTGTTTAAGCTCGATCCAAATTCCAGAACATGGTTTGAGAGAACCTTTTCAACAGATGTTATCCCAAGGTTAGATGAATTGTTGCAATTTTCCTTGCAACACAAGCGAAATCCATTACGAGTTCAACTACTAAGAGAAATGTTCAAAGGAAGGTGACTCTAGTCGCGTCCAACGCCCAGTCACAATGTCCTTTATGTAATGCAGAACATACATTATCGAGATGTGATACTTTCTTAAAATTGTCAGTTCAAGGCCGTTCAGATTTCGTTAAAACGAATAATGTTTGCTTTAAATGTTTAACACAGTTTCACAGTGTGAAAACTTGCAAAAGCAAGTTTAGATGTAAAAAGTGCACCACAGTTTACTTCATATTGAAAATGTTAGTGCTAAGGGAAGACAGGGCGCAGTAAATGTGTTAAATTCTAGAGAACTTTCTATCAACGCTCCTGTGTTTTCGCCTGTCCCTATTTCAAGTACTAGTGAACCAAGCGAAAATTCTAGAGTTGTGGATGTTACATCGTGTATTTCTGCTGTGAACCCAGATGTTCAAATTCTTCTTTGCAAAGCTTTAATTCAGGTAAGAGATATTTGGGGTAACTATCAGACCTGTAGATGTCTTCTGGATAGCGGAAGCCAGGCTTCACTTATTACAAATGAATGTATTGAAAGGCTAGGCTTGCGAAAGGAAAAGGCCAATGTGCGTATATCATGTTTGGGCGTATCCGATACGCGTATAAATGGGGTTTTTGAGATTCAATTTACCTCACATTTTTCATCTCAAAATTCTTTTCATTCGTCCGTGTATGTGATCAACAAAATTGTAGGTATGATCCCACATCACGATTTAGATTCCTCAATGCGTGAATTATTTGGGGATATTTCTCTGGCTGATCCAGCATTTTACAAGAGTGGTCCAATTGATGTGCTACTTGGTGTTGACCTTACTTTGCCATTGCTAAAGGGTCAAATGTTATCTTTGCGTAAGGATAAGCCATTTGCCATTCGTTCAGAATTGGGTTGGATAATTGGTGGCAAGGCAAATTCTAGTGGGCAAAATTCTTTCCATGTCAATCATATTCAGTTAGTATCGGATCAGCTAATCAATAAATTCTGGGAATTAGATTCTGTGCCATGTGCCAAATCCTTAACTTCATTAGAAGAGGCTCGTGAAGATCATTTCGTTAAGACACATTCTAGGGATGAGGATGGCAGATACACAGTAAGGTTGCCATTTCACACTCCTACGACGCGGTTAGGTAATTCAAAACAATATGCAATTCGTAGGCTAATCAGCGTGGAACGCCATCTCATTTCTAATCCTGACAAACACAAGCTGTATCGAAATTTCATGAAGGAATACCTTGATCTAAAGCACATGTGTGTGTGTGTGTGTGTGTGTGGAACTTGTTCCGGACTCTGATATTAATAACGTCAAAAGTTTATACCTTCCTCACCATGGAGTTGTTAGGGACACCAGCTGTACATACAACAAAGCTTCGCGTCGTCTTTGACGCCTCCAGTAAAACTTCGTCTGGACTATCTCTCAATGATCTGCTCATGGTTGGGCCAAGAGTGCAGCCAGAACTTTTCCCTATTCTTATCCAGTTTCGAATTTTCAGTGTAGATATTTGCGCTGATGTTGAAAAGATGTTTCGCCAGATTAAAGTTCATGAGGAAGACGTAGACTGGCAAAGAATTCTCTGGAGGGATTCTCCAACCGAGCCTATAAGGGAATATCGCCTAACAACTGTTACGTATGGTACGTCCTCAGCACCATTCCTCTCTACGAGAACCTTGCGATAGCTTGCCATTGACGAACAAGAAAATTATCCAGCCGCTTCAAGAGCTATCCTTAGTCATTTTTACGTTGATGACTTGCTGAGTGGAAGTGCGACAAAGAAGGGAGCCATTCAGCTAGTGTCAGAGCTGCAGGAGATGATGAAAAGAGGAGGATTTTCTCTGCGCAAATGGGTGTCTAACGATCCTGACGTATTGGCTACCATTCCAGAAGAATTAAAGGCAGTTGATTCCAAACACACAATCAAAGATGACCAACCTGTCAAGATCTTGGGAATAGCTTGGCTTCCAGATGTTGACAAGTTCATCTTTACCATCACCGTGAACGAGACTGATGTGTGGACTCAACGCAAGGTACTTTCTGAAGTCGCCAAAATCTTTGACCCCTTAGGTTGGTTGGCACCACACACACACACACACACACACACATCAGTTATCATTTCTAAAATCTTCCTTCAAGAGCTATGGAGTCACCATCTAAGCTGGGACGAAGAGATACCAGATTCTCTAGCAAGACAATGGAGAGTATTTCAAGAACAGCTTCCTCTACTTACAAATATCAAGATCCCACGCTGCATTCTCATTCCACAGGCTATAGACGTACAAGTACACGGGTTCTGTGACTCTTCAGAAAAGACTTACTGTGCAGTTATATACATTCGTTCCAAAGATGCAATCCAAACCGTAGTATCTAGACTGCTAACTTCTAAGACACGTGTCTCTCCAGTAAAACCTCAGTCTCTACCTCGACTAGAGCTTTGTTCTACCCTACTTCTTGCCAAATTGTTACAAGCTACCCTTCCAACTCTAACCGTGCCAATCTCCGAGACCTTTGCGTGGTCTGATTTCAAGATCACACTGGCATGGTTGAAGTCCTATCCGAGAAGATGGCAAAACCGTTCGTAGCTAATCGAGTGGAACAAATTCAAGAGCTGACCCCTAACGTGCACTGGAACTTCGTGAGTGGTCTGGAGAATCCTGCTGACTGTGGAACGAGAGGGACACCCCCAACTAAACTAGAAAAGTGCAACTTGTGGTTCAATGGACCCGATTGGTTAAGAAGTTCTACTTTTCCGATTGGAGAGTTTGAAGATAATCCACAATTACAAGAACACAGGTCTGCCGAAGCCAAAAGAACATCCAAGCTGATTATGCTGAACGTGGTTGATGCGACTTTCAAGGCTGAGTTCTTTCAAAAATTTTCGTCTTGGAGCAAGTTGAAAAGAGTTGTTGCCTTTTGCTTAAGATTTGTGAAGAACTGTTCTCTTTCTGCGTGTTAAAGAAGAAAGTCCTTTTTAACAACGGCAGAATTGAGCGAAGCCGAGAAAGGCATTGTTAAGTTTATCCAGCGTGATCATTTTTCGATGGAAGTCTCCTATCTTTCAGCAGGTAAGCAGCTTCCTTCGACCAACAAGCTTATACCCTTGACTCCGTTCTACGATGATTCCGGAATAATACGTGTCGGTGGTAGACTGAAAAATTCGATACTTGCAGATTCGCAGAAGTATCCCATCTTGCTTCCTAAAACCGACCATATTGTGAACTTAATTATCTCTTATTATCACCTGAAACTTCTTCATACCGGTCCACAACTTCTCCAAGCAGCTCTCAGAGAAAAATTCTGGATTCTTTCAGCCCGAGATGCAGTTAGAAGAGTAGTAAGAAGATGTATCCCATGCTTCAGAAATCGTCCAAGATTTGCCGAACAAATCATGGGAGATCTTCCAGAATCCAGAGTTTGCCCCTCTTCTGTATTCCAACGAACTGGTATTGACTTCGCCGGCCCGTTCTTGATACGAAGCTCCAAGGGAAGAGGAAGCCGGAATACTAAGTGCTACATCTGCGTCTTCGTCTGCTTAGCAACGAAGGCGGTTCATCTTGAAGCCGTTAGCGACTTAAGATCAAAAGCATTTATCGCTTGTCTAAAAAGATTCGTGGCTCGCAGAGGTAAACCATCAGAGATCTTTTGCGATCAAGGAACCAATTTCTATGGAGCTAGCAGAGATCTCAGAAAGGAGTTCCGCCAGTTGATGAAGGAAGATGCCGTTCATCAATTCCTGGTAACTGACAACATCACCTTTCACTTTAATCCTCCATCTGCTCCCCACTTCGGAGGCATTTGGGAGGCTACAGTGAAATCTTTTAAGTTTCATTTGAACAGAGTTGCTGGAGTCACTAGTCTCACCTTTGAAGAACTATCCACGTTATAAAGCCAAATTGAGGCATGCCTCAACTCCAGGCCACTAGGTGTATTATCTAGCAGACCAGATGATCCTTGTGTTCTCACACCAGGACATTTTCTGATGGGAAAGGCATTAACAGCTATCCCGCAACCTACAGTTCCAGACAACCTTCGCCACTGCGACCGTTGGCGATTGCTTACAAGAATGACCCAACATTTTTGGAATAGATGGTCTTAAGAATACTTGACATTGCTGCAGTCAAGATCAAAATGGCGCATCGTTCGAAAGAACCTTGACATCGGAGATCTTGTCTTAATCAAACACGACAACTCACCCCCACTACAGTGGAAATTAGGGAAAGTCACGGAAACGTTCCCCGGTAAGGACGGTAAGGTTCGTGTGGTTAAGGTAAAAACTCAAACTAATGAACCTGTGAGACCAATTGCTAAACTGTGTCCACTTCCTATAAACACTTGAACATTTGTGAATAATACCTAATTTTTTCTTTCACATTGTTGAGGTCATCTATACTTCTGTAAATCTCGTTGCTTAATTTCATTAATTTAGAAGTGTACTTTATTGTCAATTTGTATGTTAATTCTTATACTTGATTCATCATTATGTTTAGTATGTTAATTCTTATACTTAATTCATTAGTATGTTTAGCAACTTAGTATTTAAGTTAATTCATTAATTTTGAAACTCCTCCGTGTTTCAAGGGGGGGCGGTATGTTTAATTTTACAGTCCACAGATGGCGCTCTGCGCATTCCATTGTAATATTCCATAGCGTAAATAAACAGTTCATGTTCAAACTCGTTCGTGTGTGGTCGTCTTTTGTGCTGTCAAGATACTATTTCTTTTCAGACCAATTCAATTATTAAGAAATAAGTAACTACTTCCAGGTGCAGCAAGAGATGGCGTTTTCAAATCGAGTTAAGTAACAACAAGTCAGGTAAGAAAATAGCGAACCATTTCTTATTCCACCACGAATGTTTCAACCTCATTACGCACACCCTCCAACAAACGATACAGGCCCTCTCCCTATTAGTACAACAAATCAGCTACTTAAATATTTCAGATCACACTCCCACCTACCACTACCAATAAAAGTAAATCAAATACAAAGAAGGTAATCCTTGCACTTTTCGACGAATATCTAAATGATGAAGAAGATTAATTTATTTGCCCATTCATTCGCCGCTTGGCAATTGAAACACCAATCTAAAAATTTCCCGAAATATTTTCACTTTTATTTTTCACGTCAATACTCAATGCAAACCACCAATATCCTTTCTAAATTAACACAAACCCTGCCCCACCAAATGAGAGGTTTCTCACTCCTCTTTAAGATCCAATGGCAGTGCTACCTCTCTGCTAGCAGAACGATCCATCCTCTCTGACAAAGCAAGAAGACAGGCAAGGTACGCGGCTCCTACCAGTCGCTAGCGACAGGATTGGATGCGCAATCGATCATCAGTGACAACTACATCCACTCCAGTGATTTAAAAGACGATTTCGTCAGCCGATTCTCCTGAATTAAACTCCATGAACTTTTAGAAATGCAACCAAGGACTTTTTATCCACTGTTACAACAATAAGGATTCTGGTACATTTATGATATAGGGGACGGAGGGTTTCTTAAAAACCCAGTTTCCCAATGAACCCAGCTTCAGTTTGTTTGAGGGTGTTGAATCGTTTACAAAGAAAGAGCTGCGGTAGACCAGCAATTACGCCGTTTTTGAAGATAGTATGAGCAGCTGTAGCAGTTTGAGAGGGAGAGAATCATCGGCATGATGGAAGCTGGGTGGTCAGCTAGGCGAGTAACTCGTCAATTAGGCCGCTCCGATTGTGTTGTGAGGAGGTGTTGGGACCAGAGGATCCGACATGTGTCATTTACTCGAAGACCAGGCTCAGGACGCCCTCAACAGACCAGTCGTCAAGAAGACTGCCATATCGTAAGAAATGCACGCGTACAACCAACTACTTCCTCGACCGCCATTCACGCACAGGTAGCACCTTCACTAGGGGCCCCTGTGTCTTCTAGAACCATACGAAGGCGACTGGCTAAAGAACATTTGGGATAGCGGCGCCCATTACGTGTGCTGCCCTTGACGACCACCCATCGATGCCTCCGTTTGGAGTGGTGCCGCGCACGATGAAACTGGACTGCAGTGGAATGGAACCAGGTCGTCTTTAGCGACGAATCCAGATTCAATCTCAGCAGTGATAACAATCGTGTTCGTGTGTGGAGACCCTGTGGTGAACGCCTCAATCCTGCCTTTGCTTTACAGTGACACATCGCTCCCACAGCTGGTGTGATGGTATGGGGTGTCATTGCCTACAATACACGGTCACCTCTAGTATTGATCCGTGGAACCATGACAGCCCAGCGGTATGTCCATGACATCTCGCAACCACATGTGTTGCCACTCATGCAACGACATTTTTCAAAAAGACAATGCTCGACCTCACACGGCAAGGGTGTCACAAGACTGTCGCCGCACTGTTACTACCCTTCCTTGGATTGCCTGGTCCTTAGATTTGTCTCCAATCGAGCATTACTGGTATCATTTGGGACGGCGAGTTGGGTATCCTAAGAGTTTGAACGAACTAGAGGCAAGGTTACAGCAAATATGGAACGAAATGTCTCGAGATACCATATGCCCGATCATATCGCATCGTGCATTTGCACTAGAGTCGGTCCAACTGAGTATTAAATCCTCCGTCCTTTTACTTATTTGTCTGAAATAAATGATCCTTTTTCTTTGATTTTCTAATCTTTTACTTACATCAAAGTAGTCACAAAGTATGTAAAATTTCGTTTCATTTTGACGACTCCATCTTAGTGCGCTAATTTTTTGTCCATGAGTGTAGTATAATGTATTTTTTATTACTATAATAACCAAGAAAGCAGGGCCGACGCTAGCAATTTCGCCGCCCCGGGCAAAGAGATAAAATGCCGCCGCCGCCCTCCCCCCGTTTATAACAAGAATTAAATGATATAACCTAAACCTTTCCCATGCTTAGTGGTAAAGTAAAACGTGAGCAAAAAAGAATTGCTATCAAAAATGTTGCAGTTTTGATTAACAAAAAAAAAATTATTAATTTATATTTTTGGCACTAAATTAATATAAATTAAGGTTGTAAGCGTAAAAACTTTTTAATTAATTTTAATTTGGAGAAATAATAAGCAATATCCTTAAAACTATACTGAGATTTGGAGCAAAATCCAGGTTCGATCTGAATTTTACTCGAATTTGAAAGTCGATTGGACTTTCTTTTTTATTTAGCAAAACCAAAACCACTTCTATCTCGTCTGCCAGGTCCAGTGCGTTTATATCTGGGGAATTCCCATCAGTTAAGACTTTTTCTAGATCTTTACAGTACTTTAGTTCGTCATTTTGAGGAGTATATTTTAAATCACAGATATTGTATAAAAATTGGAAATAGTTGTTGTGGGTACTGATCAAATCAAACCTGGATTCAAGTGCATTGATAGCTTTATCTAATGTGAGAAAATAAAACTCTGCCTTATATTTCAAAGTAGGATCGTCTATCGGATCACCTCGTGCTTCATAGTCGAAATTAACATTCCTTCTTCGAACTCTATGGCACGTTAAATCTGTCAAGAGCTGAAATGGTGTGGTGTGGTAGTTAGGAGAGAGGGATGCCAGCTCAGGTGTCGTCCACGTCACTTGACTATGGTTCAAAATTACGTGGTTCGTCCCCAAAAGCCCTCGTGCAGCTGAACAGTGCGACGATAATATTCACTCACTCGAACGCTATGACGTGGCTTGGGGAGCTCAAAATTAGCCGGTATGTCAGTTTCGTTGGCGAGTTCTCAAGTATCGCAAAGTATTTCGTTAAAGGCTGTGTCCGATCTAAGATCCTTGAAAAAATCTTTACAACTTTTCAAGAGCTCAATAGCAGATGGTAAATCAGTCTTTTATCTGCAAGAACTTACTTATAGGATTGATACAATTTAAGATTTTGTTCCAAATTACAATGCAGCATAAGAGCTTAAATCAGGGGTACTCAACCTTTGTTGCCGTTGGGGCGCAAAGACATGAAAGGTATTTCACGCGGGCCGCATACACATGACAGTTATATCATGCGGGTTGCGGGTAATGGAAAAGACACACTATAAGACCAAAGCAACTTTGACAAAATTTGTAAAAGTAATTTTTGGCTTTGATGTTAATACTATATTAACTTTTCTATCAAACTCGCACACACAAACATTTATTTTTATGACTTTTTTATTTATAGTTATGGGATATAATTTCTATTTCCTTTTATCAATCTCTTCCTTACATTCTACTATTAAAAAAACAGATTACAAAATCGATATATTTAACTGCTTGATTAAAAGAATTACTTGCTTAATTTTTAGCTCATTGTTCTCTAACATTGAATTTCTTAGTGCAATGGGCCACTCAGAAAAGACCGGCGGGCCGCAGGTCGAGTATCACTGGCTTAAATTGTTTAACACACCTTAATGGTCCAGAAGCTTTTATAGAGTTGTCAATCTCCGAATTATTACAAACAGCAAGTAAAAAGCATCATATAGCCCTCCTACTTGATACCTTAGTGGTTTTAATGCATCTATTCAGCTTTCCCAGAGATTTTGTTTGAAATCACGTATCTACTTTATAAATTGTGTTCATCATATTTTTATTTCTGTGATGCACATTTTGCTTTCACTTTAATTAAATAGTTTTATGCTAGGAACAAGCAAAAAAAAAATAGTACCTTTTCTCTTTCACATTAATTATTGTTCTGTAACTATAAAATTTTAATTAAATCCTTTTTCTGTTGCTTTTTATTTCTGTCATAATTTTGACATCCTTTTGTTGCCTTTTTTAATGATTTTAAATTTTGTTATAGATTGGAACCTATTATTACTAGATTTTTTTTTCTTAAATATACGTATTAACGCTTTTAAACCTTTTCACTATCATGAAAAATACATTTTAAAGGATTTTTGAGAAATATAATAGTAAAATGAAGCAGTAAATAAAAACTATTGCGAACTGAAACCACCAACTTTTTAATTCTTAGTGCACCATTGTTCTACGGGACACTCTGATTAAGAGCCTCTCGTTTATGTATTGGATGAGTGATTATGCTCTGAAACTTTTTTGATAAATGGAAATAGGAATTCCAAGTACTTTATATTTGTATTCGTTGCAATTAAACGAATGAGATTTAAAGCCTTTATGTATTAATCACAAATATATATATATTATACATATAAATAAAAGTGAAGTGTCTGTTTGTAATTTGAAATTAACATCTATTTACTAAATGCATTTAAAAGTATATACGTTACTTATATGAAAAAATCCATTTTTGAAATTTATGTCTGTTTATCTGTCTGTCTGTTTGTTTGTTCCGGCTAATCTCTGAAACGGCTGGACCCAATTTTAACGGAACTTTCACTGACAGATAGCTATTGTTATAAGGAATAACTTAGGCTTCTTTAATTATAGAAAAAAATAAGGGTTCCACGAGAAAATAAAATTAAAACGAATGAAATGGAGAACAATATCCGTTTCAAATAGGGATTATTTATTTCAATAGAGATTATTTTTAGTCTATAGGGATTGCTTTATTTCGCGAGCCTTCTGTCTCAACGTTTCTAGCAGTTATATCAAACTTTTCTTTTGTTTCATTAGGTTACTGACACTCAAGATTTTTCCCGTTCATGTCTGATACTAACGATTTTAACAGTCTTCACACCATCGACACTGTCAAAGGTCATGCATCTCTCTAACCCCTTGCTTTCGGGTTCGATTGTGTTCGTTTAACTCTACCCAGTCCTCACCCCATCGACAGTGTCAAAGGTCTCGCGACCCTCTAATCATTCCAATCCGATAATCATTCCAACGATTTCATTCTCTCTCAAGAACACTGAGCAACATAAAATTTTCCATAACATAGACAGCATTTAAACTTAAATTAGGAAGTTTTCGGGTTTTACGTCATTTGACTTCTCACAAGGCTCCGCATTTAAATAGAGGTAAGCCAATTTCATACCTTTATTGTTTATTTCATTGCCAAACACTGCTCAAAGCAGTCACAATAAATGTTTGTCTTGCAAGAGTGATTGTACAAGTTTTGAGTGTGTGGTGGGGGTGGCGATCGCAGAGCCAACAGGTTGTTTTATTTAGTTAAGTACGTAGATAGTTGTTTCTAAAATAAATATTTCTAATTACGTTTTAGGTGAAAAAGTGCATTTACACCCTTAAATTAAGTAAGTTTATTGAAAACTGTAAATAACTTCATTTATCCTGTGCAATAATTATGGATATAATTAAAAATGAAGTGTCTGTTTGTAATTTGAAATTAACAGCTTTTTACTAAATGCATTTAAAATTAATACAGTACTTATATGAAAAAATCAATTTTTAAAATTTTTGTCTGTCTATCTCTCTATTTGTTCCGGCTAATCTCAGAAAGAACTGCACCAATTTTGATGGAACTTTCACTGGCAGATAGCTAATGTTATGAGGAGTAACTTAGGCTACTTTTATTTAAAAAAATAAATTAGGATTCCACGGAAATAAAATTAAAACCAATTTGCCGATTCAAATACAATTATTTATTTCAATAGGGATTATTTTTATTCAATAGGGATTATTTTTATTCAACGGGGATTATTTTATTTCGCGAGCCTTCTGTCTCAACGATTTCTAGCAGTTATATTAAACCTTTTTGTTTGATTAGGTTGCTGTCACTCGCGACATTTCGCGTCAATGTCCTTTGATCCTAATGATTTTACAGTCCTCACCCCATCGACAGTATCAAAGTTCATGCGTCCCTCTCACACTTTGCTGAACAAAAAACAAACAAAAAAAAGTCAAACAAAAAAGAAACATTGATTCACAAAGTAGAAGAATGACATTATGCTTATAGCATAGGTATTTCTTTACGTGGAATATATAATTATTAAATTTTCGTAAACTCTGCGAATTGAATAAACACTTTTTTGTTAAATTCCACGAGGATGAAGTCGAGAGTAACAGCTATTTAACATTAAAAAGAAAATGCATCAGAAACTAATATTAACGTATTACACATCCAGATACAAATTATTTACATTATTTTAATTTTATTACACAAAATTTGTAACAATGTGTTAATTTTGCTGAGCAGAAGGAAGGTGTTTTCAAAAATCGATCCATAAGAGAGTTACGGTGCTTTATAAGTAAAAAAAAAATCTTTTTTATCAGCTATTATATCTACAGAAGTAGATAAGAAGAGCAAAAATTCTCTGTAAAGGCAGTGAATGCGGTTGCAGGCAGTCGACGGCGGCGCAGAGTTGAGTTGTTTCGTTCCTGCTGCTGAGTTGAGCTGTTTTTCTTCTGCTATGGTTTTGGTTTTCGAGTTGAGGGGGGCTAGTTGTGAATTGTTTCCTCCTACAGCTAAGTTGAGTTTTTTTTGTAAAAAAAATGTACAAAAAAAAATTTGAAGTATGGGAATGTTAAACGTGCTCATGGCGCCACCTATTGATTAAAATATACACTAATTATAGATTTTAAAATGATTGAAGTAAATAACACTCAAATAAAAAATTACAATAATAAATCCATATTCAAACTCAGGACTTCAGATCAAAATGTCTCCATAGGACAATAGTTTTTCAGTTACGCTAACCATTGTCCTATGAAGGCATACAGACCTGAAGAAAACTTATGTTTATAATCTCATGAATTTAATTTTGCAGGGGAAGTAGATGGCGACGTGTTTTAAAATCATTTTCTTAATTAAAATGAAATAAAAAATATTTAATTTATATTATTTTAATAATTTGTAAAGTTTAATTCAGTATAATGATTACATACACACACAGTAAAGATACAAAGTAAATTGATTATTCAGAAAAATGTGCCGTAGTATACTCGTCATCAGCGTGAACGGGTTACGATTTAACTTGTTTTAAGCTTGTCTGATCTCGATTCTACAAGACGGCGACTGAATTCTACGTCAGAAATTATCTCAATGTTTACAGCGGGGATGTCGATATTTTTTTAAAAATCATTTTCTTGAATGTTTTGATAATAATCTTTTTTGAAAATAAACACTTTTTATTATTAAAAGCTGTAAATTAGGTAACTGAAGAATTTTTTGAAAATCTTCACTTAGATATTATTTTAAGAAGTAGGAGACGTATTATATCCATCTAATTGTGTTGAATATCATGAAGAATCTGTTTAAAAAATATTGTATAAAGATTAATATTTTTCAAAAATTTAATATTTTTTTCTATGATAATTTTTTTACCTCAAAAAATTAATATTTCTTTCTATCTCATGAATGTATCAATGGACTAAATTCATGTGACGCCACGATCACATGATTCCTGTTAGCTCTTGTGCACGTGCATACGGCATCATTTGTTTACGACTATCTTGCTCTTGAACTCGTATAGTTAATTATTCTGTAACTGTTTATTTGGATTTATTACTTTCAATTTTCATTACTCAAATTGTGTCTGCTTGATTATGTTTTTAGTTTTCATAGTTACATAATTATAAAATTGATTTCAAGGCCAATTTTTATTAAATAATTTTTAAAAACCAACAAGAGTATAGATTTTCAGATCCGTTATAACTTTAGTGCACAATAATCTATGGAACACTAATCACTTAAAACGAATAAAAAATTTAAAAAATGGACATTTTATGAGTTTGAAAAACTTAAATTCTTAATTTTTTAAGTAGTGAAATAAAAGATGGTCAAACTGACTTTTTGCTTTCAGAATCAACTTAGTATAATTTGATAAGCATAAAAAAAAGTATTTATACAGTTACTGCATCCAAAAATATTTTTTGAAAAAAGGCACTTTTTAGCTTTAAAAACAAAGTGACTTATGCCAATTTAAAAAACAAAAACAACTCAATTACTGAAAATTATTTGTCAAGTCTGGTAGTACATTTTTTCTTGTTTTAAAAATTCTTATTTTTCAATGCTGGGGCTGAAATATATTGAATTACTTTTATAATCTGAAACGTTTGAGGAATGTCTAATACAACAATCTTGTGATTTTTTTGTTTTAAATTCACATATTTTAAATAGTGTTATTTATCATTTAAATTGTATAAAAGTATTTGTTTTGCGTACATCAGATACATTTTTAATTTAATTCTGAATGGATATTTTATACGACTATTTTATATTTGCTATTACTATTTATATTTTTTTTTATTATTTGTGGATATTTTATATTCATTTATATAAATGTATTGCATTCTTTCAATCTAATTTTAAATTTATTGTGCTGTAAAAATAAAATTAATTTTCATCAATGCATAAATATTTATTAATCAAAAACTTTCATATTAACTCTCTAATTTGAGATAAACAAGTAAACTTTTTTACAAGTATTTTGGAACCATCTATTTATAGATAAATCCTATCTGTCTGTAATCTTTCCGTTGACGCTTCATACATTTTTTTTGTTATGTCATCATTGATTGCATGAAGTAATGCTTACAAAATGCTGGAGTGCCTCCGGTAGGACAAGTGTATGTTAAACCTATAGCCTAAAGTTAAAAAAAAAAGGATTAAATATTAAAGAAATAAATTTAAAAAATAGATTGCAAATTCATATAAGTTTTCGGTATTTACATATCAGTCTACTGACTAATACATTTTGAAAAATTTATGCCAAAGTTAATTTACAGCTCAGTTGAAATTCAATTATTTTAAGTAAAAACCATATTTTAAAATTTATATAAATAAATCATATGAATGGAAACTGTTTGAAGCAATATAAATGAAATATTTAGCAACTATAGACTAGTTCATTTATTACTAAACAAAATTAGCACAATATATTATGATTACAAAACATCATCATAATAAATATAACTACGTTGTATTTCAAGTTCGAGCTATTGCTGTTAGAATCTTTTATGTTTGGTAAATAATTAATGAATATACTCAAAAGCTCAGTAATGTTTTGCATTTTTAATGATCTGCATCATCCTTTATAAGCAACTAAAGAAGTTAATTTTTATACGAGAGGCAAATAATATTTTCTCATTTCAATAACAATGTCATTCGAAAATGTTTTAAGAAGATTACGGTACATTCAAGCTACGAAAACACGCATACTTAAAAATGTTAATCAACATGAAAATATTCTACAAAACTGATGACATTTATATTTATGTATGCAAAAATAAAAATAAATAAATAAAATAGAAAGGGCACAAATGCAGCAAAATAATTTTTTCTTTTCTCTTTATCTTACGCAATGATTTAAATTCATGGGCATTAAAAATCTAAAAAAGAATTTGAAATTGAAAGTATTCTTACCTTTTTTGTTGTCATCCGACTTTGTCTTGTTTGCATAAACACAGGAAGCTAAAAGAATTAGTTCGGAAGTCAAATTGATACAAGATTCCCTCAGTTTTCTTCGAAAAATTGCTTTTTTCTCAGGGTCATCCTGCCCCTTTCTTTTCATTCATAAAACTTGACCCTTTGACTTTCATCACTTTTGTTGCGACCAATCTCTGCCAAAATCTCTCTCTTTCAATAGTACCCGAATTCACGCATACAAAGCATCAACAGTTGAAAGAGAAGAAACCAGATGCCGAAATTCTTTAACGCCCCCTTCCCTCATGGGACCAGTGTTGGGAAACACGGCTTTAAATACCAATGAATACTCGTTAAAAAACTATAGGACTCGATTGAAAACGTGAATATTTTGCATACACATTTTTTAATTTTTTTATTCGAATTTTTATTTTGACTCGTTTGTTTTCTACATAAACTAGCTAATTTTAAAGCCAATTTGCCGCCTCCTAAGGTTGCCGCCCCGGGCAGGGGCCCGGCTTGCCCACCCCTAGCACCGGCCCTGTAAAGACTGATGATATTATAGCGACATGAAGGATGATAATAACTTATAGGACATTTCAGACTATGGAAAAATCAACATTTATAATTTACCTGTTGTTATCAAAAAAGTCATCGGAAAAAGGAAAGATGAAATTAAGGGAGATATTACGACAGATTATGTAGGATTAAAATTGAAAAAGTATGCCTACACATACACACAAGACAAGCAATAAGATTGAAAAGGGATTAAAAACAAACTTTGAAAAACAAAATAACATTTGAAGACTACAAAACATGTATTTTTAATCAAAAATTAAATATGCTGACAAGAGCTTAATTAGGTCCAAATTTCACTCACTACATTCAATAAGCAAAACAAACTTGCTCTGTCATATAAAGATGACAAAAAATTTATTAATGGTGATTGCATTGTTACTCTTGCCCATGGACATTGATCGTTGATGAATTTAGACCTATTCAATGAGCAGTATGACATACTTCACATCTTTTTCACAGACATTTTTCAAATGCTGCGATTACGAATTATTTCTCGGAATTTGATTGCAATATTTTGGGCTGGCGGAGATGTGCTGAGAAAAGAAATATATTTTTAAATAAGCTATTACAATAACTTCGGTTTATCTTATTTTTCAATGGTATTACCTAGGCATACTTGGAAAGAACACAGACACAAGTCAATAAATATATTCATTTAAAAAAAGAATACCTTACACGAACTCAATTTTTTCTCAAACTGTTGACTTATTCAAAATACTATTTTTATATTCATTAATTTTATTTCTCTCTTAATTGTAAAAAAGTGATTATTCTCTATTTTCAACCAGTTTTTTCTCCCAACTTTTCAGAGTCATGAATGCAACATCTTTACGAGCGAAACGTATGAGCAAAAGCATACTTGAAACAATGTTTTCAATCAAAAAGAAAATTCTTGTTTGCTTCAAAAAACAACTTAGAAATGAATACATTTTGAGCATATTTTTATCATTTTTACTGTCTTAGGTTTTAAATTTGAAAAGTTATTGAGAATAATACATTTATACGAATTGTGCGTATATGTGTGTGTGTGCTATACCACTTTCTTAAAATAAAAAATATACTTTCAAATAAAAAATTGTAATATTTTGGGCTGGGGGGGAGATGTGCCAAGAAAATAAATACATTTCTAAATAAGCTAATACAATAACTTCGGTTTATCTTATTTTTCAATGGTATTACCTAGGCATACTTGGAAAGAACACTGACACATGCCAATAAATATATTCATTAAAAAATGAATACCTTACACGAACTCAATTTTTTCTCAAACTGTTGACTTATTCAAAATACTATTTTTATATTCATTAATTTTATTTCTCTCTTAATTGTAAAAAAGTTATTATTCTATTTTCAACCAGTTTTTTTCCCCAACTTTTCAGAGTCATGAATGCAACATCTTTACGAGCGAAACGTATGAGCAAAAGCATACTCGAAACAATGTTTTCAATCAAAAAGAAAATTCTTGTTTGCTTCAAAAAACAACAACTTAGAAATGAATACATTTTGAGCATATTTTTATCATTTTTACAGTCTTAGGTTTTAAATTTGAAAAATTATTGAGAATAATACATTTATACGAATTGTGCGTATGTGTGCTATACCACTTTCTTGAAATAAAAAACATACCTTCAAATAGAAAAATGATACTTTTTTATTTAAAATATGAAAAAGAATCTGTAGCAGCACACATTTGTTTAGCATTTTCTATCAACACATTCGTATTCAACTTATTGATAAATATCTTACTCATGTAATTTACGATTTGGATGTTTCTATTAACAAAATCTGCAACCAGTTTATCCCAGTCCATTTTTAATATAGCTAAATCACCATATTCGGAAATTCTTTGTTCATTTGAATATGTCATACATTCATGACCTAGTTGATTTTCGTATCCTTCCAAACATCCGTAGCATATGAACATTGATGAAATATTTTCTTGGATAAGGTTACATAAGAGTTCTACCATTGATGTAGGGAGAACTATGTCTGCGTCGATACAATCGAAGTCAGAGTTTGGAAAAGGAATGTGTTTAGCCACTTCTTTCCTCAGAAGTTTCGGAAAAACACGCCCGAACATGATTGAAACAGTTTTCGACGTGATCTGCTTTTGGATATATTTTAATGCATTCCATTCCGTTTCTTTTAGCATGGAAACTGGAGTCAAAAATTTGCGAGAAAAGTCCTTTCGCTGGAAATAACTTTGACATATGATATAAGTCACACTTTCGATAACAGTTCGGGAAAGTAGGAGACAGTCCTTGATAACAAATACTTTTCCATCATCAAAGGCTTGATCGATTGCAGCAAATTCTCTTACGAGGGCTAACCGTACGGAAGGTGTTACAATGATTCCATCTTTGGTAGGTAGGAGAGATCCAGTGGCATCGAGCTTGTATCGGCGCAAGTGAATTCGAGCAACACATGCAAAATCAGAAACAACGGCGTAGTTGTGACCACCTAGATGGAAATCATTCTCAGGAACAGAGTATCTGGTTTAAACGAAGAAACTTTCCCGTTGTCTTTATCAAAACACACTCTTTTGGCTCGAGGATTGGGGGATACGAGAGGTGTAGCACGTTTCATGGTTAACTAAATAAATTTCAATTCACTACTCACGAAAGAAAATATGAAGTTTTGTGATATGGCAGGAACGAGATAATTCTTTAGCGTGAAGCAAAGTATTCTACCATGTCAGAGCTTGAGAAGAAATGATACACAGAAAGAAAGAAAATGAGTATTACAAGGTGGCAACAGTAAGCTGGTTGGTTCATTTCCATCGCTTAACTTTAGAAACAACTGATTTGTGGAAAAAATACTGATGTCACTAGTCTTATGACATCACTATTATAATCAGATTCATAAGAAAACGCGTTTTTCAATATGGTTTACTTACGAAATCTATCTTCCCATATTTTAATCACATCTGTATATATAAATGAAAAGCAATATTTCAATGTTGTACTCTAAAGACACTAATTTGAAAACTATTTATGCTTTGTTTTCCTCTTTTGATTGTTTATGCAATATCCCGCTACGAGAAAATAGAAGTGAAAAAGCTTTCCGATTTGCATGAAAAAGAAAAATAGTACCCTTAAAAATAAACCCTCATCTGAATGTAAAGAAGCTAGACTTTTAACTACTTTGGAAACAAAAACAAAATATGTTCTCCATTATTCAAATTTAAAGTTTTATTTAAAATAAGGGTTAGTCTTGAAAAAAAATTCATCGCGTTTTAAAATTAATAATCACATAGACATCACTTATACCTCATTAACCCCCAAATTGTTTTGCTGATGTGGACCCCCCTTGTAGGTCGTCATAGACCACTTTGGGAATCACTGGTGTAAAAGATCTTAATTATAAAGGCATCGTGCAAATTCCTCTTAAAATGGCAATAACATGAAAAAAATATATTGTTGAAGTTTTTAAAATATAATCTTACAAAATAATGGCTATCTTAACAGTCTTTGAATAGATTAGAAAAATTATATGTTTATTTCACACGTTACATTCAATAAAAAGAAAAAAAAAAAGTGTCTATAAAAGTAAAATAATTTACTTTTTTTCCTTTGAAAATTCTTTTAACAGTTCGAAGAAATATGAATTAAATATTTAGCAATTATAGACTAGTTCATTTATTACTAAACAAAATTATCACAATATATTACGATTACAAAAAAAAATCATCATAATAAATATAAATACGTTGTATTACAATTTCGAGCTATTGCTATTAGGATTCTTTATACATGGTAAATAATTAATGAATGTACTCAAAAGCTCATTAATCTTTTGCATTTTAAATGATCTACATCATCCTTTATAAGCAACTAAAGAAGTTAATTTTTATACAAGAGGCAAATAGTATTTTCTCATTTAAATAACAATGTCATTCGAAAATGTTTTAAGAAGATTACGGTACATTCAAGCTACAAAAACACGCATACTTAAAAATGTTAATCAACATGAAAATATTCTACGAAACTGACGACATTTATATTTATGTATGCAAAAATAAAAATAAATAAATAAAATAGAAAGGGCACAAATGCAGCAAAATAACTTTTTCTTTTCACTGTATCTTACGCAATGATTTAAATTCCTGGGCATTAAAAATCTAAAAAAGAATTTAAAAGTGAAAATATTGTTACCTTTTTTGTTGTTCAATTTTGTTTTGTCTGCATAAGCACAGGAAGCTAAAAGAATTAGTTCGGAAGTCAAATTGACACAAGATTCCCTCAGTTTTCTTCGAAAAAGGGTCTTTTTCTCAGGGTCTCATTCTGTCCCTCTCTCCATTCATAAAACTTGACCGTGCTTTTCATCACTTTTGTTGAGACTAATCTGTGCCCAAATCTATCTCTTTCAATAGTACCTGAATTCACGCATACAAAGCAGCAAGAGTTGTACGAAATTAGTTGAAAGAGAAGGAACCGGATGCCGAAATTCTTCTTTGTCGCCTCCTCCCTCTTCCCCCATGGGACCAGCGTTGGGAAATACGGCTTTAAATACTAATGAATACTCGTTAAAAAAATTTTTAAAAAACTCTAGGACTCCATAGAAAACGTGAATATTTTGCATACATGTTTTTAATTTTTTTCTTCGAATTTTTCTTTTGACTTTTAGAACCCCTGGGTAATCTTGGTTTATTTTCTTCATAAACTAGTGAATTTTACAGCCAATTTTCCGCCTCTTAAGGTTGCCGCCCCGGGCAGGGGCCCGGCTTGCCCACCCCTAGCGCCGGCCCTGATAAAAGTACTTTAAAACACGTAACCTGTGTAAGATCGTCGTACGAATTAAAGACAAGGCTGGAAAAAAATTATATTATTGACGCGGAACAACAAAATGTTTATTCGCCATTTTCCTGCGACATGTACCATCGAGAGGAAAAGCGATGACGCGCCACCATTGAAAGAATGATTGCTGAAGTACAATTTTTTGCTAGTCAAAATTTGGCATTCAGAGGAACTAGTACGAAATTGAAGTAATGGTAATTTTTTAAAGGCAGTTTAGATATTGGTCAAATTTGATCTAGTTATTTCAGAACACACCTTAATAATGTCATTAAATCAGAGGTGTAACTGCCACCGTATCAATCATGCCCCCAAGTTACAGGGGCCTGTACATGTGTAATATTTTGACACTTTCAAATAAATCTTTAATTTCTTTTTCAAATAAAAAGAGCTCCCAAGGAATTTTGATACAGGGCCCACTCAGGACTAGCTACGCCATTGAGTAAATGCAAAAATAACAAAGCATGTATTCCATACTACTTAGGGCAACATTTTCAAAATAAAACAATTAATATTTTAGCCAAATCTATTCGTAATGAGATTTAGACCAAATATCTACACCAAATATTAGTCACATAGAACAAATAACGTTTTTAATTAGATGTGTGAGCACTACTGATGGTAAGGTATATACACTCTGTCGCAAAAAAATATATGCACCCAGAAGAAATTGAGCTACATTCATGAAATTTGGTATGCATGTAGTATATATGAAAATAAACAAATGATTAAAAATTCAGAACAAAATATCATTTTATTAAGCGGTTACAGCTTGCAAAAGGTTAAAAATCAGTAAGTAGTAAAGCCACCTCTGGCAGCTATACAAGCCGAAATTCGGCGTGGCATCGATTCAATTAGATCACTTATGACCCCCTGTGGAAGATCCTGCCATAGTCTTTGCATCTGCGCAGTTAATTCTCCTGTATCTCGGGACGGCTGCAGTTGCCTTCCCAGCGCGTCCAGACATGCTCTATTGGCGAAAGATCTGGTGACCTGGCAGGCCATGGTAGGACGTCATATCCTTGAAGACATTGTTGGGAGAGTCGCGCAGTATGTGGACGAGCATTATCCTGTTGATAAATGGCACCTGGGCGACTTGATAGCATGGGTAGCACAATCGGCGTTAAAATATCGTCCACGTATCTGCGAGCTGTCAAAGTGCCTTGAAGGACCACTAAAGATGATCGTGTGTCCCAAGAAATTGCTCCCCACACTGTCACACCTTGTGAAATTGCTGTATGCCGCTCGACAATAAATGCCGGATCGGACCGCTGGCCGGTGCGCCTCCAGACACGTGTGCGGTGGTCATCATCACTGAGACTGAATCGGGATTCATCACTGAAGATGACACGTCTCCAGTCTGTCACACTCCAAGTTGCCCGAGGTCGGCAAAAATCCAGTCGACACTGCCTATGATGTGGGGTCAGTGGTAAGCGTCTTAGAGGACGTCGGCTCCTCAAGCCAACTTCGGTCAGTCGTCTCCTTATGGTTTCTCTTGATGGCACTGGATGTCTGGAAGGAGGTAAGTGGCGTTGAATCGATGCTAGCGACGTTGTTGGTGCCGAAGTGGCCACTCTTCTGATTGCACGATCCTCGCGATCATTTGTGTTCCTGGGACGTCCTGATCCTCCGCGACGGTACACTCTACCTTCTGTGATCCACTGTTGCCAACACCGAGCAACTACCATATCGCTCCGACCGAGGTGGCGGCCGATACGTCTATTCGACCAACCTGCTTCTCTGAGGCCTATTATACGGCCCCTATCAAAGTCCGTCAGCTGCTCGTACTGCCGCCGGTTACGTCTTGGAGGCATCCTAAGTCTCAATATCGTCTATCAAAGTCATCAGATTCGTTTGGATAGCCGTACGGCGCTCGTACTCATGCTTTTAAACTCTCCCAGTTGCGCAACTAATATGCGCATAGCACACTTAGCCTTGTCTCATTGGCTTCGAAATTTTAATCATTTGCATATCTCTTACCAGACTACATTCTTGCCGAGTTTCGTGATTGTAGCTTGATTTCTTCTGGGTGCATATATTTTTTTGCTACAGAGTGTATTTTAGAATTTTTTCTTGGAGTTTTTAGGAATACGCCACAAAAAAGGCTTTCAGATTTGGACACATTCTCTATTCAATCCGAAAAAATTTATTTTATCAAAATTGCTGACAAATTTGCTTCTCAGAAAGCCAGAAAAATTATTTTATAATTAATTATTAAGTAGTCTTTGTGTCGAAGGACTGATTTATATACTTTTCGTTTCACGAGATTTGTTTGTTTTAGTACTTTTTTATTAGATTATACTTATTGAGTAAATACTATGTGTGCGTGAGTTTTTTACTTTTCTAATTATAAAATGTTTGTTTTTATTTCAAAGGTAATATTTTTGCTTGTTTATATTTTGTTAAAGTATTTTGTCGCTGTCATAAACTATTATCTGACCAAAAAATAAAGTTTTAACCTTCAAATTTTATTTGAATTTTTATTTATGTTTTACTTTTTACTTTTATGAAGGTAGGTGCCGTTGGTTGAGTTCGAATTACAGTCAGAGATGAAGACGGTACATATATGTTTTTATATTATAGAAAATAAATATTTACAATTAAAATTTACACTTAAAAGTAGTGATGCGGGTAAATGAAAATTACACCTTTGAAGATGCTGCGGACAAGACCTTGCGTCTGTCCGT
Source organism: Trichonephila clavipes (assembly GCA_019973935.1). Classification (NCBI taxonomy): domain Eukaryota; kingdom Metazoa; phylum Arthropoda; class Arachnida; order Araneae; family Nephilidae; genus Trichonephila; species Trichonephila clavipes. The sequence goes on along the minus strand of BMAU01019385.1, from coordinate 22,623 downwards.
TGCGTTTCCTGTTTACAGAAATGTCCCGGTACGGGGTTCTAAGGTTTCAGTTGGGGTAGGAAGGCGGGAAAGTATAGCACGCTCAGTCACAGTTAAGTGTGAGGAGTGTAGAAAACAAAGGTAGATGAGTTTATAATATCAATATGTAAGTATTAAAATAAATAATTAAATATAAAATTACACTTATTATAATACTCATCAATCAATAGTAATAAGTATTATAATAAGTAATAGGAAATATATCAAAATATAAAAATTAAAAAAGTATTATAATAAGTGGAAATACGAAAAATTCTCTAGAGGGGCGGCACATTAAGTCTTTGACACCCAAGTATCAGCCCTACCCAAAGCAGATATGATTCCCTCTTTCACCCCGTGACCACTTGACATTTGAGTCTCATGACACCCTGTATACCTATACCCTGTCTGCCTATTTTGTTCCAAAGTACACGGTGACAATTATTGAACAACATGAAATAACTTCTGAACGGTTTGTGTTAGGACGTTCAAAGTGCACAGTTGGCCGCAGGGCATGATATAGTATGCGCAGGCACCTGCACCTTGTTTTTGCCGGCAAGTGAAAATATCGCGGTACAGCGTGCCAGAGCGTATAGCGTTTGTGAAGGCCTACTATAAGGACAATAACAGGTCGACTGCAGCTCAAAGGAAGTTTGCGACCGAGTTCAAGCTGAAGCAAATCAATCCAAGTGGGCTAACAATCAAGAATTTGATTCGCAAGTTTGAGAGAACGGTAAGGGGCTGCGGTAGCCCAGTGGTTAAGGTATCCAACCATGGCAGGCATGTCATGAGTTCGATCCCAGTACCACTAAAGACCCGCCGTGTAGGGCAGCGATGCACGTTAAATCTGTCGAGAGCTGAAACGTCCTCCCGTTGGTGTGGTGTGGTAGTTAGGAGAGGGGGGTGCCAGCTCAGGTGTCGTCCACGTCACTTGACCATGGTTCAAAATTACGTGGTCCGTCGCCAAAAGCCCTCGTGTAGCTGAACAGTGCGACGTTAATATTAACTCACTCACTCACTTGAGAGAACGGTAAATGCTCGTGATTACAGTGTTGACAATGTCAGTCGTCAAAAAAGTGTGAAAACACCGAGAAGACACGCGTTGTGTTTCTAACCAGCCTCAGGAAGCCGATCAGACGAGCTACACAACAGGTGGGACAAATTGTTGAAAATCTGCATCTCTTCCCATACAAAATTCAAACCCATCAGCAATCAACCCTGGAATAGAAGTTGTGTTTCGCCAACACTATTGTCCACCGAATAGGACTTTGATGTGAATATGATTAGGTTTAGCGACAGAGTCCACTTTTTCATTTGGATGGGTTCGTTAATAAGCAAAATGGGCGCATTTGTGAGACTGTGAATCCGCATTTCGTGATCGAGAAGCCTCTCAACCCTCAACGGGTGACTGTGTGGTGTGCAATGTCAAGTCACGGAACAAATAATCGACGTGATATTCGTTGACGGCATGGTGAATACTGAACGGTATGGGAAGGATTTCATACCATTATCCAAAGTGCCAATGATTTCAACTAGATGTGGTTCATGCAAGACGGAGCTCGATCCCATCGAAGTAGGAGTTCGATGTCCTACAGGAGCACTTTAGGGACGGCACTCTCCAGAGCAACTAGAGTGGGTGTCGATTAGCCACTATATTCTCTGGATCAGAACACATGCGACTCCTTTTTGTGGGGCTATATTAAGACAAGGTGTGTAGCAATAACCCTGGATGAGCTGAAAATAGCCGCTCAGGAGGTCGTCGATGTCCTGACACTTCAGTGGGTCACGCAGCGTTTCGCTATTCGTCTGCACTACATCATCGCCAATGATGGCAGGCATATCTAACATGTGATAACGTAAATCCGAGTATCTGTAGTAACGTTTACATGTTGAATAAAGTGTTTGTACACCGTAGTTTGTAACTAATTTACGTTTTATTTCATGTAGCTCAATAAAAAACTACACTTTAAAACATATTTATTTTCTCTGTTTGGGTCATTTTTTAAATCTTTTTGCCTGGTCTTTCAGTTTCCTTTTTATTGTGTTGTCCTCATCTTTCCACATTGCTAAAAAAAATATAGGATGCAGTTTTTTTTTATATAGATTCCATCGATTACATTAAAGAGCGAATCTTGAATTTGTCTGCGTGACCAGTAGTGAATCGATGTACTATTTGTTCCAATTTCTTTTCAATGTTACTTGTTGCTTTACTTTTAGTTTTAAAATTTCACCTTCTTGGTGCTTTTGGCATAATTTTGAATTGTGTGTGTGTGTGTGGTCTCGAGAGCTCCCACACAAGAGCTACAGTTTTTGTTTGTTTCTTTGCATTCCTATTCAGAGCGGTTAAATGACCCAATTCTACTTTTCATTTGACTGCGGTAAAATTTTTCGTCCTAATTTCCAACAATTCGTGCACTCCCTTTGTTTTTCGTAAAAAATTTGTGTTTTGAACATTCCGAAAGCTATGGGAACATTTTCCACTACGGAATATCCTATTCGAATTATATTGACGGTTTTAGAATGTATACCTTTTTTTTCCTTTTCCTGTGAATTGCTGTATTTCTAAAATTGAAAAATTGTCATTTACCAATTCCACCTGCGTGTCACTAATCTTATATTCGGTGTCTTGCAGTGGCGTACCCAGGAATTTTTCAAGGGGAGAGGGAGGGATCGAAGCCACCCTTCCCGCATCATACCCCAAAACGCAAACATTCTTTTGATTTAATCGATTTCCTGTCACATAAAACAGAAAATTATTGAATAAATAATTAGCATTAATTAATTAATAATAACAAATAATTAAATTACCAGAAAGCATAAGAATTTATGTATTTACTCTTCTCATAATTAAAAAATCCAAGGATGATGGGAAGGGGATTCCAGCCTTCTGGACCCCTCCCCTTGTTTGCACTACTGGTGTCTTTTTAAATATAACTAGAAATTCAAGAATTCTTGTATTACATAACTAGAAATTAATCCAATCCATGATAATCTCGTAAAAACTTTCAATACAATTGATCTCTCTAATATTCAACATCTCATAGTGGTATCAGTTATTTCTTGTCCAATTCACTGATAATATATATATACACACATCATGTATTGGAGAAATTCTTGGATTGATAGGAGAAATGCAACGGGCAGCCGTTTATCCTATTATATTTTATTTCAATATTCAGTAAAGTAGTCTGCATGACAAAACGAGAGCTCTATCAGCAGCGAGTGAGCGTGTATTTTAAGTCCGGCGAAAGTAGAAATCAAACTTCTAATGCGGGAGGTGGGTTGAGTTGTCCTGGTAGGAAGTTTACCCCAACTGACACTTGTAGGGCTGGGGATTCATCACACACACACATTCATGGGAAAACTTTTTCATCACATTGCATTCTTGAGTTTAAGTGAATTAGAACTCTCAAAACTCTTTGACTTTAGGAAAATCATGATTCACAGCCAAATTGCGCTGCACTCTAAATCTATATTACGTTAAAAATGCTCCAATTTGTTTCCTAGGTGAGGCAAAAAACATCTTCTCCTCCTCCTATACCGAAACTCTACTTCTTGTAAGTACACTAACATGAGAAAATAAAACTTGTCTCTGAATAGAAGAACATATAAGTTTTCAGTTAAGTAATCTGTTCTGCAGCCAGAGTAGTAAGCACAGTCACAATTAAAGTCGGTAGTGCAGGGATGGCACGCGACGCAATATTTTGGACAGGCGAGCAATTGAAATGGTTTGCATTTTATTTCGAAATAACAAGGTTCACTATGAACGTGTGACCGGGAGCACATTCGCTTGTTATTGTGGCGAGGACTAGCATAATCCATTTCGCTGAAACTACTGTATTTTAAAGTTTATCTGTGTTATATCTACGATTTTTAACTGTTATTCAACATGGTGAGTGCAGCAAGATATTGCACTTTTGGGTGAATCTAGAAATACGGCATTATTAGTGAAGGCAAGAAAGCGGTGTGTGTTTTATGCTCTGGAACAGTGGTATGCAGAGCATCGTCCGTAAAATGGCATTTTGAAACCAATCCTCCTGTAAAAAAAATGAACTACATCCAAAATAATTAATTGTTTAGAAACCATTTGGTAGATGACTCCAATTCAGGCATTCTACTGAAAGCAACAATCTTAATAAAAGTTATTTGATCATCCAATCTGCAACAACAGAATGTCACTTTCATTTGAATGACATGTATAACTAAAACATTTACAACTATACAGTGCAGAAGGTATTTTTTCGTAGTAAATAACGAGTTTTGAGTTGAGAAAAAATGGCTCATTAAAGGTTCGTCCTGCTTGAGTTCATGTTATATTGGGAAGAAGAACTGATTCAAGTTTAAAAAATCAGACAAGAATTTACTGTAGGGAAGCAAATATTTATTCAACAAAACATAAGTAGCTGCAATTTGAGAAACTTAACAAGAATTTTATAGAATTCATTTATACTTGTTTGTTGATCAAAGTTTGATATTCAGCATCTTTCTTACGCCTTCCGGAATAACTGAAAGAGATAAAAACACAAATCATTTGGATTAGAAATTATTCAAACTAATGTAATCTTATATTCAACAAATTGAACAATTGTATATACAGTCGAACCTCTGTATTGCGAATTTTTCTATAGAGCGAACATTTTCATGGAACAAAGATTGTTTCACGATTTTGTTTGTAAAATAACCTCCCATAGCGAAGCGCATTTTCTATAGAACGAACTTTTTTTCTCCCTGTTTTAAAAGTATTTCTGGACATTTCAAATTATTCTTTAATTTAACACATTTTATGGTGGTCATAAATCTTGAACTGGCTTTATTAGGTGCTTAACTCACCGAGAGCAATAGAAATCTGGTTCGTTTCATCCAAGAAGTGCAGTTCACTAGAAACATCTTTGATATCCCCTTTTACCCAACATGGAGTTGTATCATGTCCCCGTGTCCTAGAACTAGTCTCCGTTCATTTGTAGTGTTCATCAGTCGTACTTGTAACTTCGTTTCATGAAAATGTCAAAATGTAAGTGCTTGAGCCTCAAAGAAAAAAATTTAATTCTCCAGGAAGTGGATAAAGGTGTCAAGGAAAAGGACATTGCTTTAAAATTTGGTATTCCTGCGAAGAACTTATTGACTATTATACAACTTATTGACTATATTGATGAGATAAGTTACAAAATTATGAATCATCGAATTCTTATTCAAAATGTTTAAGAACATTTGTCCGTGAAGATGTTGACGAGGCAGTTATGAAGAGGAAACACACAATGCGAGATAAAAATATTTTGACCTCTGGACCTTTCGCAATAGAGAAAGCTGTTCAATCTGCGGAGGCATTGGGATATGACCAATTTCTACATAACATTGGATGACTAGAAAAATTTAAGAAAAGACATGGAAAAGTATGTCTGAAGGGATATTTTGTGCATTGCAAAGATGTGAGGCGTACTATGAAACAAAGCATTTTTCAAACATAAAAAGACATTTCAACTAATTTCAAACATTTCATACAAATTAACAGATTTTATGAGTAATTAAATTTAAGTATGCATGTGGTAATGTATGTTTATAGAATTTCTAGTAATACAATAATGCATACTTACAATTACTTGTTGCTTTAACAATTACAATTGCTTGTTGCTTTAAATTAGAAAATGTCCGTAAAATTCATTAATTCTAATACAAAATTATTTTCTTAGTGTTGAAAATACAGTGCATTCCTCAGTCTTCTCTTTCTTGTTTTCCTTGCAGTCTCATTCTTTCTTTCTTTCTTTTTTTTGATGGGTAAGATATATAAAATAAATAGATGTTACTTTACAAAAAGGTGTGAATAATTACCTTTTTTAATATAGTTTTTATGAATTTAAAATTTGTTTAATGTCGTTTATAAAGTACATTGAAAGATGAACCTCTATATAATGAATTTTCCATATAACTGACTTTTTTCTGGATTTAGCGACTTCGTTAATTAGAGGTCTGACTGTATTTGAAATAAAGCACAATGGTAACAAAAAGACATCTTCACTTTAGTTGATTGATTGTTTTATTGAATGCATTTGAAAAAAAAATTATTAAAAAAACCTGGTATTAATTGTTATAATTAATTCAATTAACATTAACCATTAACCAGTATTAAATATTAATTAATTATTTCATAATAAATGGAATAAATGTATTATTTTTTAAATGTTCGATTTATGAAAGTAAATTTTTAAGTAAATAATCATTACTTTTTTTAAAAGAATTTTTTTACAAAATTAATGCTAGTGAAGTAACGTTTAAAAAAAATAATAAGTTGATTGGATGGAGGAATAAGGATAAAGTGGGGAAAATGGAAAAAGTTGGATAAAGTTGATTAGAATTAACATGACTCGAGAATAACATGAGGAAGTACTAAGGATGATAACCAAGCAGGAACCTCACTCTCAAAATTTCTAAACTACATGGGTTTTTTTTTTTAAAGTTTTATTTCATTTAACATGAACTAGACTTTATTAATCTATAAATATTTCTTTAATGGAATCAGAACTAATTATTTGGCAAAGCTTGATACAACTTTTCCGGTCTTTAATAAACAAGACATGACGAAAATGTTTTCTTTTTTTAGTAAAGATATATAAACATATCTAAAAATTAGAACTTGTGCAATTTGTTTATAGTTACTGTATTATGTTGACTGTATTGACTGGCTGATTGTTTAGTAAAATCACACTTTGAAGCAATATCCATGGCTATTGAGGATAGACTTTGTAATTTTGAACCACAGACAAAAATGAGCAAGACTCTTGAACTGGCTCCATACCCTTGAGAGGACTTTAAAGCTTCGATTAATTTGACCATGCATCAGCCCTTCTACAAGGTATCATACACTACACCATAGCCACTATTCTAAATGTAAAGGTTGTTTGGAAGGATGTGTGTGAGAGAATTTCTCTTCAAGCATTTATTTTGTAATTTATTTCTTAATATATGTATGCTCATCTTATTTCAAGATACTTAAATTTCAATAAAAATCGTATCACATACAGATTAGAAAACATTAACATAGCAACAGCTTTTACATTAAACTAGTGCCTCAGATTCTAATTATCTGTCTGAATGTTGATTTCTTAAAACAATTTTCAACAAATGAAAATCAATTGTAGTTTGAGGAACAATCTAGACAGTTGCAGCAAATGATTTAGCAACCAATGGCCATGTATAAGTTTATGCAAAAATTCCTGTACAAGCAACACTCTTGTAATTATGGAATTTTCTTAATTATTCTTCTTTGCAGACCAGAAGTACATCTCACACAATATTAGGAGGTATTGCATGGTTTTGGGTACTTCAGTTTATAATATGATTTAAAAACCTTAAATATTATATTAAAATTTAAGAGAAATGCAGGATGGGAAACAAAAAGAAAAATAGAGTATATGATTCAATCTCAAAATTTTTTAAAAATATTTTGGCCTCCAAAAGTTAAGATAGACTTGTTTTGGGGGTCTAATTTGAAAATAAGTCAACATAAAAATAAGAAGTTTGGAGGAATGGTGCATTAAACAAGTTTTTATTAAATGTAATGCAGAGATCAGTGTAAATTTAAAACAAATATAATTACAAAAAAAAGAAAACATTTTTGGCAAAAACGTTCATTCTTGTTAAAAGCAGCATATCACGTGCAACAAAAATTCACGGAAACAAAAGAAATTGGTTCTAATATGGAATGTGTCCCCCCATAACTTTAATGCACTGGTGGCATCCAATTTACATGCTGCCAATTAAGTTATCAGACACTGAAATGGGACAAAGACCAGACACAGAGTAATCCTTGTTCCATCTCATGTTACAACCTTGGAGGCAGTGCCGATTTAAGCCCATTTTGGGCCCTGGGCGCAGATCTACAGGCTCCCTTGGCACTGTCTGATCAAAATTTATAACCAGATATTCTGGTTAAGTCCAGCTTATCCAGGCCCCTAGACCCCTGTCCCAAGTGCCCATTGGATAAACTGACACTGCTTGGAGGAGCACTAAAAGCAGTAATACGTCTAACCAAGGTAGTTTAAAATATGCTCTCTTGGATTCAGCTCTGGATTGAAATGACTATTTATTCCATTTGCTTTAAGATATGATCCTTAAGAAAGTCTTCAACAAACACACCTTGATGATGTCATACATTGCCATCCATCAAAAGGAATTCATTACCAATAGCAGTGGCATATGAGCAGACATATCAATCAAACATTTTTATCCACACCAGTCTGAGGTCTTCCATGAACACATAAGCCAGCGTGACCATGCAGAGAGAGATCCCTGCCCAAATCATGATTCCACCCCCTCTATAACAGTATCTTTCAACAATGTTGGATTGTCTGATTTTAATTTATGTCACACTTTGAAGCAAAATGAGAGTTACTGTTGATGGACTTTGTTATTTTGAACCATGATCAAGTGGCAAGGACACATGAGCTGGCACCTAACTCTCAAAACTTTCACATCAATAGGGGGACATCATGTCTTGACAGATTAAACATCCATCAGCTCTTCTACACAGTGAGCTTTCGGTAGCAAACGGATTCATACCTGTGACTCAACAACCCCAGCCACATTTTAACAACCATAAACATTTGACTACCATGCTTTGGTTGCATCTGGTACATTGCTTCCTTTGTATCAGCAGATGCCCAGAATGGCTCTCCAGTGTTAACCTGGACATAAAGAGTACAAAAGGATATTGCTGTCTAGTCCTCAAAATCAGGGCCAATCCTAGGGTGTCGGTAGCCTGAATGCCAAGACCCAATGTGCCGCCCCTCAAGAGAATTATTCATATAATTTTACAAATACTTATGATATGTAATTAGATATATAAGTATTAAATATAATACTTAGATATTTAATTGCTTATTATAATACTTAGATATTTAATTGCTTATTATAATACTTATATATTTAATTACTTATAACAATACTTATATATTTAATTAATGTTTATATATTGGGGTAATAAACTCATTTACCTGTATAAGAGTAAAAAGTAAAACATTAATAAAAATGTAAATGAAATGCAGAACTTTATTTTTTGGACAGCTAATAGGTTATGATACCGACAAAATAATTTAACAAAAATAATAAATTAGCAAAAATGTTACCTTTGACATAAAAATAGGCATTTTATAATTATAAAAGTAAAACAACAGTATTTACTCAGAAAATATAATATAATTAAAGAGTACTTAAGCATATAAATCATGTGTAACAAAAAATATATAAACCAGTCCTTTTACAAAAAGACTACTTAACACTCTGAGTGGTTAGCTTCCTCCTGAAAAGTTATTCCGAAAGCGTTTACTCTTATTTTGCCATTCGCTTTAAAAATGCAACAGACTTCTTTCCTTTCCCCCTTTTAAAACTTGGGAGGTTGAACGGGGACAATTTTATGACTCAGTTCGGTCCCTTTGTAAAGTAAGAACCAAGAGATCAATCGTTTACAGCTAGCTGTCAAGTTGCCTTGGGCAATCTTGTTTGAAAGTTGTAGTGCAACTAGGTCGTTTCCCCTATATGTTTAGTCACAGTAAAATTTTTAAAAAATGAAGGGTGGGAAAAAAGGAAATAAATAGTGTGTTAGAAGTTGAAAAATAATTATATTTTCTTCAAACAAAATTTATTTTTGTTATTTTTTAAAAATTAAATATATATATATATATATTGGTATTGCAATTTAAACCAGAAAAAAGCATCCTGTATTTATTTTTGAATATGAGAGTAAAAAAACGCGCTCACTTTCCTGTTTTTTAAAAAAGTAATGAGGTAAAAAGAGCGAAGGCCCTATCTCTTTTTTTAAACAATAAGACAATAAATGGTGCATATGGTGATATACATACGATGATTATATTTATGAAATAAAACCGATCTTTCTCTATTCAATTATATTTTTAATTTAAAATAACATAAAAAAGATTTCAATACTTTTTATTTATTTTAATTAAAATCATACAAATGATATTTTTATGTTAACTGAATATTTTTCAGAAAAAATCTAAATTTTCATTCCTAGTGTTCTCCTTTTCGAACTTCTTGAATTAAATGAAAATTTCTTTTCTACATTGGCATTTGTGATGGACATAACACACATTCAGTCAATAATTTTTAATTTAAATGGGGGATATACTTCTTCAAATGCGCGTGACGGTACTTCTAACCATATTCTACTCAAGTTTAATTTCTTATCTTTCTGTTTCTTTTATTACAAGGAAAAATGTCACACATCGATAACTACATTTTCACACAATTCAGTCATTACAAATTCTATTGTGAGAAAAGTTCTCCCTAATTAATTTTGTCTTTCAAAACAGACACGTAAAACAATTTTGTTTAGTGAAGTTATCCGATAGTTCCACAATGTATCCATACCAAATTTTAAAAACAATTTTAACATTTTGAAATGTATCCTGTATTAAATTTTTTGAGTATACACAAATATTTCCTGCTGTATGGAAGACATAGTATGAGATGTGGTGTGTGGTTTTGAAAGAATGTTTTCGTACGTGTAGACTATTTTTTAAAATTTAAATATCACTAAAGCTGATAATATAACTGCAAATGAGCCTTATTTTAATGTGTGCTGGTATCAAAATAAAACCCTTTACAATATTAAACAGCCTATGGGTTTATATTCAATATCAAACTATTCGCAAAATGGGGTTTACAACTTCTATTCAAATTGTAAAGAAACTGAAATATAAATATATCTTACTGCAGTCAAAAATATTCATAATATGTAAAAATATCCTATTCCTCCACTTATTTCAGTACATTTTAAAAACTGCAGCTGAATGCAATTTTTTATATTTATAAATGAGACATAAAAGCTCACACAGTCGTAAAAATGCCTTTATCATTTTTAAATATACTACTATAAAACGTATACGGATTGTAAGATCAGTTGTAAAATCCTAAAAGCTATTAGAGGAGCAAAAAACATGTAATTTTGGATTGATCAAAATTTTAATATAATACACAAATATACATGTTATTAAGCAAATACATTTGAAAAATCAAACTTCCTTCTGAAATAAACGTAATTGAAAGAAAAATGTTTAATTGCAAATGAGTGGAAATACATGTTTATCTAAGGGGTATCCCCAAAGTGAGGCAATCCTCAAACTTAAAACTCAAACTCAGTGGCACAACAATCCATGAGGGCCAGGAACTACTATGCCCATCCCAATATACGTGACCATTGGGCGCTGAGGTGCATGAACAGATGTCCCGATTTGGTGGTCTGTCTGAAGAGAGACCTTCAGTGTTTAAGACCCCAAGCAAGCTTGGTACTCATTTATCGACCCAATGTAGTGGGGATGAAAGGCAGAGTCGACCTTGCCCAGCCCGTTAATAGAACCCAAGACCTGTGGTGTGGAAGAACGATACACTACCACTCGACTCTATTCGGTGAAAAATAAAACTTAATGTTAGAATCTTATATAATTCCCTAATGAATAAGGGAGTCCAAACTTTTTTCATGTAAACTGTTTAGACGGAAAGGGTTAATTATGAACATTTCACAAGTTGTATAAATTAAAATTAACTGTTATAGTTTACATAAATTTTTAAGAGTGCAAAAAGTGTATTTTGGCGGCACAAATTAATTTTAAAAGGAATACGGTTATGAAAAAATAGTGCAAATCTATCTAAAGCATGGTTAGATATTGACCTTAGATATTGTCAAACACAACAAAGTATTGGAAGCCAATTCCACAATTCGTTGTTATAAAAATGTATGGAAAATTACAAGACTTAGTTTTTGCATTTGTAATTTATATATTTTTTTTCCTGAGAGATTTAAAAGCTAGAGCGGCATCCATCAAAACCGCGGTTCCCTCTCTGTTTTTCCAGATCGCCCCTGACTAAGCTGGCTCTGCCATAGTAAGTGAAAATGCCGGATTTTGTTTGTCAAGATCATTTTATAGCAGGCTGCATTTTTCATGTATGGTCGTTTTATATTTTCTACATCAATATCTTAATGTCTGAATTTAAAATTACATAAAATTCTTGACATTCGCATCAATGACCATTATAATTTTTATTAGTATATGAATGTGTCATCAAACGATTACATGACTATTATTAACATTATTTTAACCATTTAATTAATATTAAGTATAACATAACGCACACAAATTTTCTGAACTTTCGAAAACTACTTCAGATATACTCATAATTTTTCATTCCTACGGTTTAGCTTCTCAGTTTTGCTTCTATGTAAAACTTTATTGTATATTTGTCGATTTTTTTAGTATATTTTTTGCTCTTAGCATGCAGTTTTCAACTGAATTGTATGAAATCTTCGAAATATATTAAAGAATACCAAAGAAGCTGTATAATAATATTTGAAATTTATATTCTACTCAAAGAGTTGCTAGAACTTATGGTAAATAATTTTTAACTGCGCGATACATTTTTTTTTCGAAATTTCAAATGGAATTTCTAACAAAAAATTTCTTGCTTTATACGGTCGAGATTTCAAAAAATATCCAGATTTTAATTACTTATTCAGTTAGCCTTTAAAAAAAGATAAATGTTGAGGTATTTTGCATAAATAGATATTTTTGAAGAATAATTCGAATGTTTTTGAATAGCTCGAATTTAAAATTGATTTTTATGTTTATTTATATGCATAAATGTTTACTGTAAATGTTTCTGTATATTTTTGATTACCATTTATTCAAACATTCAAGTTATAAAAAAAATGTGGGAAAATCTTCATTTATGATGTCTTTGATATAAACTGAAGTTCAAGCACTTAAAATTCAAATATAATTCGGTGTATTTTAACAATATATAACTAGGCACTGTACGTAAACTTCCCTGAACACTTGGGCTTTGAAATCTAAAAAAAAAACTAATAGATCTTAATTAGTTTTTTTTTCATTATTATTTTTATCAAAGTGTAAGAAAATGTTTCAAATTATTTGATGAAGTTTAAATTTATACATTTTTAGTGGTTGGAAAGTTGAAAAGATTTCAAATTTTAAAGTGTTTGGTGTTTTATTAATTTTTTTTTTTGGCATCTTATAATTAAATAATCATGTTTCAAAAACTGAAAGCATTGATTAAGATAAGAAAAATGAAGCGAAAGAATATACTTTAAAAAAGATAATTTGTCTAACTATATAAAATAGCAGATTGCCCTGACACGCCCCAACTAGTTACAGTTTCAAATTAATATGAAACCAAAAGGGAATTGTAACATATTTTAATTATGTGTTGGGACTTTTCAAAACTTTTAAAATACAAGCTAACAAACAAACACTTCCTGGGGTCTAAAGAAATTTCCCCCCGATTTCTTACGATTGCTCCAGGGTCAAAACACGGGGATCCCTACAAGCCATAAAACTTCCTATCAGTGTCCTGCTGTGTTGCTTCCACCGTCCCTAATTATCTTTCAAGATGTTAAGCCTTTAAAAGGGGGAAAGGATTTCAGAAAAGTACGGCTAATCCGCTTTTGAAAATGTTACTTGAAGGCAAAAAAACATGTGCAGTGCATTTTTGAAGTATCTTTACAATAATGGAATTTTCCGTGCTAACCGCTTAGAGGGTTAATAACTAAATATAAAATAATTTTTTGGCTTTCTGAGAAGCAAAATTGTGAATAATTTTTGTGAAATCAATTTTTTTCTGGAATTTCTCGGATTCAATAGAGAATGCATCCAAATCCGAAAGTTTCTAGTGTCATATTCATAAAAAATTTCTAAAATATATACCTTGCCATAAGTAGTGCTCATGCATCTACCAGGTGTATGCAAATGAAATGAGACGATTGTTTTAAAAAAACACAATAAATTTGCAAAAACTGTTAATATTTCTTTATTCTAAATAATATCCATCGCCAGCTACACATTTTCCCCATCTTTCAGGCAATTTGAGAATACCATGCAAAAAAAAAGATCAGTCTTTTGAGGCCAGCCAGTCATCAAGCAAAGATTTGACATTTTCGTAAGAAGTGAAGCGCTGGTCAGCCAGTACGTGTCTTAATGATGCAAATAGGTGGTCATCCGAAGGAGCCAAGTCTGGCGAATAAGCCGCATGCACTAATGCTCCCAGCCGAGCACCTTAACGATGTCCTTGGTCGGCTTAGCACGGTGGCTAGGTGCGTTGTCATCAAGGAAAATCACATTGTACTGCTGTTTCTTGTATTGCTCGCGTTTTTCGAGTATATCATCGTTCAAATTAAGTAATTGTTGCTTGTAACAATCAGTATTAACGGTTTCGTCGGGTTTGAGAAGCTCATAATAGATTGGTACCTTCTGATCCCAGAAAATACACAGCAGTGTCTTACGACCCAAGCGATTCGGCCTTGCGGTTGATTTGGACGGTCAACACATGATCGATTACGCTTGGGATTATCAAAATAATTCCATTTTTCATTGCCAGTCACAATATGATGGAGATATGACTTGTGTTTGAAGACGGCAAGCAACATTTCGCACATGATTTTTCGGTTTTCATGTTGACGGTCCGTTAGCTTGTGTGGTACCCATCTATCGACCTTTATTATCTTGCCCATTGCTTTGAGACGACGGGAAACAGTGCTCTCTAGTCAACATTCAATTGTTCTGCAAGATGTTCTTGCGTGTTTGGCCATCATCTTCATTGAATGATGCTTGCAATTCAGCATCTTCAAATTTTTTTGCTGTGTCTGCCCCGCTCCTTGTTTCTCACATAGAAATCACCAATTTGAAACTTTTCAAACCACCAGAACATGGCCACCATATGCTTCGACAAGCATTTTACCTGATTCGACAGCATTTTTCTTCAGATGGTAACAAAAAATTAATGCTGTCCGCAAATAGTGGTCGGAAGGCATAAAATTCAACATTTTCAACACAGTAAAAAAAAATACAATGCACACTGAAACTCGTCCAAATGTAAACTAAACATGAGTAACAAAGGTCAAACTATAAAAAAAATCATGTGTCATGGTTTCGTATTGTTTGCATATATGCATCGCGACATCCGTTAGCAATCATCTCCTTTGATATGCATACACCTGGTAATTGCAAACGTTATTTGTTCTGTGTGACTTAAATCTCGTGTATATCTGAAATTACAGGATCAAATTTAGCCAAAATCTAGATTACCATTATCTCATTATTTAAAATTCTTATTAGTTCTTCTGAATGCCAAATTTTGACAAGCCAAAAATTGTACTTCAGCAATCTTTCTTTCAGTGATGGCACGACATCGCTTTTTCTCCTGATTGCATACATTCTGTTGTAGCGTGTTAATAGTACCATTTTTTTATAGCCTTGTCTTCAATTTGCATCACTATCTTATACAGTTTATGTGTTAATGACGTTAATACAGAAATCCCACACACAATAACTAGAGCAGCTGATATCAAAAGGGGAAAGGTCAATTTCCATGAGAATATATTATGCATTTAAAAATGTTCGTGCAACGCCGGGGGGAAATAAACCTGTCTGACAACGAAAAGTAGCAAAAAAATTTCAAAACAGGGAATTTTAAGTTATGCACTCGGTAAAAGCCTGAGCAACGCAGGGCTAAGCGGAGGAGGGGTGGTGGAAGTCATTTTGAAAAAGAGTATTAGAAGGGCTGATTTTGTGAAGGAAAGGGAAAATTTATAAAGGTAGAGAAAGCCCGTGCAATGCCGGGCCATCCAGCTAGTTATTTTTTAAAAAGAATCATACCGTATCATGGCGAAATAAATGATCTTCCCGATTATGTAATTATTTTTAGTCTCAGTTTGACAAAAAGAATATATAAGATGGTGTTTTAAAAAATGTCAAAAAATCAGAACTCTTTTAAGCTCAATCCGATAAGCTGCTCGGCAGATTAAGAAGCTAACAGGGGGGGTAAAAGGTTTTTAATATATTTTTAACTAATTGCGAATATAAATGGTCAAAACATGCATTGTCATCCAAATTAAACATGTATAAAAAATTTCAGCTCAATTGGTTGAAGACATCAGCTTCAAAATTTAATTGCAGTATTCCACACGAACAAAATACATTGTAAGTTAAATAACAGCTTGTAATAATAAAAAGAAGATTTATCATTCACACTTTTGAAAAATATAGAGATTGATGGTTCCTCTGCTCTTATATGTTTCATGCAGACGTCATGTTTTACATGATCGGTGGTATCTTAACTACAATATCTGTCGAATTTCTTTCAGTAGGTTTTTCAAGTAACACTGTAGTGGCATGTCATCTAAGTCACTATGAACAGAAATACTTGTTCCAGAAGTACTCGTAGAATGCTGACTTTGTCAATTTTTTTGTTTACTATCTTCTCTTTCTTGGCATTGTTTGTGCTTAAACGCACCACTGATTTTTTTTTATCTGTAATTTTAGTTTTCTAATTTATGCAATAAAATTTGTATGTTTTCTTGAGTACTTATTGGCTTTAAAAGGAAGTAGAAACTTAATGCCATGCTACCAAACATCGTTGGGGAATCTCTGGCTATTTATTTATTTATTCGGGAGAATGAAACTCACTCCACCAGAGGGCTTACAATTACAAAATGATTCACCAGATGGACAGGAAACGATACAAAAAATATGCATGAATTAGAAAATAGAATTATTATAATAATTATTTTTTTAAAAAACCTGTGAGAGAGCAGAAGAAGGGGGGAGACAAAATTTCATCAGTCTATTGTAAAATATTGAACAGAAAACTAGCTCATTATGAATCATACTGTTATTAAAAATAGAATGTAACAGGGGAAAATTGCCTCTTGTGTAGGTTTTTAATATGTAATAATAAATATGGTAAGAGTTTTCATTGAATTTGAATATTTTCAAATAACAGTTAATAAAACATTAAAAAAATCGAAAATAATGTAAATTTTTTAATAAGAGCCTTGTGTCTTGATTATAGTTGTGTTGCAACCCTTCACATTTATATAAAATCTGGAGAAATTAGCGAATCTTCGGTTTGTTGATGGTCAGGGTCCAAGGGCTCTCCTGAGCTTGTGGGTCAAGTGCGCGGCACCGCCTAACTCATTAGTAGCTATGCCACTGGTCAGAGGTTCATCTACTTGCAACAACAAATCGACACACAGTATAATTTTTATTTCTTTAAAAAAAGATAAAGTCATTACAAATTTTACTAACAGTAGTTGGCATTTAAATTCAGTCTAAAATAAAATTCTAGGTATTTAAATCAGGTACCTGGTTTCCAAAGTATGAATAATAATATTTTAAAACACATTTTCAAACAAATTTTTTCTCGTTACAAAAAGAAAGTATTTTTCATATTCGGTCCAAAATTTGCCACCTCGGATATGGGTCCAGTTTTCCCGGTAAACATAGGGAAAATAGTAAACATAGCTCAGTGGGTAGATTATATGAATATACTAATCAACAAGGAGATGGAGTATACATGTAAGCCAGCAGATATAAGTAGAGAACAGGATTAGCTTTTAATGTTTCTTTTTATTTCTATTTTTAATGCAGTGTTGTGAATAGCTTAAATCGCTTATTTGATTTTATGGCATGTTGTTACAATGAAGACTTTAAAAGAAAACGCATAAAGCTAGAAATTTTTTAAATATATTACAAAAGTTCCATTAAGGGCCAGCAACATAAAATTAAATTTAGAACTTCGCTAGAATTAATAATACTATGTGAATATTGAAGTGTTTTTCAAACAGGCTTTGTAATGAAAATAATTTATTCAAAAGTCAAAAGAGAGAAGCTGCAAGATTTTTTCTCCATATAATAACTTAATACCCAATAAAACTACAAGAAACTACCTTTTAACAGAGGAATAACACACTAAAAAGGAAAATGGGCATCATTTTAAAACCATGGCGGTGCACGTGCTGCACACCTGCTAGGATCGGCCCTGCTCAAAATGTGTTCTTTTTCTCAATATAAATAGCCACATCCCTGCCACTGGGGAGCACACACACCTAATCCTCTTCATAGAGTCCAACACTGTATTAATAGAAATTCTTGTTCCAAATGTGACAAAATTTTCTGCGATATACAGTAGTAAAATAATGTTTCTCCTCCTTCGAGCCAAAAGAACAGTCTTCCACAGGTTTTGTAATTTGTGGTCAACCTGAAACATGTCTTTTAGACACAGAATCTTCAAATTTAAGTTGATCCTGCAGTTGTGAATGAAATTGTGAAATACACTAAGATGTTTAGCAGTATGAACTTGTGATAAACCGATTTCCATTCATCTGATTGCCACCACCTTAATTGGTAAATGACCTCCTAGACATTGTTAGATTTCCTAGAATATTGTCAAAAAAATTACCAATTCCCATTAAAGACCAACAATCATACACAAAATATCCAGATGCAGTTGTGAATTGATCTAATACAATGATCCTAATTTTGAGATTCCATCAAGTCACGAGTATGTCACCCGAGCTGCCACCCACTGTCCAAACATCCACACGCATCAACATTACAATTTTGAGCCACAACAGATTTAATGTACCTCAACCACTCTACACAGGGAATCCTCAGTGGCACCAGGTTTCAATCTCACAACTTTCCAACCACACCTTCAAAACCATGACCACTCAACTACCATGAAATGCAAAAGGTAGATTTCTACACATTCATTTCCCCTGCTACATAAATGTCCATTTTTTTAACATAAAAATAGTTGCTTTTTTTTGCATTTACTTACAGTTTACTATTATCATTCATATAAAAAAATAAATTATATAGTTTTAAGAATACCATTTTATAGTTAATCGAACTAAGTTGTAACTTAATCTGTTAGTCGCCAAATCTGGAAATGGGATTCGAAATTAGTCACCAGATGCGGTACGGGATCTGAAAATGGGAAATTATTAATCCTGATCAGGACAATGGAACAAAATTATTAAATTATTGTATTGTCATTGGACCTGGACAAGTGAACAAAATTTCGAATTAATCTGACCTTTTAAAGTAGGTAAAAATTGAGTTTAGAGATTCTGTTACATACAAGTGAAGCTTATAAAAGGGTCTTAAAAATTAATTTTATTGTTTACCCTCTCACTATACATCCTGTGATTTCCATGAGTATGCATTTTTTCTGACTACTTATCCATACTGTTCATGTTTAAGTTTTCATTTATGCTTTTATGTTCATATTTGTATGATCCAATTCTATATTTTAAAATAAAAACTCTTTTACAACAATTTTTTGTATATTTTCTCTAAAATATAGATTTAATATGTAGATTTGAAATAGGTAATAAAAAACTACGCAGCGAGAGGGTTGATGCCATTTTTTTATGGCAAGTTTCGAAAACATGTACTTTAACCCTTGGAGACCAGTGTATACCTCAGGAAAAATGATTTTAAGTAATATTAATAGCTGCATATAACATAATAAATCAAAATTTAATTTTATTAATTTCTCTAATAAATGTATAAGATATACATAATGAACAGATATAAGAAGGTTCACTCCTAGGAGAGTCCACACCCTTGGCATGAATTACTTTGGTTGGCGATAATAGTGCCATCTTGGTAAACCTGCTTTTAAACATTTTATATGGTAACCGTAACCATTTCTAGCATTTTCATATTTTTTGGGTGCGTGTTTTGAATTTCATTTTGTTGTTGGGCACTGGGCAGAAAGTATGACTGCGTTTGTAAGTGAATACACCTTAAAAATTTTTGCGTTATTGAATGCGAGAGGCAAGAAAGAATTGAATCAATGGTGTATGAAAGAAGGATTGATTGCTTCAAGTTATGAATGCCCAAAATGTACTGAGCAAATGGGATTATATGAATGAAAAAGAGATGTTTTGAATGGATTTGAATGGAGATGTCGAAAAAAAGGTGTGAATACACGTTTGCAGAAGTATAAGAAAGAATTTGTGGTTTTCCAATAGTAAGTTAAGTATGTATGATATTTTGCGTGTAACACTAAAATGTGGTTTGGAAGACGTATGAATGATTATGTTGTGAATGAATTGAAATTGAATAAAAATAGTTATTTATTGGTTTATGTTTTGTCGAGAGGTTTGTATGAATACGGTTGTGAATGATAATGTGAAAATTGGAGGAGTAAATGTTATTGAAATTGACGAGAGCAAATTTGGGAAAATGAAATATGGAAAAGGCAAGCCTGTGGATAGAAAGTGGGTGTTTGGAGGTATAGAAAGAGGAATGAAAAGATATTTTTTTCAAGTGGTTGAACGACGGACGAAAGAGGAATTGCTATGTTTGTGATTAAAGAATGGGTCCTGCCTGGAAGTATGATTATTTCTGATTGTTGGAAGACGCATAAATGTTTGTCAGATGAGGGTTTTAAGCATTTGGAGGTGAATCATAGCATATGTTTTAAGGATCCTGATACCATAGCTCATACAAATTCGATTGAGGGTACATGGTCGGCAATAAAACGCTTTCTCCGTAATCACACCAGCCACGCTGAAGGCATGTTCGACCATTACCTCGCTCAGTATATATGGCAGCGCTCATTCACTCAGTGATGAGACTTTAAATGATTTTTTAAAATCGGTTGTAACACTTTACCCTCCACTTGAAGGATCAGCAGTAATAAAGTAAGTGCTGTTATATTTTTTATCTTAAATGTTAAATTTATTTTTTGTTTACATACATTTTCATTACCCATCAACCTTATCCCGCTGTATTCACTTGCCACCATTGTCGGGTTTGCTTGGCGCCATTTTGTTTTCGCTTGGCGCTTTTTCCGGTTTGGTGCCAAAGGTGTGGGCTCTCCTAGGAGTTTACCTAATAAGAATAAACCCCAGAAAAATGGATCCCAGGATTTATAATAAAACATAGAAAATGCAATTAGAGTATCAATTTGAAGAAGGGGAGGCATTTCAGAATAGTTCCAAATTATTTACAGATAAAAAAAAAATTGTGATTGTTAAATTTTGAGAAAAGATTATCAATCAATACTTGTATTACATAATGGAGGTAAGCAAAAAAACAAACAAACTATGTTTTAAATGTTTCTAACATTGTGTTTTTACTGTAATTTATACCAATTTTTTTTAAACTGTTATGATTAATACCATAGCTTTCCTTATTTTAAAAATATAAGCACTTACAGGTTTTAATATGGGTCAGATCACAATAAGGCCTATTATTGGTTTGTTTGCAACAGCACAAGAGTACTGTACCATCCTTTGTAGATTGGAAACGAAGAGGTTCCAATTTTTGAGGGTGATTCTTGTGAGAACCATCACAAAAGGGCTAAAAAGAAATATAATAAAACAAAATTTTCATTAGAATCTATTATTTAGTTCTCATAAACTTCCATAATTATAATATAAAATTGATATTTTTCATCAAATTTTTTTTTTAAACTTTATTTCTTTAGCATTATAATTCTATTTACATATACAGTTCTCTAATTTTTGTTAAAATTAAAGATAAGCTGTTTTTGTCATGAAATTGAACCAGAATCAAAGGTGTGAAGAACACACTTTCAAAAATGTGTAAACATATTATTTTAGAAGACAAAAAGTAATTAGAAATGTGAATCTCGATTTCTGGAATTAATGTTACATTAGAGTTTTAAGATATTGTAATACTTTAGAGAATTTAAAATAACTTATGTAAAAGGAGAGTAAGAATTGTACTTAAATACTTTTTCAAATGCAATTGTGAGAAGAATAATTCATATTAAATAGATATATTAGATTAACTTGATTATTGAACACTTCATCACACTTATATAAAATCAATGCATTAATAAAATTTTAATGAAATTACCTTCAATAGAGTACAAAAATATTCAATAAAAAATATTTTACAGTATAGTAATTGATCTTTGAGAAGAAATTTCAGCCTCAGATATTTGAAAATATTTCGAAACTCAAAAATAAATTCCACAAAGACAAGTATTTGTATTTAAAATTTAGAAATATAATAAATGTAAGTTCTACTTAGAAATTTTTTTCAGCTGCTTTTAGTCAAGCTTATACTTATATTACTTGTAACAAAAAATAGAAGGTAGTTCCTTTTAATGTCATTTTAAAAAGCAGAAAAAAAATACATTAAATTGCATTACAAAAAAATTACAGCAAAGTGATAAATTTTCTATTATAGTGGAATGTGGCTGCAATTTGTTCATTACATAAGAGAGAAAACTTAAAAAATAAAGAATAAAAAAAAATAACTTCTTGAACATAAAAAAATAAATAAGTTTCTTAATCACATGCACAAGGATGTTTCCAAGGACAATATATATAAATATACATAAAATTGTGAAATTTCCAGCCTATTCAATTGTTTCTTAAGGTATTATTGCTTCTCATTAGAACAGTTTTCGAAAACATTTTGCCTGAAAAAGAAAGCAAGAAAAAGCCAAGGAATTACAGAAATTCATGTTAAAGCTTGCATAAATTTCTTTTATTAATTAACTAATTTTTATTCTTATTTTTTTTACTAGAAATTATTGAAGGACAAATCAGGAAAGTAAACTTCATT
Source organism: Trichonephila clavipes (assembly GCA_019973935.1). Taxonomy (NCBI): domain Eukaryota; kingdom Metazoa; phylum Arthropoda; class Arachnida; order Araneae; family Nephilidae; genus Trichonephila; species Trichonephila clavipes. Next base: position 187 of record BMAU01019385.1, on the reverse strand, counting down.
TGTGATATTAATTTTTTGACTTTATATTAAACTTGACACAGTAAAATCATTGAAATCTTCCCTACCTCCTCCTCCTCCCCTCCCCCAAACAAAATTTGTAAAATTTTAAATCCAATATCGCAGAATTAAAAAAAAATTAAAATAGCATTTTGAACTTCAGAAAAATGAAATGAACTGACAATGTTAC